>CAWUFW010012300.1:0-367500 GCA_963921515.1 Calotriton arnoldi | reverse complement strand
AGACCCCCGTCCTGGGACCATGGCGGAAAGGGGGACGGAGCCCGGTCCCCTGGGCCCAGCCAGAGGTCCTGGGCCGGCACACACAGGGGAGGCCTCCCCGGGCCCGCGTCCCGGGCGCCCTGCCACGCAGCAGGCCCAAGGACAGAGCCCGGGGTGGGGAGGGCACCCTCCACCCCAGGGCCACCAAGGGCCCCTGCCGGAGCTCCTGAACCCAAGCCGAGCTGGGGAACGCCCGACGGGCCCCGGGCTCATGGCGGAGCGGAGGACGGAGCCCAGTGTAGGGAGCCTCCAGCCAGACCTCTCGGGCCCGGACGCCCAAGGAAGGACAGCCCGGGCCCGATGGAGCCCGTCCCGGGAACTTTCCACGCGGCGGGCCGGAGGACGAAGCCCCGGACAGGGGGGGAGGTTTTTGCCTGGCCCTAGCCCATCTGGTCGCCGGCTGAGAGGCCCCAGCCCGCGAGGGGTTCCGGCGTACCCTGTCCCTAGTAATCCAGAGGAAGGGTACCCCCTTTTCTGGTAACCCGTGCGCACCAAGTGGCGGAGGGGACCCAAGGCGCGGACGCGCCCGACCTCCCGGAGCCCTGGCTGGGATCAGGGAGGCAAACAAGCCCTCATCGGGACTTCCAGGGCAGCCCGGCCATCTGGTCGCCCCATTGGAAAGCATTGCGCGCGACCAGATGGCCGAGGGGGAAAAGGCGCAACCAGATGGCCGGACCCGAAGGACGCCCATCAGCCCTCCCTGCACCTTAAAGGAAGGGCTCCCGCCTGCCCTTGGAGGGCTCGGGGGCTCTGCTTCCCGGGGGCTCATCAGAGCCCTTAGCTGGGTCTCGGGCACAGGGCTGCGAGGGGGGCCCCCGACAGAACTCTGACCAGGGGCCCGCAGGCACCTTGACATGCAGGTGAAGTGGGGGAGGCCTGCCCTGGCCCGATGGTCCCCCGTGACGGGCACCTGGACCCTCGGCTGGCTGCAGGACATGGGCTCCCGCACCCCAGGGCCCGCCGAAGCCCAGGCCCCAGAATCGGTCCCTGCTTCTGAACCCAGCCAGGCCGGGGAGGGGGGAGCCTCGGCAGGCTGCAGGATGGGGGCTCCCGCACACCAGGCTCTGCCCAAAGCCCACGCCCCGGGCCCAGTCCCTGCTTCTCAACCCAGCCAGGCCAGGGGGATCTGGGAGCCTGCCCGGGCACGAGGGACCTCCGTTCCGGGCACACGGACCCTTGGCTGGCCGCAGGACATGGGCTCCTGCACCCCGGGGCCTGCCGGAGCCCAGGCCCCGGGCCCTGCTTCTGTGGAGGCGGGTGGCAGAGCGGAGTGGAGTTCCACAGAGTTTTTTCATAACTGTGGAACTCCGCTTAGTGGCACTACATCAGCTCCGCCCAGGGTTACCAATTACCAGAAGATTACAGACGTCTCCCCTGGATCCAATCCCAAGACCTGCGATGTTCAATAAGTTATGTATTGATGCACTTCTTATGTACCCTCTGTTTACAATGGGTGTTTGCGCATCCATTCATCACCAAAGCACTGCCCAGTCTGATGGAGTCTACCACGAAACTATCACCGCACTTGCTTAGGGATCTCTCCCACATCACTTATAATTACACCGAACTCTAGCATTCTATACACAACATATGGTATCAGCACACGGCCACCGTGGCCTCCAAGACAACAGCCAGGTCATGCTACGTCTGCTCACAATTACTGCAAGGAGTAGGCTCAGGCAGGCTTTACTTGTCCCAAGAGGTAACCCCCGAAAAAGCAAAATGCCTTCTCCACCTATACCTATGTAGGATTAGGGCTAAGATACAACCCAACAGAGTAGAACCCCATAGAGTAATAGTGAATCTGACCCGATACGAGACTAATTCCACAGCATTGTACCTTTTCACCGAGCCTAGCGAATGTTCATACCGAGCTAGATAGGATGCGCAGGAGGGGCACCATAGGGGAGAATACTGTTTGGCCCTGAGACTTTCCAGAAAAAAGATTATTGGAGGTAGCAAAGGCTCCGCACCAATGCACAAACACATCCACTGCTGCTTCCATCTGTGGTACCAGGGTGGCCCTTAGCATTTCTGGGTCTTCTTTAATAACAAATGGACCCCAGACATAGAGTTCCAGTGTAAGGCCATCCACCTCGATGATACAAAGGGAAAGGAGTCTCGTATGGGAGGGTTGAACCACAGCATAGGTACCCCATGTCAGGAAATCTGGGATCCTGAGGTGAATAGGTATACGTGGTTAGAAGGGATGGGGCAACCCTTAATTGTGCGGAAACTTACACTGTATTCCTTGTGTTTCAGAGGTAAAGGAACCATTCCATTGGGAACAAATGAGAACTGTTGCACAGTACTGCACATTCCGGACATGCAATGGGGCACCTCCATGCTGATGGATAACTACTGCCAGTGTGGCAAGTTTGCCTACACTCAGCTCCTCCAGTGGATGGCGTGACTTTTGCACCCTTGTCATTATACACAGCCCGACCTTGTCATCCCCGGAGAATATCTGTCGGAGTTGCACCAACACCCACTAAAGAAGAAGACGGCTCTGTTGCATCAGGCTCGAGAAAAAGGAACTGCTGATTATTTTGGCTGGGCTCAGTACAAGGACATTCCGGAAGAATTCAGACTGTTTTCTGACACATAAATCAACGCATGGGGGTCCATCCACTTCATCACAGTGTAGATGAAAACAAACACTCAGTGTTTGCAAATAACTAGGTGTGAAATGCTAAAGATGATGTACAGCACTGAGCTCAGCCTTAATGCGATCAAGGAAGAACTAAGAGCTACCCACCTCATGGTGATGCAACATCGATATGTGTTTGTACCTAATGACAGCAATGGAGGGAAGGGTGTGTGCCAAGATCGGTGTGTCCTGCTGCACGTTTATCCCAGGTAACGACCGAGTAATGGGGCTTTGACTCTTGCCATCCAAGCATTGCACCGCTTACAAAGAGACATGTGTGAGGAGGGAGGTGCCTCCCAGCAGGCATGGTATCTGAACGGGTTTGCCTGACTCCCCTGGTGATTGACCAGACTGTGCACATCACTGTTGCCCATTTTCATATGTTTATTGCTCTTGTGTGGTTTCCTGCTGTTAGGGATTTCCTGCTGTAAAAACGCAGTCCTCAAACTAGGTAGAATGCAAGTAACTAGGAAAGTAGTAATAGTCAAAACTGAAGAACAGCATGTCCTTAATAATGTGACTGTCATGAAGTATGGATTAGATAATGTAGTTGAAAATTCAACTAGAGAGGGGGAATGTTAATATTGATAACATCAATGCCAATGTTTATAATAGTACACAAGCATATACGAGTGAAATTGCATCACTATTAACAAATTTGCCCGTCATGAACTCTTCATCAACCCGAAACTCAGAAATGCGTGGTCAAGCAGGCTCTGCACACTAGGCCGGAGGTAACTGATTGACAGGTCGCAAGTGGGGTGGCGCGTAGCCGTCAGATAAATGCGCGAACAGGAAACACAGGCCCATCCCCCAGATAAGCGCAGTGACACCACAATGGTCCAGGGAGACTGGCCCCAATAAAGCACACATGGCCAGAGAGGTGCGCGCATTCCCAAAACATCATAAAGTCAGATGCCACACGAAGTTAGGAACACATAGCCAATCAGGACAAAGCAGATAGTACACGCAGTGATCACGCGCCCCTCATGCCAGACGTCTGGACACGTTACCCACTGGCCCAAATGGTGTCCACACAAGGTCGAGGCCCAACTGCATTTGGTATCAGGGGCCTTATATATGACTCCACAGACAAGGCCCACATTCCTTTACCAAACATGGTTCGCCGAAAGTATTTTTGTGATGCCCAAAAATGTTGTAAAACTGCATTCAGATTGATTATACTTTGAGCCAGTCCTCAGACCCACTTCTGTAACTGTGCTCCCGTCCAAAGTGTTTAATTAAACCAGATGTTACTGTTTTGCCAAACGCCTCATGTCTTTTGTTTTTTCAAGGTAAATTCATAGACGAGCAACACAGTAAAGGTGATTTATCATTACCATTCCAAAGATGTGAAACATGATGCAGCTACTCCTTTCTGTTAAGGAATTACAGCTTAAAAGTGTATTTAGGAATTCCCAATGCTAGCCTAGAGGAGTAGGCCTCACAGTAGTGAAAAATGAATTTGGGTGTTTGTCACTACCAGGACATGCAAAACTTAACAGTTCATGCCCTACCTTTTACTTACACAGCACCCTGCCCTATGTGCTACCTAGGGCCTACCTTAGGGGTGGCTTATGTGTAATAAAAGGGAAGTTTAAGGCTTGGCAAGTGGTTCTAAATGCCAAGTCAAATGTGGCAGTGAACTGCATACACAGACCCTGCAATTGCAGGCCTGAGACAGGTGTGAAAATCTACTATTGTGGGTGGCACAATCTGTGATGCAGGTCAACTATTAGCACTTAGGTTACAGGTCTTGGGTATATAAAGTATACCACTTTACAAGGGGAATACAAGTAAACTAAATATGTCAATTGTATATACACCAATGTTACCATGTTTAGGGGACCAGCACAGACACTATAGCACTGGTCAGCAGTTGTAAAGTGCTCATAGTCCTAAGGCCAACAAAAAGGTCAGAAAAATGGGAGGAGGAAGGCAGAAGGTTTGGGGTAACCCTTCAGAGAGTGCCATTTTCCAATGGTTCCCATGGCCCCTCTAGGCATAGGAAGGAAGATGTTGGTGGACGGAGGCCCAGGGCGACCTATTTCCAGCCCCAGTGCTTGGGTTGCTACCAGTGGGCACACATGTAGGGGGACCTGGTCTGTACCAAAGGACCATCCACTGGTTGAACTCCACAGTGTCAGAGGAGCTGGGTGGAGTAGCCGCCCAAGGCGCCCTACCAGTTCTGTTTTCTGTGGGGACCACTCCACAGTGGAGGGTGCATAGTCCCAGATGGAGGGACAGGAGGTAGAGACAGTTCACAGTGGGAGAACATGTGGATCAGGGGTTGCCAGCTATGAGAACATAGCACCCCAATACTGAGGCCACTTCTGACCTGAGGGGGCTGCCTGCGCTGTCATAGAGACAGAGTGCTGTAGACCTGTGCCAGGCATACCCCTGCATGACACAGACAGAGTTTGTCACCCTTGAGGGGGGTGGTGTTCCCCCCTGGAAGTCCTGGCTCGCCAGGTACCTGTTCAGTCTCAGGGTACAGATCCTGGGCTGAGTGACCAGTCTCAAGCTACTAGCCCTGGGCTTGTGGGAAGGAGAGTGGAACAAGGGTACCCAACACCTGGGGCTGTTGTCCCTCACTATGAGAAACCACAGAGGGCAGAGACCATTGGATGGCCTGGGGCCTGGATGTTGGCACTGACATCTGTCAGTTACCTCTGTTGGTTAATGTCCTTATGTTGGGGACAGAAGTCTGATCCAAGGGGTGAAATGGGCCAATTCCCTTTGTTGGCCATGGTGGTACTGTCTGCCCACTGGAATACATCTGTGAGCAAATTATGGTTAAGTGCTAAACAGATGGGGTCCACAGGTGAGGAGAAGAGTTCCCCACAGGTCATTTCAGTGGCTCAGGAGAGTGTAGACAGAGGGATCCAACTGAATTCCAAAGGGGCGTTGAACTGGCACAAGCCTCTGCAATAGAGGTTTGGTGTCCATGTTCTATCACTTAAACAAGGAAGTCCATCAAGGTACTAATAAGTCTCCCCTAGCTTTAGGCTGGAGGGGAGTTGTGTTGGGCCTGGCCCTCTCTGCAAAGTCACCCCCAAATGTTTTGCCTTTTTCCCTCCAATTTTTGCTGAATTCATGTTTGTTGGATTTATGACTCTGTGCACTTTACTACTGCTCACCAGTGCTAAAGTGATTTTGCTCTCTCCTTAAAACATGTTAGATTGGCGTATACCCAATTTGCATATTTAATTTACTTATAATTCCCTGGTAAAGTGGTACTACATGTACCCAGGGCCTGTCAATTAAATGGTATTAGTGGGCCTCCAGCACTGATTGTGCCACCTACTAAAGTAGCCCCTTTCACATGTCTCAGGCCTGCCATTGCAGCCTGTGTTTGTGCAGTTTTAAACTGCCATGTCGACCTGGCAAAGTAAACCTTCTGCCAGGCGCAAACCTTACTTTTTAATACATATATGTCACCCCTAAGGTAGGCCCTGGGCAGCCCATAGGGCAGGGTGCTGTGTAGTTATAAGGTTGGACATGTACTTTTAGTTTTATATGTCCTGGTAGTGAAAAACTCTTACATTTGTTTTTCACTACTGCAAGGCCCATCTCTCCCATAGGATAACATTGGAGTTGCCTCATTACAGTTTATAAGTATAATTTCCAAATGGGAAGAAATAACCAGTTTATGTTTGGTGTCTTTGGGATTAGGATGAAAAGCCCTATTTAGTGGTGAAGTCGGGGTTTTGATCACAATTTTAAAAATGACAATTTTTTTCAAAGTTGGCATTTTTCTACCCTTAGGTCTTTTGTACCTATAGCCTGGCCTGAGTCACGTGACTGGGTGTAGCTGACAATTAGACTGTGTGACTTCCTCCCAGATAGTCACACAATAGAGATATTAGGTGTGCCTGGATGGGCCATCTGCTGGCAGGATGGTGGGGCAGAGCTGAGCATAGCCCCACTTACAAATTAATAGCCTGTGCTCTGCCTTCACACAAAGGGCCTAAGGACCCTGCATTGTAACCTTGGACAGTTTGGAGGCAGGGCAGGGGGGGCAGGGAATTCCATGCACTTCAAAGCCACTGTCTAGAAGCTTCTCTCACCTTCCTGAACCAAGGCACCAGGGTATAAAAGAAAGATCTCTGACACCAACCCCTCAGTACACTTCTGGACCAGTAGATACTCTGCTAAGAAGAAGGCCTGCTGTGCTACTACAAGGGCTTCCACTCTGCTGAACTGCTGCTCTAAAAGAACTGCTGTCCTGGTGTGCTGACCTGCAACTTGCTGCCCTCTTGCCTGAGGAAGAACTGGACGTGCAACTTCATCTTGAACCCAGGTCCCCAGAGTGACTCATAGGGCTAGTCTGCTGGACTCCTTGGGGACAAAAAAGGCTCCCCAACCAACTTGTGGACCCAGCTGGAGTGAGTTCCTGCCTCCCAAGTGGTGTTTCTCTGTTCCTGGACCGTTGGTGTGGTTCACAGGCTCTTGAAACCAAGCTTTTTGGCTCTTCGCGACCACAAACTGGCCCATTTGCACCAGTACCATGCCGCTCGCTCCGAAATTCAGAGAAAGCCACCACCAACCTGTTTATTCGTACAGAAAGCATCGATTGCCTGCAGAGGACCGCAACTGCATAGCTTCAGTTCTCCCATCTGTTTCACCTGGCCAGCTCTTCGCACCATGATGACGCTCTACCTTTATCCCTGCAACCCTCTCCAATGTGAATGGGACTCTTGGCACAAAACTTGAGAAGGTAAACCTTCAGCGGGACAATCTGGGACTGTATCCAACCCATGCTCCATCATGGCCCAGATAGTCGCGGTTGGCCCTGTATGCTTTTAGGCGCTTTACAGTTTATTCTTTAGAAATTAATAACTCTGGTTCTACTGATTGGATTTTTGTCGTTTTGGCCTTGTTTTATTTGTTAAATTTAGATCTGTTTTTCTAACCTGGTGTGTGATCTTTTTGTGTGGTGTTCTCACTGTTTGAATTTTTGCACAAATACTTTACACATTGCCCAGTGGCGGCTCCTCCGCTATGGTGGAGGAGAGTTCCCCTCGTGCCAGCCTCAAAACTTGTAAAATAAAACGATAATAAAACGGTTTTATTTTGCAGGTTCTAAGACCTTGCAGCCTTGGGGGCGGGGCCATCATGTGTGCAGTGCAGTGACAAGAGGAGTGGTGGGCACTGCACTCAGTGCGCATGTCGGTTTGTCCGGCTGTCTCAGAACGGCCAAACTAACATGCTCACTGAGCTGTCTCCAACCCAGCTGCGTTGCTGAGTTGGAGACAACAAAGCACAGGCTCCCAGTCTCCCTGGGAGCGCAAATTCCCAGCGCTCAGGCCAATCCTGATGCTGATTTAAAACAAGAGAGCAGCATCAGGATTGGCCACAGGGGACACTGGGAGCCTGTGCTGCAGCGAGGACACAGAGTAGAGGAGTGTAGGTCGGCAGGTAAGTTCTTTTACCCCTATTTTTTTAAGCTGTTCTATCCGATGTCCGTCCCCTACCATCCCCATCGTTAACCCCCACCCCTGGCCTCCCACTCCACCACAGACCAGCCGCTACTGACATCGCCTCTTAGTTAAGCCTGACTGCTCTGTCCCAAGCTACCAGGGGTTAGCACAGGCTAATTTGGGGTTTGCTTGTGCCTTACCCGGACTAGGATTGTGGTTGCTGCTTGACCAGGGCTCACACCCCAGTCAACAAATAACCCAATTTCCAACAGACAGTAAATTTAAACGTATTGCTAATGGCAAAGGACAAAAATGGATTGACATACTGCTCAACAGACTTATCTACACCAGGTCACTATAAAAGCTCTTTAATGCACTGCTTTATGACTCACATGCCAATGTGGCATTCACGGGATAACTCTACCACCTTCCCATGTAAATAATGGGGAACAGCCAATGTATCTAGCCTCCTTAAATTTCAGTTGACAATAGATAATTCTGAAATTCTAATGAAATGTAAAGCTAAGCATTCACATCAGCATTCGAACACTTGAAAGACAGCCAAATCCTTCTTCATGTGTTCCACAACATTCTTAATTCCAACCTATGCACAGAGTTTACCTTTGGGAGTGCAAATAACTCCAACCTATGCACAGAGTTTACCTTTGGAGTGCCAATAACTCCAACCTATGTTCCGCATGCTGTTCTTAGGAGTGTCTCACTCCAATCTGTGATTTTGGTCATTCTGCTCTCATGCTGTGCTGCTGGTGAAACCTGCAAGTGTATGTAACTGAAGTCAGTGCATTGTCATTTCATGTTAAGGCCTGTTAGTGTGATGATGGGAATTGCCTCCTCTTGTTATTTCTAATGTATTGCGTCATCGCAAACCCAGAGGCTCAGGTCCAGTGCGTATCTACCTCGCAGACACAGAAGGTCTCTGAAGCGATAAAACCCTGTTACGCAGTATCGCCCAGCTGATGAGCAGATCCAGTACCGCAAGTCTCTCTTGTCTTATTTTATCCCAACACCCCTCCCCCCCCCCTTTCCCCTGGAGGGCAGCTTGTGCTAGAAGGTTTTGCTTCCTTCTGCATGTCCTGTCTTTGGGAGCGATAGGAGGCAAAGCATCGGCTCCAGTATCGTCTCCACTGTTGGGACGAGGTGAGTGCATGATATCGCCCAGGTATTAGGGCAGCAGGGCAGCACAGCAGTCCTTCAGGGCAGAGTGGCAGACCTTTCAGCAGAACAGCAGTCCTTCTTCCTTGCAGAGTCTTCGACAGGTCCAGAAGTGTGCTAAGGAGTTAGGGCCTGAGGTCCAATATTTATACCTGGTGCCCACTTTGAAGTAGGAAAACGTCCAGAGCCCCACCCCCGTCGCCCTGGTGTTTGGAATTTCCTGCCTCACTACCCTGGCCCCAGATTGTCTGGGTTCACAATAGACAATAGACTAGTGTCAAACCCCTTTGTGAGAGTGCTCAGGCAAGGCCTTTGTGATGTTTAAGTGTGGTAGGTGAGAGCTCCTCCCCTTCAATAACTCAGAGTGGCCCATCCTGCCAACACCTATCTTCCCTTTGTTTCGCTGTCTGGGAGCAATACACAAAGGCCAACTGCCAACTACACCTAGTCATGTGACCCAGGTTACAGGCAGCAGACACCAAATGGTTGGGCCAAGAAAATGCCAACTTTCTAAAACTTTCTAAAACTGGCATTTTCAGAATTGGGATTAAAAATCAGATTTTTCTACAAATTTGGGCTAATTACAATTCTTTAGACACTACACTCGACCTGTCTACCTGCTCCCAATTGAAAGTCATCACTTATTAAATGTAATAAGGTAACCCAATGTTATCCTATGCGAGAGGTAGGTCTTGCAATAGTGAAAAACGAATGTAAGAGTTTTTCACTACCAGGACATGCAAAAGTTAAAAGTGAATGTCCAACTTTTTAAATATACTGCACCCTGCCTTCTGGGCTGTTCTGGGCCTTCCCTATGTGTGACTTATATGTATTGAAAAGGAAGGTTTTCGGTCTGGAAAAAGTTTATTTTTGCCAGGTCGAAAGGGGAGTTTAAAACTGCACACACAGGTTGCAATGGCAGGCATGAGACCTTAATTTACAGGCCTGGGCACATGTAGTACCATCTTACAAGGGAATTACTTGTACATTTTATATGCAAATTTGGTGTCAGCCAATTCCGTCATGTTTAAAGGGGAGAGCACACGCACTTTATGTAAGAAAGTGGCTCTGTATATACTGTTCCCAAATAGGTACAGTGTGCACAGAGTCCACAGTCCCCAGAGGTTTGGCAGAGGCTAAAGTTAGATATAACCTTACTCTCTAAAGTGGTAGCTTGGTCGAGCAGGAAGGCAGTATCAGAGGACAGTGTAAAGCATTTGTTGTACACACTCAGTCAGCAAATGGTCTCACACACTCAAGAACTGAACTCTAGGCCAATGGTTTTGTATCAAAATATATAGTTGTTTTATTTTAGAACCAACCATAGGTATCAAAATATACTTTCTCAGAATGAGTTACTTTAGTTAAATACTTTTCAATAGGCAATAGACTTTTGAACACAGTAGTTACAGTTGTTGCATTAGGCAACACAATTTCAAACACAATAATACATTGAGCTCAATGGGAATTTCTAGTTAAATGCAATAGATTACTTTTTGGATTACTTTTCTTACCACAGGACTGGATCCTAGATTCAGTCCTGGGACATCTCCTGTAAACAGTTGAGTAAAAACGTTTTGGTTACAGTTGTGATTTGTAAGGAATATTATTGTATTTTAAAAGTTGACACTCAGAAACTTTTTTCACATAGAATCACCAATGTTATCCTATGGGAGGAAATTCACTTAGCAGGTAAGTGAGGTTATTGTTACTTTTTCTAACTCAGTGTTGGATCCTGGATCCAGCACTGGTGCATCTCCTGTAAACAGTTGAAAGAATGTGTTTTTATTATACAGGCGATTTTTAACGAATATTTGTAAGTTTGCAAAATCGACACAGAAACTTTTTCAGCAAAAACCAGGCAATGTTATCCTATGGAAGGAAATTCAAGTTACCGGTAAGTACAGTTATGATTACTTTTCAGGGTCAGTGCTGGGCACCAAGATCCAGCACTGAGATCTCTCCTGATAACAGGTGAGTAAATTCGTTTTCGTAATTCGGCTGATTTTAGATGAATATTTTCAGTTTTCAAAAGTCGACACTTCGAAACTTTTTGGAAGAAAAAGTGTCAATGTTATCCTATGAGGAAAAATGAGTTATCGGTTTTGAGGTAAGTAATCGGTCTTTTGAGTTGGGGTTCTGGGGTTAGACTCAGGGGTCTCCCAGGGTCAGTGATGCACTGTTGTGGCACCCTCAGCGGCACTAGGGCGGCCGGGTGCAGAGTGTTGAGGCCCAATGTTATCCTATGGAGGATAGGGGGACTCCGGTTGGTGGCTGCTGGCAAGCAGGCCACGGGGTTGTGGGAGCAAAGCTCCTAGGGTTAAGCTCAGGGCACGTTGGGGACCAAGTTAGCACCAAAGGGGCACCCTCAGCGGCACTAGGGCGGCCGGGTGCAGGGTGCTGTTTTGAGGTCGGGTGCCCTGTTGATTTCAATGGGGATTTTCGGTTTTGGTTTTCAGCTGCAGACTCGGTCCAGGAAGACTTCCAGGAGGAACCAACAGCTGGGCAGGTAAGTTGGAGGGCTCGGGGACGTAGGTGCACCTCTGGTTCTCTTCTCCAGGGCGCAGGGCGGCTAGATGCAGGGGTGTCTTTTGAGGTCGGATTTCACCTTACCGGGCCACTCGCGGTTGGGTCTCCGTGCAGAGGCTGCAGGCGACGTCGGGGAGTCATGGAGAGGTCAACCCACAGTGGACTCAGACTCTGGAGCACTGGGGGACCTCGCTGGCACCGGTGGGCCACTTGAACTCGGGCTGTAGGCGACGGGTGCAGTGGTGGTTCCAGGCGTCCGGTTTCTTTTTCCTCAGCAGGCTCGGAGTCTTTGTTTGGTGTTTCTTTTGAACAGAGCTGCTGTTCACAGGAGATCCGGTCTTTGTTGAAGGCAGCCAGTCCTCCCCGGGGTTCTGGAGGTCGCTGGCTGTAGGACAAGGCGATTTTTGGAGCAGGATCTCTGGAAACTGCAAACGGGCCGGTAGGGCTGGGGCCAAGTCAGTTGATCTGCAGTCTCCTCTGCTGGGCGTCTTCTTTTGTCCTTTTTCTTCTTAGGTTGCGGGAATCTGAGGAAGGAAGGTTCAGGGTGCCCCTAAATACTAAATTTAGGGGCGTTACAGGTAGGTAAAGGGCAGGGACCAATGGGTCCCTTCCCTGGGGTGGGTACACCCCCTATCCTGCTCCTCTCCTGTGGGAGGGGGGCAGTAGCCTAGTCCTGATTGGGCAGGGCTCCCCATCTTCAAGATGGCGAGAGCCCGGAGTTGTACTTCACCTCGCCTCTCCCACCTGAGGGGTGGGGTTGGCAGAGGCTGGCACATCCCCTTTCCTCCCTTGGGGTTTCCCGCCAGTCTTCCCACCAGAGAGGGGGTCAGAACCGGTGGGGGCCAGTTGCTGAGTACAGCAAGTGGCCTGGAGAAGCTCACAAAGGCGGCATGCCTTTGAAGCTTCCCCTGCCCATCCTGGGGGAGGAGACCTAGCACCTCGCCCAGGATGTGCATTGTTGCAGGCCCAGGAGAGCGGATGGCTCTCCACCCAGGAGTCCAGCAACATGTCTGCTGTGTGGCAGCCGGGGCAGCCCCTCAGACAAGACGTGGATTGTAGGTTAGGTTCAGGGGGCAACTCTAAGTTGCCCTCTGTCGTGCATTTTACATTAAATCACACACTGGCATCAGTGTGGGTTTAATGTGCTGAGAAGTTGATACCAAACTTCTCAGTCTTCAGTGTAGCCATTATGGTGCTGTGGAGTTCGTAATGACAACCTCCCAGCACCATATACTCTTAATGGCATCACTGCACTTACAGTGCCCAGGAATGGCCCTGGGTACTGTAGGGGCACAGGGCTCATGCACCTGTGCCCACACCACTGGCATAGTGCACCCAGCTAGAGGGGTGACTAAGGTATGCCAGGGCAGTGTGTTTGTGGGCATGGCACACAGGGATGTGGGCATGGCACACAGGGATGTGTGCCATGTCGACTCTCTGTTTAGTTCTGCACCAAGACACTCAGCCTGCAAAGGCAGGGAGTGTGTGTCAGGGTACAGGGCCTCTAAGGGTGGCACAATAAGTGCTGCAGCCCTTAGGGGCCTTCTCTGGTCACAGTGCCCTGGGTACCTAGGGTACCATTTACCAGGGGCTTACCTGTGGCCAGAGATGCCAATTGGGTTTAGGCTTTAGTACAGTTTTTAGGGAAGGAACACAGGCCCTGGGTACCTGATTGGCAGGGACCCAGGGCACACCAAGGAAAAGTGCATCAGTTATCAGGCAAAAAGTGGGGGGGTTACTGCAACAGAAACCCACTTTCCTACACTTTAGCACTGGCTAGCTGTGTTAAAGTGCACAGAGTCCCAAGGCCAACAAAAATGAATTCAGCAAAAAAGTGGAGGGTAAAAGCAAAAAGGTTGGGGGTAGCCATGCAAAGAGGGCCAGGTCCAACATGTGAGGTTTGTAATTGTGGTCTTTTTGAGGAGTACTTTGGAGACATGCATGATGAACAGCGGCATGCTTTTTTTATGTTGCTGCAATTGTTTAGCCGTGCTTATGTATGGAACAAAGAGAAGGGAGTGCAAAGCAGGTACATATTTGATCATGCCCTCCATCTTTGTATGGGAGATTTGCAGTAGCGACCGATGTTATGGACAAGGGTGGGGCGGGCGGGGGGGAATAGGGGTCGCGGGACAACAAAATAAAAAAAAACTTGCCTGCAGCCGGTCACGTCGCACTCTTCTGCTCCTCTCCTCGCAGGCACGGGTTCCAAGACTGCCCTGCGGCCAATCCTGAAACTGCTCTCATGCATGAGAACAGCTACAGGATTGGCCTGAGCACCGCAAATTTGCGCTCCCAGACAGATTGGCGAGCCTGTGCCTGCTCTTTCCAACCCGGCACTGCAACTCGAGATGAAAATAGCTTCAATGCGCATGACGGCTGGCCAAACCGCCATGCGCACTGGCAGCAGTGCCAACCACTCCTCCTGTCATCCCCCATGGCCCTGCCCCCAAAGACTGGGCAGGAATGGAAAAATAAAATGATATTAAAACGTGTTTATTATCGTTTTATTTTTCCTTTCCTGGTGTTTTTGAGGCAGCTGGCGGAGAGGGTGATGCTCCTCCGCCATAGCCAAGGAGCCGCCGCTGGTCAGATTTGGTTCTGCTTTTAGGTTTGGCATGGGCCCAAGTCACCCATCCTGGTCTGGCAGACAGGTTCTGGTACTTCGTGCCAGTTTGTTTTGTGTTGGTGGTGTCAGGTGGTGGGCATCGACACTTATTTTTCGGGAATGGCATTTATTTTTTATCATCAAACATCAGGGTTTGACTAGGATGGAAAATAGCCCCTGTCACCAAAATAAATGTGACTCCCATTAGTGAATTAAACAGCTAAAAATGTGGCCAATGTTTGCTTTTGGTCACAGGCCAGAGTCAGAAAATCAGAAAAGACAGACATCGGTTAGGGAAAAAAACAGGTCTTTTACTGTCTTCCAGAATTCCAGGTGGCCTGGGTGTTTCTTGTTTTTTTAACCGGGAGGACATACCTTCATTTTGCTTCCTTGGTGTGTGGCAAGCTTAGGGGTGCTAGGCTGGAGCAAAGGGTGTTATTCTGGAAGTATCTTGAAGTTAACTTGATCGAAGCCTCGAATTCTCTCCCACACTCTGCCAACATGGCACGTCTAGCTGCCATGACAGTTACTTAACAGGTGTGTGCTAATTGTTCACTGTAAATCAAGATAAATAATTAAAACAGAGACGTACCTAAAATATAAATGTGTGTAAATGTGTGTAAATGTGTGTTGGTAATCTCCCAGATTAGAGCTATGTCACACTCAAAGCTTCACAATTCCTGAGGGATGTGATTGTGAATTAAAAGCAGCATTTCAGCATTCTTCACTCTGAAAATCACCTTGAATACCTATGCAGCTCACTAAAGAATACACTCTCTAGGCGCTGTGTTTCAGCAGCAATACTTTACTGTTTCATAGTTCCCCTCATGCAATCATCTCTTGATTTATTTTACAACCAGTTGATGAAGTTCTAAACTTCTGTTATTTCTGTCACTGGTCTATCGGACTTGAAACCTTCCATCCAACTTGAAGGTATGTGAAACGGTGGTTCGTACGATAAAGGGGATAAAGCATTCGCTTGATGTTTTAATGAGGTTTTTAACAATGTTTATTTTTACTGCTTTTTCATTTTTGAGTTATTTATTTCATCTGCAGTTTTTCAATATAAGTGTAGATATAATTGAGTTTTGTGACTGCTTTATTGTGTTAAACACGCCATCCTGCAATCATTTTTACTCTGTGATTGCTGTGGGTGACTGTCTTCTGCTAAACGCTACAATCATCCAGATGTTACCCCTAGAATAGTTCCTATACTTGATAAACTATGCAAATAACAAGAAACGCAAGGAAAAACAACTGCCCAAGTTTTGTCTAATACACTGAGAAGAGCACGTACAGTCTGAGAATGCATTAGCAGTGATGGGCTATTGGGAACGTCATTCCGTCACAACTGCACGCCTTGTCACGTGACGCATTGCACAATATTTTTGTAGGTTTTAAAAATAACTCTAGGAGAGAAATACGCAATAGGGCGTGAGCTGAATGCAAATCGGCACTTAAGAATAGCATTTTAGGTGGGGTTCGTGAATTCAGTTTGTAAATACCCACGATACAACCTAGTATGCACATTGATGGGGCCTTAAGAGGAAATGAACCACTAATTACACTCATTAGCATAACTTTTATGCTCTGCATGACTAAATTGCGCATCTCTCTCTAGATCTTAATCCTGACTTCATGTTTCGTTTATATTTTATCTTACTCTGTGTCCTGAAGTTGCATCAAGTATCCTGGGATGAGAATGGACTGGGAAAAAGGCCCGGGTCTTGAGTAGGCCTGGATGAAACAACGTAGCCAAATTGCGAAATATTGGAATTCGCCCTTTGTTGCAAATAGCTTGTGAGACAAATTTATGCCAATCAAGCATTGGCAATGCCAACATGTCTGGCGTTAGCTGGCAGCCTTTTGGCTTTGCCACTGTCAGTGCTGTGGTGGGCCGGGATGGTAGATGCCCTGGTGCTACGCGGTGAGGCCTAAAGTAGGGATCTGGCAACAATGACTCACACACTCCGTTACTCGTGTAAGAACCAAGAACTCGAGCGGTCATGCGCCCCTCTATTTATCCCCTACGGGCGAGCCCGCCCTCCAGTATAGTGCGGGCCGGGTGGCTCCCACACTACATCCCTCCTTTTCTTAAGCTGCTCACTGTCCCTTTGCTCTGTGATTCATCTCACAGCGTGCAGCACACAAAGTCTCAGAGCCGTTGGCTTGGGGCAGGGTTCGGCCGGAGACCATACGTCTGGCTCCGGGAGCTGGAACTTGGCCCTGCCCTGACCAGGCTGTCGGAAAATGATGAGTGATCCTGGGTTAAGCGAGGTGGATCTTCATAAGGGACAGTCCTTCCCATTCTCTTGGTCAGGGGTGGTGTCAGGGGTGGATCACCACCCGTTCTTGGGGCAAGCAACGGGGCCATTGCTTCTTCCTCACTCGGGTCCTGCTCGGAGCCTTCTCCCCAGTCTGACTGGGGTCCACCCTCCTTGTTGAACCCCGATATGTTCCGTGCTAGGGTGCGTGAGCCCCTCTTTGCCGAGACCATGGTCCTTCGCACGTCAGTGATTTCCCACACTTCTGGCTCATATGGTGTCCAGAACTTCCAACCAGGGTGTCAATCCTTGACAATCACCCGGTCACCCACGCGCACGTCCACCGGTTGAGCCTTCTGTGTCAGGCTCGCCTTCTGTGTCAGGCTCGCCTTCTGTGTCAGGCTCGCCTTCTGATTGGTGGCCTTTCTCCTGGCCTGCATGGCTTCGCAGTCCAGCTCGGCCGGGCGCCAGCCAGAGCCCGTCGGTATGCTGTCCCGTGGAGCTCGTCCGAATAGTACGTGTGACGGAGCGCACCGGATGGTGCAGTGTGGGGTCTATTGGTATGCGTTCAAGAAACGTTGGAGGCATTCTTCCCCATCCTCTCCTCTTTCCACGCCAATCCTCAGTGCCCGATTGAGGGTCCTCATGAAGCGCTCCACTTCAGCATTGGCCTGTGGCCACTGGGGAGTTATCTTGCGGTGTCGGATGACATGGGCCGCCAGATAGTCTTGGAACTCCTTCCCTTGGAAGGGCGGCCCATTGTCAGACAGTATTTTGTTGGGGGGCCCATCATTGCAAAGGCCCGGTCAAGAACGGCCTTCACTTGCGGGAAGGCCGTGGACGAGACCACTTCCACAACCAGGAACTTGGAATGAGAATCTATTAAAACAACAGTGCTGCATTTGTCGGTGAAGCAGCCAAAGTCAATGCTGACGTGACCACAGCTCCTGGCTCGGTTCTTCAGTAAGAACAGAATGAGGCGCGGGGTCGCTGCCGGTAATTACGCAGGAGTGGCAGGCTCGGATTGTGTTATCGACCATGGCATCCATTCTGGTGAACCACACTTTGCTGTGGAGGCGAGCTTTCGTCTTGGCCATCCCCTGCTGCCCCACGTGTGCGAGAGTGACCACTTGCTGCTGTAGGCTCCGGGGGATCACGATGGCGGGACCTCTTAACACCACCCTATCGGGGCCTTCACTGAGTTTGCTATGGGCTCTCCACAGCTGTTGTCTTGTTGCTTGGTCCTCCATGTTCAACGTCCAGGCACCATCCAGGAAATGTTGCCACCTCCGGTCGGCTAGCGCTTCTTTGGCTTTTTCCAGATTCTCATCCAGTGTTGTTGCGGCTCCTATCTCCTCCAAGGTCAGTGCTTTGGGGCAGGCTTCTTGCGTTATCATTCGCACTAGTTCTTCGGTGTCTTCCTCGTCTGCAGGCGGTACCAGGGGTTCCAACATGATGGGGTGACGCGATAGGAAGTCGGCCAGGGTGTTGGCCCCTGGCCGGAACACCACTTCAAAACGATACGCTTGAAGATGCACCGCCCATCTCTCAATTCTCAGTGGAGCTAGCCGTGTCGTTCCTGCGAACAGGGGGATCAGTGGTTTGTGATCCGTCACCACTCTGAAGTCATGCCCATAGAGATACAGCTGAAAGTGTTGGCAAGCCCACTTGATGGCAAGGGCCTCCCTCTCTAGCTGTGCGTATCTCGTCTCCGTCTCCGACAGTGCTCTGCTGGCGTAGGCTGCAGGGACCCACTCTTTGCCGGATGTCTCTTGTAGGAGGACAGCGCCTAGCCCGACGGGGCTGGTATCAGCGACAACTTCAGTGCGGCATTCTGGGTGGAAGTACGCCATCACGGTCTTGTCCATTAGGGCCTCTTTGATGGCTTGAAACGAAGTATTGGCCTCACTGGTCCAGTTCCATGGCACTCCATTCTTTGTGAGGGCCCGTAAGGGCTCCAACAGGGATGCCAGGTTCGGGATGAACCGGCTGCAGTACGTGGCTATCCCCAGAAAACTGCGGACTTCAGTCGGGGAGGTGGGCACTGGTGCTGAGCGAATGCCAACGGCCTTCTTTGGGTCGACGTGCAGCCCTACGTGGCAGAAGATGTAGCCGAAGAAGTCAACCGATTCCTGGTAGAAAGAGCATTTCGACTTATTGAGAGTAAAGCCGCTGTCCGGGAGGCATTGGAGTGTGCTCCGTAGGTGCATGTGGTGTTCCTCGAGGGTCTCTGAGAGGACGAGGATGTCGTCGCTGAGGTTGATAACTCCTTGGAGTCCTGAGAGAGTTTCGCGGAGAGCATTTCTGGAAGACCTCGGCAGTCGACGACACCCCGAAGCTCAACCAGTTATATCTCCTCTGCCCTAAGTGCATGGAGAAGGTGGTTATGTATCTGCTCTCCAGGGCGAGTTCAAGCTGGTGGTATCCGGCATTTAAGTCGAGCTTGGAGAACCATTTTGCTCCATTGAGGTCCGCCACTATGTCGTCCATTGTGGGCGTCAGATGGTGCTCTCTCTTCACCGCCTGATTGGGGAGGCGCATGTCAACGCACAGTCTGATGGCCCCCGGCTGCTTTGGGGGCAACAACCAGAGGCGATGCCAACCGGATGGGGCAGGAGACCTTCTCTATGACCCCCAGTTGTTCCAGCTTCCGTAGTTCCTCCTCAACCTGTAGGTGTAGGTGAAAAGGCACCCGTCGATGCCTCAGTGCAGTCGGCTGGACCGATAAGTCGATATGTAGTTTGAACTGTTTGCCTCTGAGTCATACGAGGCCTTCGAACAGCATGGGGAATTCCCACAGGATGGCGTCCGCGTGGGAGTCGTGGACTTGGTTGGCGAAAAAGACCAGCTCCAGGTCTTCAGCTGTGTGACAGCTGAGGAGGGTACCTCTCTTACCTTCGGTGATATGGAACTTTGCAGGGATACAGTGTCCTTCACTGGCTATTTCCACCTCGATCGTCCCTCTCAGGGGAAGTGGCTCGGTCCCACCATACATGAAGATCTTTGCTTTAGAGGGCGATAGGGGAGGCCGGGGTGAGAGGCGTTTGTACTGCTGGCTGTCCATGACATTGACGGATGCTCCGGTGTCGATGAGCTAGAGTGGAGCCTGCTATGAGAATCAAGCACATGGGAGGTGGCCTGCGGCGCTGGTCCGCGCGGCTGACAAACAATACCACAAACACGTCTTCATCATCTACTCCCATGCTGAAACCCAGACCTGACGGGGTGGCGTCTTCCTGTCCCAAGGGGGTCGTCCAGGGACAGCTGTCTGATGGCGGCCGACACCCCACGCTGGCCAGTGATAGGCGCTCTCGACCTTCCGCTCCTGCAGACCTTCGTGAAGTGGCTTAGTTTGCCGCATCGGGAGCATGTCTTGCCTTTTGCATAACAGGGGCTTGTCAGATGGTGCTCAATGCCGCAGTTTCTGCAGGACCCCTTCGCAGGCGAATTCGGATTGTGCACAGTGCCATTGGGTACCTCTGAATGGCGTCTACCCTCTCTTCCTTGATGGGTGTTGATCGAGGCGATCCAGGCGTGGCCGGGTTCCTGTGTAGGGCCGCTTCCATTTCGTCTGCCCGGACATTTGAGAGTTCGTGCAACCTTGCTAGTACCAATATTTCGTCAAGCGACATGCCAGGTTGTCTGAGGATCAAACGGCGTAGCAACACCGATCTGCATCCTTGTATGATCTGTGCTCGTATTTTCTCCCGTGTGTCCTGGAATGTGCATGAGCTAGCCAACTTCCTTAAACATGCGTAAAAGACGTCGATAGATTCAGTCTCTGCTTGTTTCACCTGGCGTAACTTCAACCGTTCAAAATCCGGATTGATTTGAGGGTCGAAGTGTCGATTCAAAGCCGCTAGCGCCGCGTCGTAGTCATTGTTGGCCCCTGTGTTTGGGAGTGTTTCGAACAGATCGTACAGCTCCCCTCCTCCATAGCACATGAGTAGCGGTCGTTTGATCGTTCTGTCTGTTTCTCTCATACCGATGAAGTAGTGGTCTAACCGACCAATCCACGATTTCCAGTGTGGGGCCGCTGTAGCGGGATCTGCCAGCTCACTGAACGGTGGGAGGGGCGACACAGCCGCGTGGCCACGAGGCTGCGGTGGTTGCTGGGCATCTGCTTGCGGGCCAGCAGCTCCTGCCTGAGCTGGTGTTCACATGTCTTTTGTAACGTGGTGCACAGGCCTCTAGTTCCTTGCGACCTGTGTGTCCTGTTGTTCAGGGCTTCCGCTGTGTCCCAAATTGAAGATATGCGAGATGGAGGGCAGGGGTCTGGTTTGCACCCCTATGCAGGTGTCTTCACTTGGGCTGTGGAGTGTTTGTCGTTGTCTCTTTTCTTTCTGCGTGGTGGTGCTTGTACCTCAGTGTTTGCACTCTGTTGGCTGTTCACATGCCATGTGCCACCTTACTGTCCTTGTGGCATGTATGCCCCTCTCTCTCTCCCTTTGTTGTGGTGCCTCTTTCTGCCTTTAATTTATTATTCTCCTTTTTTGTACTTTCTGTGCAGTGGGGAGGCCTGTATTTGCTCCCGTGTCTTTATTGTCCTTATGGAGCCGCTCAGTGCCTGGGTGGGACAGGCGAGAGAGAGAGTATGCATGAGGCCGCGTGTTGGCAGCTGCCACGTGTGTGCACGCTACGCTGGTTCCCTTGCTTGATATTTTTTTTTCTCACTGACCTCGGGGATGCAGGGCACGTCTCCGTAGGGCAGGAGCGACAGGATCCTCGCCGTGCACGCGCCAGCTCACGGGTTATGCCACCGGCCGTAGAGCACGCCTGACCGACCTGGTTGCTTCCACGGATGGGAGCAGGCGGCGGGGCGCAGCCAGGTACTTTGTGGAGGGTTTTGGAGAAACCAGGGGGCAGCCTCACGGGCAGCGGACAGGAGCTCTTCTGGGGCCACCGGGCTGACGGGGTTGTTGTGTGTGGTGGAGGCGCAGGTAAGACCCGCCTCATCGTCAATGTGGTGGGCCGGGATGGTAGATGCCCCGGTGCCACGGGGTGAAGCCTAAAGTAGGGATCTGGCAACAATGACACACACACACTCCGTTACTCGTGTAAGGGCCAAGACCTCGAGCGGTCATGCACCCATTTATTTATCCCCTTCGGGCGAGCCAGCCCTCCAGGGTGATACAAGGTGCAACATAGTATAGTGCTTGTTTTGTATCATCATTGCTTTTCCAAAACTTTACTGTTGGGGGAACTGCGGGGTCATCGACAATATACAAAAATATCTCAAAGCAAAAAATATTTTTTGTCTTAAAAAGCACACATTGCCATTGTAGCCTCTGACATAAAGTCAAGATTTTTTTGTGGGTGCATGTGCTCGTTGAAAAAGAGCAGTATTTCGTCACTCAGAGTAAAATCAACCAATGGCTGAAGTCGGATGACCAATTACTGACCTCCTTGTTGTACGTTGTAGTGGACGGATGGAAAATGTGAATGACATAACAACAGACCAATGGAGAAGAGAGATGTCTGAAAGCCGCTATATGTGTATTATTTATAAAAGTTTAGTTAAATCAAAAGGACTTGCTAACGCCAGGCCTAAAAAACGACCCAAAAGAGCTTTGCTGGAAAAATAGTGAAACTAGCCATTTTTAGCCGCTTCTGCATTTCCTGTGATTCATGTTGCTATGCCAGCCCTGCAAAAGCGGTCCCCCAAGAACCACGAACTGCCCAGGTGGTTCACAGCGGGACTGCTCGTTGCTTTCCTATTTTTCCCACCCGCAGCAGATGGAAGTGTGTGAGCGACGTTTATGTAGATTCGCTTTTGCTCACTGTGGAATAAAAACACTATTTCGTCTAGTGTTACCCTGTCCTGAGCGGCAGACCCACTTGCCAGGTTTATCACTTTTACAGTTGGTTACTTGACTGCATTTTAAGCGGCGAGGTGGGATGGTGTGGGCTTGGCGGGCTCTAGCAGAGAAGCACCTGTGTTTCTACACCACGCATCGGGATCAACAGAACAGTGCCTGGGAGGGGAGGTTGTTTACATGGCCTTTAATAGATGGCACACTAGTACCTGCACACGCGCTTACACCTGACCATGTATGGACAAAGTCTGCACGCGCGCTTACACCTGACCATGTATGGACAAAGTCTGCACGCGCGCTTACACCTGACCATGTATGGACAAAGTCTTCGCGTAGCTGTGAAAGGTACGTTGTCCTGTCATTCTTGGACATGTTTTTTGGCCTGACATGTATTTTTCCCGCAGTGATTAAAGGAATCTGCGAGTCCACTGGAGTCAAGTCTTCAATATTTTTGCTGAAACCTTCGATCATGGACTCTGAATGTTGGGGCGTGCACCCAAAATGTACCCACCTATGGATGAGGGTGGGTTCTGCACCACTTACCAGACTATGAGGTTGACTGACTGGAGGTAGTTGATCTAGTTTTAGGGGTATCCACCTTTCAGCTGTTGTTATGGAGGGGAAAGGGCCTACCAGTCATTCACCTGTAAATTCTGTACATTCTCTCATTACAATGGTCTCTTATGGTGTACAGTTTATAAGGAGCTGCGGATGGCCTATTCCATCTATGTGTGACCTGTGGCTAGGCAACTCGGAAAGCCAGCCATTAGTGGACAAGTCTGTGGGCTAGTTGGTGTCCCCAGTCCTGGAGATTCAATTGCCAACAGAAAATTGGGGTTGCAACTGGCCAGTTCTGAAATGAGCCCCGGTAGATGTCGGTGTGGGTGACAGTGTCATTGCAACACACTTCCTCTTCATTTACCTGAGATCAGTAGATCTCCTGACTGATTCTCCCCTAACACTTGCACCATGTGGATATCATTACCTGGACTCCTAGTATCCCTGTTAAGCGTACATCAAGATTTTGATTGAATGCTTATTTGGTATTCTGCTTTACTTTTGGTCTCGAATGGGGGAATTTGGGGCTCTGCAGGTTTTTGGGCCTTTATTTATTGGAAACTAAGCCACCTAGGCTCAAACCAACTGAGATGTCCAGTTTTGCGACCAGGGCTGTGAGGACCGAGGGCAGCCATATCATATGCCGCTTGATACATTATATTTCTCAGCCTGGTACCTCTGCCTCAGTGACTGCAGTTTGTAACCAAAATTATATTACACTTCTGGTCCAGTTTAAACCTTTGACTCATGAACTACAGATCCGGTTTGATGGCCTATTCCTAGATAAACATTGGTCATAATGTTTTTGTTGGTAAGTGCTACATCAGTGCACTAGAATGTGCCAGGACCTTCTGTTTTTTGTGTGTTTTAATAACTGGTCTCCAGGCTCTATACACCTTCTAGTATTTAAAAGACCTATTCCTTTCTAAAGATTCCTCCCAGACTGGAACTGTGCCATCGTGTCATAAAGGTTCTGACTTCCTCCCTACCACCCATTGGGGTACTCTTAGACTGCTTTCATCACCAGGCCTGAAGTACCCCACCATGGTCACTGCCCAGAAACAACTGACTCCGCCCTGACCCAGAGATAAGACCTAAACCGAATTCACTTGCACAAATAACCCAACACCAACACCCAGGCAGACCTGCAATACACCTACTTCCAAAGACATCCACGTCCACACAGACATCAACTAGCACCTGTGCTGGTGCCCACTGGAAACTGTACGACACCTGCCCCCAGTGGTATCTGCATTACACAGGTGCCTATGCACAGCATGTACTGACATCTTCACTGGCTGCCACTGGCACCAGTACTGCTCCTCAACCAGCCAGCGCCCACTGCCACCTGCTCCACACATGCCCACAGGAGTACCTGCACTGCACTGTCTAGCTTTTACCTTTCAAATGCACCCACTGGCTCTCACTTCACACTTGCACCCATTGCCACCTACTCTCCACCGTTTCCCTTTGGCCACATATATCCCCCTCTCCAAGTCATCATTCCACCCTCTGGGTGGAACACCTTTGTAAGACAGACATGCATGCAAAGGCTTTGATATTCGGGCTTGAATAGTCACGGTATGTGGCAAAGGGGGAGGAGACACTGATGCTCAGACCGAGACACAGAGACAGAGGGGCTCATCTTAGGAAGCCGCAGTGTCCAACACAGCCACAGGCAGCCATTGACAAATACAGGCATGGGCAAGGGGTGACATGGATAATATGCAGCATGGATCCTGGGAAGGAGCGGCTGCATTCTACTTAACAGGCTCCTTCTATAGGAAAAACCACATCAGTGCAGAAAAGTACTATCAACAAATCTCAGTGTTACAAGGTAATGGGTCACATGCATCAACATGAGGAATGCGATTCCTTAATACCGATTTTTAAGGAATCGCTATTTAGGAATCGCAATTCCTTATGCATGTAGGAATCGCTAAATAAATTGCGATTCCTACACATTCCCAATTAGCGAATCGCAAATTGCGATTCGCTAATAGAGAATGCCTTCCCATTCATTCCTATGGGCCTAGAGGCCCATAGGAATGAATGGAAACCATTCGCAATTTGCGATTACCAAATAGGTAATCGCAAATTGCGAATGCAATTTCAAGGGAGCTAGGGGGCCAAAAGGCCACCCTGATGCACCCCCAAAATTGGCATGTGTGCACATGTGGTGCTCACACATGCCCTAAGGGCATGTGTGTGCGCCACATGGCACTTAGATAAATGCAAATTTGGGCATTTTTCTAAGGAATTGCAAATTACCATCAACTTCAAGTTGATGGTAATTTGCGATTCCTTAATGCAAAGTCGCATTCTGAGAATGCTTCTTGCATTGCATTTAGGGAATCGCAAATTGCGATTCCCTAACTGCATCTGCAAAATAGGTAATCGCAAATTTTGCGATTACCTATTTTGCGAATGGCTTTGGGCTTGGTGCATCCCAAAAGGCTAATTACCAGTCGCAAAGGGGCCTATTCTACGAATCGGCCCGTTTGCGACCGGTAATTAGCTTCATGCATTGTCCTAATATGTTTTAAAGTGCCTGGTAGGTAGCAGTCGGTATGAACGCCTCAGAATAAAGAAGCAGCCTCTTTATTTAAACATATTGATAGGCTCGGGTAACATTAGGCTCACTTACCTTTTTATCCTCAGGAACGTCTGGCTTCAAATAGTGTAACTGCAGGATCAAGAATCCAAGTGAAACTCTAATAAATAAT
Source organism: Calotriton arnoldi (assembly GCA_963921515.1). Taxonomy (NCBI): domain Eukaryota; kingdom Metazoa; phylum Chordata; class Amphibia; order Caudata; family Salamandridae; genus Calotriton; species Calotriton arnoldi. The sequence continues at coordinate 341,714 of CAWUFW010012300.1, read as the reverse complement.
GTATGCATGAATGAATGTATGCATGTATGTGTGGATAGATGGATGGATGGATCTGGTGTTCGTACAGTGCAAACCGATTCTAAAGGCAGCAGAGTGCTATGAGGTATTGTTGACAAAGTTATAGTCCAACGTGATTAGAGGGGAAGCTGGACTCTGAAAGTAGGCTGCCATGTTCAAATATTCTTTAAAGAGGTGCGGCGCCAGCTGCATTCCTGAATTGGAGCATGGTTGGGGCGGCCCTGATGGATTTGGGGATCTCATTCCTTTATGCTCCTGGGACTCATAGAGCATAAGGAAAGGAAGATGCAAATCATAGCAAGGGCAGAAGAATGCATATTCAAACTAAGATAACAACATCCTCAGTGTATTTTTGGCACTATTACTACCCTCACATCTCCTCCATTGAGATTAATCTTCATATTGTGTCTGTCTCTTTTTCCTTGATATTCCCACCTGCAAAACTCCTGCTATATTTTCTCCACTCGTTGTCCCATCTTTCTGTGTCTCTCAGTCTTTGTGGGTTATTTTGGGCTACTGGATACAGGATGTCCAATTGCCCTATTTCTAGTGAGTTACCAAATGTACACTCTAAATAGAGCAGACAAGCTATCCGCCTATGTTTGTCAATATGTATTACATTTAAACACCTCTAAATGACCCTCTTGGCATTTTACTTTTACTTTATTTTTGAAAGTGTTAATCAGGTTTTTATTGAATTTACTTTCTTGTTTGTGTCACGTTTTTGTTTATTTCACTGACTTGAGTATGATTTCAAGAAATCTTTCCCTGCTCTTTAGTTTTTGGAAAATCTGTGTTAATATGACTTTACAGTGTGCAAAGGGGATGAAACATGCTGCTTTGTCTTGTTTTTCAACAATTTAGTTTAGCTGAAAATACTTTGCCTCTGACTTTTCTGGAATTTTAGCCACTAGCGGGTCCCCTGTCAAATAGCTGAGTTGGATCATGAATGGACTGCAAGGGCTTCTAGTTCAACTGATTTCAATTGTGAATCCGAGCAGGTCAACATAACCTATCACCTTGTCAGGATCGACAAATTGTATATCATCTTTGAAAACATTATCATTATTTCACTAGCAGGCTATGAGGAGAGAAGGCACAGCCTTCACATGGACTGTTTCTGATCTGTCACGTTGTCTACACTGACTCAGAAGAGCAACCCTAGCATTGGCATAACTTTAATTGACTGGTCTGAACAGCAGTGGAAACCTCGAGGGAATTGTCTATAAGGTATGATTTGCAACAAACCAACCTAAAACATTTAAAGAAGTTCAGAACTTAAGGTCCACGCCAAGTTCAATTATAAAGATAGAACTATGGAGAAGATCAGAAAAGGGATGCGTTAAATATTCAAGCTAAAAACTGTTCCCAGAAATAACAATGAAATTCAACATGTCCTGTGAGTAAGTCCTCAAATAGTGACAAAGTTTTGGAAGCAGGTGTAATGCATAACATGCATTTAGTTGTATGTCTAGTACTATAACATGAATGTATGGGCATCATCTTCCATATTACATTAGTGGAGCAGTAGTGGCGTAGCAGGGTTGCCATGCATGGTCCCTGGTGAAAGCGAAGACAATGGGCCCCCGAGGCTACTGCATGGGTAAAAGATGCAGTTATCATTCAGGTTCAGTGAGTACCTCAGGACCCTTGACCCCAGTACTTGCTACACCACAGATTGTTAAACCCCTGTTATGCTTTTTAGAACGGGGCACTTGTATTAGCAAATGTCACTTTGTAGATCAAAGATCTTGAAGAAAGGAGACTCAAATGCAAAGACTGCTTCTCTTGGACACAATATGTTGTGAAGATTTAGTAGAAACTGTTTCCTTAACTCAAGGTGTAGGATATATGTTATTTACAAATTATAATAAATATACATCCTATGCAATGAGTTCAGGGTAGTTAGATTTTGCTTGCAGGAGTAGCAGACAGACGCCCCCGGCACTTACTCACATGAGACGGCAGTTTTCCACCTTGGTGCCTCAGAGCTCCTACTAGTCTCTAGGGCAGAGCCGCTTTCTAATTTGATGACTGACACTTGAGTCCAACAACAAAGCAGCTAAGCTCCCTTCAAGCAGCTGCTGGCACCAAACATACGGCCTGGGCAACTGCTACCACAACTCTGCGTCACGGCCTCGCTCACTGTGACACTAACCCTAGGAAAAGTGAGTCCAGACCCCAGGCAGGTGCTAGCAAAAAACACAAAGATTGCCTGGCAGTTAAATAAACTGAAGCTATTGCAGAGCACGTAGAGCCCCCTACCACCTCTTGGTTCCGGTTTCACTGGACCCTGATCTCTTTACCTCTGACACACACACACACACACCATTTTTAGGGTCGAGTCTGCGATAGCATGCGCTAGCGCATGTGAATCGCTTGGGAGATGCTGTTGTTAATAAAAACGGGCTAGGAGCCTGCCCATTGGTTATAATTTGTTGGCTTGTGTGGCACTCTTCTTTACAGCATGTAACTAGTCACTGCAGCCCTGGCATAATTTCCGTTCCTCTCTGTGGAGCTGGGAGCAAGCACTGATTAACTTAATAGGTGCCCGTTGGCTCCTCCAGACGTGATTGAGGTACTATTTTGTTCTTTTTAGCTTCTAGTGCCCTGCAAACAGAAGGCGTATGACTAGCAAAAACATGCAAAGTTTTATTTTCTAGAGTTAACTTTCTCTTATTTTGCCAAGAATTATTTTCTCACTTTGACCTCATGAACATTTTTGCTCATGGGCACTGTTCTCAAAAGATTACAAATATCTTGTTCTATATATTGCAAAGAGTCATTGTTTCATTCTTATGTGTCATTTTTTAAATTATGCAGTGCACCTCAATCCACCCTATTCCAATCTAAACCGCCCCACTCCAATCCACGCCACCTCACCCCACACCAATCCTTTCAATCCAATCCACCCCTCTGAATCCAATCTAACCCAGACCAATACAGTCCATCCCACTCACCCTAATCCACTCCAATCCGTCACACTCCAACCCTCCCAACCCACCCACTCCAATCTGCCCCACTCAGGTCCACAACAATCTGCCCCCCCTAATTTAAAACAATCTGCCCCACCCCAATCCAGCAATCCAAAACAATCTGCCCCACTCGAATCCAAAACAATCCGCCCCATTCCAAAACAATCTGCCCATTCCAATCTTCCCCATTCCAATCCAAAACAATCAGCCCCACTCCAATCCAAAACAACCTGCCCCACTCCAAGCTGCCCCACTCCAGTCCAAAACAATCTGCCCCACTCCAATCCAAAACAATCTGCCCCACTCCAATCAAAAACAATCTGCCCCACTCCAATCTGTCCCTCTCAATCCCAAACAGTCTGCCCCACTCGATCCAAAACAATCTGCTCCACTCCAATCTGCCCCACTCCAATCCAAAACAATCTGCCCCACTCCAAAACAATCTGCCCCACTCCAATCCAAAAGAATCTGCCCCACTCCAATCATAATAATTTGCCCCAATCCAATCCAAAACAATCTGCCCTAATCTAATCCGCCCACTTCAGTCCAAAACATTCTGCCCCACTCCTATCTGCCCCACTCCAATCTGCCCCACTCCAATCCAATCCAATCCACCTCACTGCATCCCAATTCACCTCTCTCCAACCCAATCTGCCCCAATGCAATCTGCTACACTCCAGCCAAAACAATCTACCCCCACTCCAGTTCAAAACAATCTGCCCCACTCCACTCCAAAACAATCTGCCCCACTCCAATCCAAAACAATCTGCCCCACACCAATCCAAAACATTCTGCCCCACTGTAATCCAAAACTATCGGCCCACTCCAATCTAAAACAATCTGCTCCACTCCAATCTGTCCCACTCTAATCGAAAACAATCTGCCCCACTTCAATCTAAAACATTCTGCCCCACTCCAATCCAAAACAATCGGTCACACTCAAATCCAAAATAATCTGTTCCACTTCAATCCAAAACATTCTGCTCCACTCCAATCTGCCCCACTCCAATACAAAACATTCTGCCCCACTCCAATCCAAAACAATCTGCCCCACTCCCATCCAAAACAATCAGCCCCATTCCAATCCAAAACAATCAGCCAAGCTGCTCCACTCTAATCTTTCCCGCTCCAATCCAAAACAATCTGCCCACTCCAATCTAAAACATTCTGCCCCACTCCAATCCAAAACAATTTGCTCCAATCCAAAGCAATCTGTCCCACTGCAATCCAAAGCAATCTACTCCACTCCAATGTGCCCCACTCCAATCCAAAGCAATCTACCCCAATCCAGTCCAATCCAATCTGCCCCACTCCAATGCAAAACAGTCTGCCCCACCCCAATCCAAAACAATATGCCCCACTCCAATCTGCTCCAATCCAAAACATTCTGCCCCACTCCAATCCAAAACATCATGCCCCACTTCAATCTGCCCCACTTTTACAATCCACTCCACCCCACTCAATCCACCTCACCCCAATCCAATCCATCTCAACCCCAATCCAATCCACCCCACTCCATCCCAATTCAGCTCCCTCCAATCCACCAGAATCCACCCCACTCTAATCCACTCCACCCCACACCAATCCACTCCACCCCAATAGAGCCCAATCCCATCTACCCAACTCTAATTCACCTCACCCAAATCCAATCCTCCCCACCACATTCCACCCCACTCCAATCCAATCCACCACAGTCCACCTCACCCCACTCTAATCCAATCTACCCCTCTCCAGTCCAACCCATCCCACTCTAATCTAACCCAACCCACTCCAATCCACCCAACTCCAGTCCAATCCACCCCATTCCAGTCCCAGTCCCCCTACTCACTCCATTTCAACCCACTCCAATCCACTCCATTCCAATTCAACCCACCCCACTCCAACCCACCCCACTCCAATCACATCCAATCCAACCCATTCCAATCCACGCCTGTCCTATCCAAAACAATCCACCCATTCAAATCCATGCCATCCCATTCCAATCAACTGCACTCCAAACCGATTCACCGCAACCCAATCCACCCACCCCACTCCAATGCATCTCACTCCAATCTAAGCCATCTTAATCCAACCTTGTCCAATCCAGTCAAGTCCACCTTAATCCACCACACCCCGCTGCACTCCATTCCACCCCACTGCAAACCACCTTAATCCACCCCACTCCAATCCAATCCACACCAATCCAATCCACCCCACTCTAATCCAATTCACCCACTCCAATTCAACCCATTCCTCTCCAGTCCAATCCAACCAACTCCAGTCCAATCCACCCCATTTCAGTCCATTCCTCTCAAACCCAGTCCAATCCACCCCACTCCTACCTGCCCCACTTTAATCTACCACACTTTAATCCATCCCACTTTGATCCACCCCACTTTTATCCACCCCACCTCACTCCACCCCAGCTCACCTCACCCCAGTCCACCCAACTCCAATCCACCCCATGTAATCCTCCCTACTCAATCCATTACACCCCACTCAATCCAATTCACCCCACTCAATCCAATCCACCCTACTCCAATCCATTCCACCCCACCTCAATGCAATCCACCCCAATTCAATCCACCCCAGCCCACCCCAATACAATCCACCTCAACCCACTCCACTCCAATCCATCCTACCCCAGTCCATCTCACTCCAATCTAATCCAGCCAACTCCATTCCACCCAACCCCACCCCACCTCGCTCAAATCCAATCCAACCCACTCCACTCCACACCAATCCAACCCACTCCTCCAAACCACCCCACTCTACTCCAGTCCACCACAATCTATTCCAATCCACCCCACCCCACTCCAATCCACTCTAATCCACTCTACTCCACCACAGTCCAATCCCCCACCTGAGTTCAGTCCACCCCACTCTAGCCCAATCCAATTCATCCAGCCCAACCCACTCCAATCCAATCCACACACCCCACTCCAATCCAACCAACTTCAATCCAATTCAACTTAATCCACTCCATATCAGTCCACCTTAATCCACCCCACTCCAGTACAATGCACCCCCCAATCAAGTTCACCCCACCCCACACCAATCCAATTCACCCCACTTCAATCCTCCACACTCCATTCCAATCCATTCCACTTGTGTCCAATTCACCCCTCTCTAGTCCAATCCACACAATCCACCCCCTCAAATGCAGTCTACTCAAATCAAGTCCACTCCACTCAAATCCAATCCACCATAATGCATCCCACTCAAAAAATCCCCCCAATCCACCCCACATTAATCCAATCCACCCCACCTTAATCCAATCCACCTAATACAGCCCACCCCACTCAATCCAGTCCTCCCAATTCCCTTCTACCTCACTCAAGTCCAATCCACCCCACCTAATCCACCCCACGTAATCCAATGCACCCCACTGCAATCCACCTAACCTCAATGCAATCCACTCCACCTCACCCCAATTCAACCAACCCCACCCCAATTCAACCCACCCCACCCCACCCCGATCCGATCTATCCCACCCCGCTCCAGTCCACCCCACTCCAATCCAGGCAACTCCAGTCCACCTCAACCCTATCCAATCCACCCCAATCGAATCCAATCCAGTCAACCTCACTCCAATCCACCCCACCACACCCCACTCCAATCAACCCCACTCAATCCACCCCACTCCAGCCCATTCCACTCCACCCACTCCAATTCTCCTCACTCCAACCCCCACTCCAATCCAATCCACCCCAACCCAATCCTATCACTTCAGTCAAATGCACCCACCTCAATACAATCTAATCCACCCTACTCCAATCCACCCTTCTCCACCCCACTCTACCACAATCCAATCCATCCCACTCTACTCTACTCTACTTCAATCCAATCCAATCCACCCCACAACCTCAAATCACTCCAATCCACTCCACCCTATTCCACCCCACCCCACGCCACTCCACTTTACGCCACTGCACTGTACGACATGCTCTGCCACTGAACCATTGAAGTCTACTCAACTCTACGACACTCTACTCCCCATACGCCACTCTACGACACTGTACTCCAACAAATTCACTCTACTCTCCCACTCCACTTTTTGACACTCTACTCCCCCACTCCACTCTACGACACTACACACCACTAACTTTTAGCCATGCTGAACAGCAGCCACACAGGTGTACAACATCACAAAAACACATTGCTAAAGCCAACAGCTCTAGTATAGGCGAGACCTATTGGCTTTGCCAATGATTATTTCTTTTGACACTTTCAGTATTTAAACAGCTGTGCATTCCACCTTTACTCACGTTCTTATAGAATGCTGGTTTCAATTGTCACATACATGACCATTGGTCTGTGCACTCTGTAGAGGGGTCAAGGGTTAGATGAGTATGTTCCGAAACCCCTAATTAGCCAGTGTTGACTGGAACTGGGAGAAACTGGCACTACTTTAACCTCAACTCCAGAGCTCTCCGTTGTGCCCAGTCAGGAACACACTTCCACAAACTGAATCCACCCAGCTTCCTAAAGGCGACTCAGTTACCAGTTTGCACTACACAAGAGCGAATTTTGGATGGAAAACGAAACTGTAGAAATCAGCATTTGGAACAAGCACAACATTCTAGGGTATGTACGAAAAAGTGAACCATTTAAATTATAGGCAGCGATTGCATCACTGGCTAGGTCTACCTCCTTAAGAGTTTTTTGGTTGGTGTTTCTACATGTAAAGTTAAGAACAAGAATTATGGGCCCTGTAAGAACGTCAGTTTTTAATTACTGCCCATGGTGCACACTGGGAGAACTATCCCATTTAAAACTCTGCTCCTGCCACTCACTTCTCCACATAGGTGCCCATGCTGGCCTGCCAGCTGCAAACTCTGCAGCCCCACGTGCCAGCACTGACTGCCCCGCCTCATCCTCTTGGCACTGAGGCTTCGCTCTAGAGCGCACTGTTTTTTAGTGGATGACTGAAGATGCAGTCATTCTATAATAAAGCAACTTGGCTCATGACAATCCGGAGCCCAGCCCTACGTGGAATACAGAGTCTCTGAATTCCGCGCTCTACTCACCTGTCTGTCTGGGGCCTGTTTCTGTTACTTTTATTTCCATCCCTCCCAAAAGTAAACAGAATCAGGCCACCGTCAGACACTGTACATAAAAAGAAAGTCGCCGGACCTGCAGCTTATTGCAGAGTATAATGAGCCCCCTCACTTCTCTGGGCCCCGGTGCCACTGCACCAGCTGCACAACTGGTAGCTACGCCGCTGTGAAGCACCCTGGGGCAGATTTACAAGCCCCTTGCGCCACTTTTGCGTCACTTTTAACATGGGAAAAGTGACGCAAAAGTGGCGCAAGGGGCTTGTAAATCTGCCCCCCTGTTCCTATACTTGCTCCTAAGGGTTGTGCTTTTGTATTTCTAGTTCAGTGTCACTTCTAGCCCCTTTCATAGCAGACGCTGCCCTGTCTGTGTATTGATGCCTATGCATGCTGTGTGAGGTGTGTGGACATGTTGTTCCATATTGTATCTTGAGAACTGTGTTTATGACTGTATCATTGGGGATTTAATGAAGTTAAAAATACAAACCAATTTTATTAATGAGTTAAAAATGTAATCAGCGGAATGCCACAAAAATAAAAGAGCCAAAGGGTTCTGGAGATATAATGGTGCAAAATCATGCCCTAAGGAACAGTGAAAATGAACGTTTTATGTGAACAGGTAAATGTTAAAATGTTGACTAAAGGAAAAAGTTCCGTTTTGAAAGTCTGTCCAGAAACTGGAGAGTAAGTAAGACTGATCTGCAAGTTAGAAGACTGATCTGCAAGTTAGAAGACTGTTCTGCGAGTTAGAAGACTGATCTGCAAGTTACAAGACTGATCTGCAAGTTACAAGACTGATCTGCGAGTTACAAGACTGATCTGCAAGTTAGAAGACTGATCTGCAAGTTACAAGACTGATCTACGAGTTACAAGACTGATCTGCAAGTTAGAAGACTGATCTGCAAGTTACAAGACTGATCTGCGAGTTACAAGACTGATCTGCAAGTTAGAAGACTGATTTGCGAGTTAGAAGACTGATCTGCGAGTTAGAAGACTGATCTGCGAGTTACAAACTATTTTGGATAACATTGGAGTCCAGTTGGTTGAACTGGAAGGCTGTATCCATCCAGGAAGTTTTGAAGTTGGATAACTTTGATTTGATGGCTCCGTGAACAGATTTTGTAAAGATGAAGTCCTCTGAGTGAGACAAGGCTCAGCCCTCACATGGGATTCATGTCTTTTTTCCAGCAAATACCACCGAGCCTTGTCTGAAGTCTCAAAAGGAGATGTAAGGCTCACATTCTAGTTTTGCCAGAAACTTCAATAAGTAAAGTAAAGCAAATGTAACTAAATTTGTGGTATTTGTAGGACTGTCTCGAATGAACCTCATCTACGCTGTTACACAACAGTTGCTAAAATACTCCCTGTCCAGTCAGCAGAGAATCCTTAGAGATTTGCAGGCTTCTTCTATTCTTCGGCTTTTCCCGGTTCAGGAGGAAATTTCCACAGCAAGAAGGTACAGGCTGCAGCAGACAACGGCTTCGACGTCCACAAGACCCTGCTCTGAAGACTGTCTTTTGCAATCCTGGTACAAGGCCTTCAAACAAAGATTCAGGTTTCAACAACTCACCCCGCCTTTTCTTCATTGTGTAAGGCATGGATCCCTTCTTCCCTTTTCCAGGCTTCACTCGGGTCAATGGGATTAGAATGTTTTTCCTAGGAGGACAGGCTAGCATCCTCTCGATAAACCAATTGACAGAGCTCCCTCAAGTGCTGACTGACATCTCGCATCATCTCATGTCACTCAAGACCTCTGAAATGTGTCTAATGGTGAGGGCATGCTCAGAGGCCACATCCACCAAGTCCATAAAGGAATCTCTTGCATAGTGAACTCTCTTCCTGGTCAGTTTGTAACCCACTTCCACTACAAAGACGATGCTCACTCATGTGAAGAACAAGAGTCAGGGTGCCTTACATAGAGGGTGAAGACAGTTTGTCCAGGAGGATAAAGAGAGAATGGCGAATTCTAAGTCACACCCTTTCTCGCTAGGCTGTACACTGTAGTTCTATTTCGCACACACATAATAGTCATTGCCCCGATGACCATGTACCTTATTTAGAGTTTTGTGAACAGGGTACACTATCATCAATTGTGGTGGCTCTCCTGTAAGCTTTATTTTTTTTTTTAATAAAGCTGTAAGCTGTATTATAAAAGCATTATTGTCAGTGGCACTTGTAATACTGCTGACAGAACATCCACCACATTTGTGACACAGTAACCTGTCATTCAAACTCTAAATAAGTTGCTTAATCTTCTTTTTATCAGTAATATAGCATCCTGTTTTACATTCAAGCTTCTTAATGCGTCATTGTTTGGGTTTGTATTACATAACATCAAGAAAAATATTGTGCCATGAATATTTTGTGTCTAAAGTATTGTCAACAAAACTTTTGAGTTTACATATTTTTTATGGAAACTATAAAATATTTTATCAAAAAATTGTGAAACAGAATATTGTTTAGAAAAGTAAGTATATTAAAATATATATATTTATTTATAGCATTATATGTGGTTTATTTAAAATATTAAACTACAAAATAATATCATTGCAATTAGTTTTAATTATTAATGCACATTAATATATATATATATATATATATATATATACACATATATATACATATATGTATATATATATATATATATATATATATATATATATATATATATATACATATATATATATATATATATATATATATATATATATATATATATATATATATATATATATATATATATCCATACAAAGTTCCTCCAACTGATGGGGGCCCCCATCCCTGCAGGGCAGCTTCGCAGTAATGGGCATGGAGTTTCCCGTGAGAAACATCCAGAAAAAAGAGAGCGAAGCACCACTCATGAAGCACTAGGACTGATTGCTGCCTCCTTATTTTGAATAAATACCAGTGCTTCATGAGTGGTGCTTCGCTCTCTTTTTTCTGGATATATATATATTATCTACTGGCGGTCGCCAGTAGATAGTTATAGTTACAACCTATTATCCATAGGAAATCCGCGACATTCTATTTGAAATAACGTTGGCGCCGGTTGACGAATCTTCGTGAAAGTTTCCAACTTGTTGGGGCGCTCCGCTCCGCTCCTACCCTGAAAGTCTCGGGGTGATACGTGAAGCGGGGGCCGAGAAAAAGGGGGGTCCCAAAACGCGTTTTCCCCATTCATTTTTCCATAGGAACCTTTAGTCGCAGCTACAGCCCGAACTGCTGAACGGAATTACACCAAATTTGGCAAAGAGGTAGTCCTTGGTTCAGACTGGTGCCTTTTGCTTAAATGGTGTAAATCCGTTCAGTAGTTCCTGAGAAAATCAAAAGTAAAAGTACATATATATCTATGGGCGCGTCGGATACGCGTACCCTCAGCGCACCCTGCGCGCACCGTCCCGATCACGAGCTGCATGCTAATTGGCTGTCAGCTGGCTGTCAACATTCCGATTCAGGAAGTGTTGGCAGCCATTTTGTCCTCGGTAGAACCGAGGGACAGAAACAAGTGCGCAAAGCGCAAAGGGAGCAGGGTAGAAACACCCTGACCCCTAGGTCTGCTCAGGGGTCCCACAAGGACCCCCTGGGCAGAAAAGATTATTTTTTTAAAAATCGGCGGGATGCGCTTAGGGTGCGCGTATCCCGCCGAGAAAAAAAAGAAACAAGTGTGCAAAACGCACAAAGGGGGCAGGGTAGAAACACCCTAACCCCCTAGGCCTGCTCAGGGGTCCCACAAGGACCCCTGGGCAAAAAAGCATTTTTAAAAAAAAATCGGCAGGATGCGCTCAGGGTGCGCGAATCCTGCCGCAAAAATCGAGCGCGGTCTCCCGCGCTTTGATTGTATTTTGCCCCCGGGTGGCCCAAGTCCCGGGGGCATGGTGGGGGTTTAATTTTATGTGTGGGGGGCCTCAAAGGGCCCCCAAGCCCCGGGGACCGCCACCCCCGGGGCTTTCTTTTAAAAATGGTGCGGGAGGGCTCTGAGCCCTCCCGCAGCCCCGGGGACCACCACCTCCCCGGGGCTTTTTTTTAAATTAAACAACCTGTGTGGGGGCTCCAGCCCCCACACGCCCCGAGACCGCCACCTCCCGGGGCACTAACAAATTAAAATGGGGGTCCGTTTTGGACCCCGAAGCCCCGGGGACCACCACCTCCCCGGGGCTGTGCTGATGTAGGGAGGGGGCCGCGCGGCCCCCCTCCTGGAGCCCTTGATGGCCCTGGGGACCGCAACCCCCAGGGCCGGCTCCTGCAGTGTCCCGGGGTGCCTACCCCCGGGACACTGTAGTTGCTATGGCAGGGACGGAGCCTCGCGGCTCCCGTCCTGCCATAGCAAACTGCTTTGGATATTGGAAGAGAGAGCAGGGAAACCTGCTCTCTCTTCCAATATCCAAAGCCGATTGCTTTTCCACATGGGGAGCAGCATGTCAGCTGCTCCCCATGTGGAGCTAGCAATGCCGGCTCCCAAGGGACGTGGGGAGCCGGCGGGACTGTGGGGGCATTGGGGACCCCCCACAGTCCCCAACGGAGAGGGCCAGCCCCGGGGGATGGGGTCCCCGGGGCAAGTAGTGGCCCGGGAGGGGGCCACGCGGCCCCCTCCCCAAAAAGAGCAAAACAAATTTTTTTTAAAAGGAAAGGCCGGCCCCGGGGGATGGGGTCCCCGGGGCCTTAAATGGCCAGAGGAGGGGGCCACGCTGCCCCCCTCAAAAAATAAATATAGAGGCCATGCCCCGGGGATGGGGTCCCGGGGCCAATACAGGCCAAGGGAAGGGGGGCCACGCGGCCCCCTTCCCGTTTTTTTTTTAAAGGTAATTTAAAAAAAGGGGTAAGGCCCTGGGGGATGGGGTCCCCAGGGCCCAAAAAAAGAAAAAAGGAAGGGGGGCCACACAGCCCCCCTTCAGGGGAGAATTTTTTTTTTTTTTTTTTTTAAACGATCGGGCCCGCAGGCCCCGCCCCCTTCCTTCACCACTCTGCAAACGCGCCCCCTGGCGCGTTTGCAGAGAGAACGAATTCCCCTTGAATACTGGGGGTCCCTGGGGGCCAACTAGCCCACCAGGTACCTCCAGTATGCGCCAGGGGCTGCCTTGCAGAGAGGTGTACAGAGGCCACGCCCCTTTTACACCTCTCTGCAACGCAGCTCTGTGGCGCTTTTGGAGGTATATGGTGGGCTAGTTGGACTCCGGGGACCCTCAGGATTCAAGGGGACTTAATCCCCCAACTTAAAACGCGCCACGGGGCGCGTTTGCACAGTGGTGAAGGGAGGGCGGGGCTTCAGGTGACATGTGTGCAAACAGGCCCCGTGGCGCGTTTTAAGATGGGGAATTAAATCCCCTTCAATCCTGAGGGTCCCTGGGGCCAACTAGCCCAACAGGTACATCCAGAAAGCGCCACAGAGCTGCGTTGCAGAGAGGTGTAAAAGGGGTGTGGCCTCTCTACAGTCTCTGCAACGCAGCCCTGGCGCATATTGGAGGTTCCTGGTGGGCTAGTTGGCCCCTAGGGACCCTCAGGATTCAAGGGGACTTAATCCCCCAACTTAAAAGCGCGCAACGGGGCGCGTTTGCACAGATGTCACCTGAGGCCCCGCCCCTCCCTTCACCATTGTGCAAATATTCCTCTAAAATCAGCCGAAATATGAATTCCGATTTACTCACCTGTTATCAGGAGAGACCTCAGTGCTGCATCTTTCAGCCCAGTACTGGTCCTGAAAAGTAATTTTAACCGTACTTACCGGTAACTTGAATTTCCTTCATAGGCTAACATTGACTGGTTTCACTTGGAAATTCTTCTAAGTGTGGAGTTTTGGAACTTTAAAATATTCCTCTAAAATCAGCCGAAATACGAATTCCGATTTACTCACCTGTTATCAGGAGAGACCTCAGTGCTGCATCTTTCAGCCCAGTACTAATCCTCAAAAGTAATTTTAGCCGTACTTACCAGTAACTTGAATTTCCTTGCATAGGATATCATTGCCTGCTTTTTGCTGAAAAAGTTTCTAAGTGTTGATTTTTCGAACTTTAAAAAATTCCTCTAAAATCAGCCGAAATCCGAATTCTGATTTACTCACCTGTTATCAGGAGAGACCTCAGTGCTGCATCTTTCAGCCAAGTACTGATCCTCAAAATTAATTTTAACCGTACTTACCGGTAACTTGAATTTCCTTCATAGGCTAACATTGACTGGTTTCACTTGGAAATTCTTCTAAGTGTGGAGTTTTGGAACTTTATAATATTCCTCTAAAATCAACCAAAGTACGAATTCCAATTTACTCACCTGTTATCAGGAGAGAACCCAGTGCTGCATCTTTTAGCCCAGCACTGACCCTGAAAAGTAATTTTAACCGTACTTACCAGTAACTTATATTTTCTAACATAGGAATCCATTGTCTGGTTTTCAGCAGAAAACTTTCAAAGTGTCGATTTTCACAAACTACAAATATTCCTTAAAAATCGCCTGTATGACTTAAACGCATTCATTCAACTGTTTACAGGTGATGCACCAGTGCTGGATCCAGGATCCAACACTGAGTAAGATAAAGTAACGATAACAGTTTTTACCTGCTAAGTGAATTTCCTTCCATAGGATAACATTGGTGATTCTATGAGAAAAAGTTTCTAAGTGTCAACTTTTAAAATACAATAATATTCCTTAAAAATCACGACTGTAACCAAAACGCTTTTACTCAACTGTTTACAGGAGATGTACCAGGACTGAATCTAGGATCCAGTCCTGTGGTTACAAAAGTAATCCATAAAGTAACTAATTGCATTTAACTAGAAATTCACATTGAGCTGAATGTTGCATTGTGTTTGAAAATGTGTTGCCCATTGCACCAACTGTAACTACTGTACTTAAAAGTCTATTGCCTATCTGCAAAGTATTTAAACTAAAGTAATTCATTCTGAGAAAGTATTTTTGTAATGTAATGTATAATGTAATTACAATGTAATTTAAAAAATAAAATATGTAAAAAAAAATTGTTTCTAAAAATGTAGTAAATCAGTATGAAAAAAATTAATATAACAATTAATACATTTAAAAATTGTCATTTACAAAACCTTTGAAATTCACTGAAAAAACCGTAGGTTTCAGGCACGTTATAGTTAGAAATTAGCATTTAAAAAACCTTTGAAATTCACTGAAAAAACCATAGGTTTCAGACACGTTATAGTTACAAATTAGCATTTAAAAAACCTTTGAAATTCACTGAAAAAACCATAGGTTTCAGACACGTTATAGTTACAAATTAGCATTTAAAAAACCTTTGAAATTCACTGAAAAAACCATAGGTTTTAGGGACAGTTTTAGTTACTTGGACATTGCACTCGTACAAAACCCGTGAAATTCCCCGTTATAGTTAGTTCAGCTAACTATAACTCGCGCCCCGCAATGCACTGCTGATGACGTCACATATTACATCACTCATGACATGGTCAGTGACATCACTGATGACATCACTGATGACATCTCAAATGACATCACTGATGACATCATCCACGTGATAATCTGATGCACCTCCTCACACCCTAATATAACCTTTGATTCACCCACTCTAAATTACAGACTGCCATTCGCAAAACCATAGACACTCCAACACCAATAACTACATACCCACTCACTGATTCTTAGGTCTACACACACACATCCACTCACTCACCCGTACAGTCACTCATACTTACGGTCACTCAGTACAGGACTATCATATGCACTCTTACTCCTATATAGACACTCAAACAACGCCACTCATCCATAGAGATACTCACACACCTAGTCAGTCATGCAAATAATTAAACACACTGCCATTTACTCACCTATACAGTTATACACACACCAGCTCACTTACTCATACAAATAGTAGCACATTGTTACGCTCTTATACAATCACAGATACAAGCACACACTCATCCATACAGCCACTATCACAATCACTCACTCTTGCTTATAGCTATTTATATACTCCAACACACATATATACTGCCTTTCACATATGTAGTTACTCACACATGTACCACTGGGACATACATTCACTCACTAACACACTCTTACACACACTTACCCACCCATACAGTCTATCACAGATGCACTCTTGAAACCATCCACCCAGTGAATCACCCACTCACACATCTATGCACAGAGTTGCACACACCCCTCCCACACAAACACTCAGGCACCCATACAGATACTCAGACAAGCATTCAATAACTCATATAGACACTCATTTAGCTATTCACAAACACATGCAGCCACTTACACAGCAACAGACAGACGGATACAGACATTCACCCAGTTTAGTCACTAACCCATGCATTCAGTAAGATACGTTAAATCACTCACTTATAGAGTCAGTCACGCACCTACTAAATCATCCATACAGACACTTACACACCCACTCATTCTTCAATACGTCTTTTCCTATATATATTAAAAATATTTAAACTTTACAGAAACACACAGTCACTGGATGATGTCATCAGTGATGTCATTTGAGATGTCATCAGTGATGTCATCAGTGATGTCACTGACCATGTCATGAGTGATGTAATATGTGACGTCATCAGCAGTGCATTGCGGGGCGCGAGTTATAGTTAGCTGAACTAACTATAACGGGGGAATTTCACGGGTTTTGTACGAGTGCAATGTCCAAGTAACTAAAACTGTCCCTAAAACCTATGGTTTTTTCAGTGAATTTCAAAGGTTTTTTAAATGCTAATTTGTAACTATAACGTGTCTGAAACCTATGGTTTTTTCAGTGAATATATATATGTATATATATATATATACATTAATATACTAAAAAATAAAGCATATTAAAATAATTGTTTAAGAAATTTCTTTAAAGATTTTATAAATTATTTAGAAATTACAATTACTAAACATATATAACAAAAACATACATCAAGCTTAATTAAAAAAAGAAAATTAATATAAAAAAAACAACAAAAGTGTAAATTAAACATTACATTTTTTATAGATACTTAAAGCATGAAAGCATTAAATAAAAAATAAAAAATCACCATACTAGAGAAGGTGTTGTACTTTGATGAAGCCAGATTCACTATTGTATCCAATGTAAACAAAATCAGGGAAAGTATTGGACTTTGGAGAGATAAATTTACTATTTCCACAATAAAGTAAATAAAACCAGAGAAACTGTTAGACTGTGAAGTGGTCCGATTTGTTATTCCCACTCCAATCTGAACAACAGAAGGGAAAGTATTGGACTTTAGAGGGGTTTCATTTACTATTTCATTTACTATTTCTAATCCAACGTAAGCAGAAGCAGGAAAAAGTGTTAGACTTTAGAGAGGTTAGATTTACTATTCACTCTCCAACCTTAGCAACAGTAGGAAAAGTGTTGGACTTTGGAGGGGTGAAATTGTATCAAGGGCTTGCATGTTCAATATGGCACCCAGGAGTAGCGACTCTGCGGAGCACCGCCTCATGACTGTGCCAACAGGCGGACTGGGTGGTGATTTGACTCCCTAAAGGACTCGAGGCAGTGGGGGAGCACCTAGAGCAACAGTAGCACCTGAATTCATTGCCGGCCGCCGCAGTAGTTGAGAGAACGGCGAGCGAGAACCCAACGACCTGTGTGATGGCCTTAGAATCATGGCTGGCGCGACCCTTGCGGGTGGGTCCCTGCGGAGTAGGTAGGCCGATGCTGCCCGGGCCCTTGGTAGGTGTATCACGCCCCATCCCTCCGCTCGCTCGCCTAGCATGGCCTTCACCCCAGAGACTGTCGGTGGGGCGGAGGCGCGTGGAGTGAACGGGGTCTGCGGCCGTGTTGAGCTGCCAGAAGGACACAGACCAAGGCCTGAAGGAGTCTTGCCAACCAGAACAGCACCAAAAGAATCACCAGTCCCATAGTGCGAACTGGGCCGCCTTTCCTGAGACTGATTCTCTGACACCCAGACTCTGTTCCTGGCACTGATTGACTTTTAGAGCACAGGGTAAAGGGGCTAAACTGGGCCCAGGAGCTCATCAAAATATTGAACTCAGTTACAGAATCAGCAAGGTCCTTCTTGACCCGAGTTGAATCCCTAACACCAGGGTCCTTGTTCTGCAACACAGAGGGCTAGGAGAGAGACTGGGATAGCTCAGGCCCGAGGCTTCTGGGGGTGTAGGACGACAGTTGGAGAGAAGGCGGTGGTGACCTTACAGCCCGGTGGCCAACTAGTGCGGAGGAGGGGCTGGGCGGTGCGCGGACGCCTGGCAAACTGGTGGTGCTAGGCCCTTGCGCTCTGTCCCTTGCTCTCTCCCTGGGCTGCGGGAAGCTTGCAAAGATGACCCTGGGCCTTGGCAAAGCCTCCACATCTTGTAGCCCTGAGACATATGAATCAGGAGGAGAAACCCACGGGGCTACCAACTTACTCGCTCATAGCAAAGATCCACAGTATACCGGTGCTACAGAAAGATGGCGGCCCATCGCGTGAAAAAGGACAGCACCTTGAAAGAAATGTTCACTCGGTTGTCTTCCAAGAAAGCAGATCAACCTCCGGTGGTGTCACCCACACTATTTGACCCAAGCAAGGAGAGAGCGGCGGGCCCTACGTGGGAGAGGCAACAACCACGCATGCCTTTATGGAAAACTCATACAGTGCACTGAGAGACGATATAGCCACATTGAAACAGGAAGTAGTGGTAGATCCCAAAGATATCAGGCGAGAGCTGGGGGACATGGGGTTCCGGGTTGATACACTGGAACAGTGCAGCAATGCCTGAGAGGAGGAAATGGACTGCTATTGGCTCAATCTTTGGACCTGAAAGATAAGATTGCAGAGCTGCAATACCAACTGGAAGATCTCAAGAATAGATCCTGCTGCTCCAACATACGAATTAAGGAAGTTCCCCGCCAGACAGACTCTGGGAATCTGGAGGACTATGTGACCCGCCTGTTCCATAATATTTTACCTGATGTTGCTGAGAAGGACATTATCCTAGACTGCACACATAGGGCAGGCCGTGTGTCGAAAGTCCCAGGGACGCCTCAGGACATACTGACCAGCATACATCAATATCACCAAAAAGAAGCTATTATGGCAGTGATGCAGGATCGTAAGTGGATCATGTTTGAGGGGACCATCACCAAACTGCAGTGCCGCTGAACTCTCAAGCTGGATACTGCGTTCTTAAGGGAGAATGGCATCAGATATAAAGGGGTTCACCATTTCTCCTTAATCTTTGTCTGGAACAGCAAGACACACATGGTCCCCACCCTTGACGAGGACCGATCAATTCTGGGCCTGAAAATTTCGCCAGTTGACAACACTCGGCCCCTGAACCAGAGCAGCCGAACCCCAGGACAGAGTTGCGTGCAGATGTCACCGTCATGCTTCTCGAAAGAAAACTGGTAAACCCACGGCCACTGAGAATCACTGAGAGAGATCCTCCCTACTGCAGCAACTTCAGCTTCAGAATGCATCCTCTAACCGTGACTCCTCTTAGTGCGCTGCGACACATCCCGGATCGCGCAGATGAATGCAGCACATGGGCTGCCCCCACGGCCAATGACATTCTCCACTGAGGAAAACTGGAGTACAGTTGTGACCACCATATAGCCCGCTGACCTGGTGGGGAAGCGGTGGTGGGGATCTGCCACCAGGATCCACCCCTCTTTCTGATTTTCGCCAGTGACATAACTCCTGACTTTCTAACTCCAGAGACTGGAGAGTTTGTTATCTACAGTTCAACTCACATTCCCCACCCTTGCTCGGCAGCTTTAAGGCTTCACTACTGCATGTACAATGTGCTGACCTGCCAAACTTGCCTACGAAGAGATGCCAATGGGGTCTACCAGGACCACACTTTCAATGCTACCCCACACCAAGGACCTCCATGATCAAAATCCTTAGCCTAAACATGTGTGGCCTTAATGCCCCAGTGAAATGATTAGTGCTCATCTCCATGTTTCGAAACTCCCAATGTGAAATTTGCCTATTGCAGGAGATGCACCTCCTTTAAGGGGGACTGAAAACGCATGAAATAACGCTGGTTTGACAGTATTTCTCTTCTGGACCAGGGAAGAATGCAGGATTAGCGATATTGCTTGCAACACACTTTCAGGGTCATGTCCTTCAGATACATGCAGACATACCGGGTAGAATCCTCTCCCTGAGACTCTCGATACACACATGCACACTCACAATTGCCACCATATATGCTTCTAATGACCGCCAGGAAGAATTTATATTGAATGCCATAGAACAGGTGCAGAATTACTTATAGGGGGAGGCTTCAACTTGGACCATGACACTACTCTGGACCGCTCAACTCACAGAACTGAGCAAACAGGGTCTTACTCATTAGCTGGCACACAATGGTTATATGAAATGGGATTGCTGGGTGAGTGGCTTTCTCAGAATCCGATGGCAAAAGATCTCACCTATTTTTCAGCCGCCCATCAAACTTATGCCAGGATAGATTCTTTTTTAGGCTCCTCCCATTTAGCAACAGTCACTACCCATATAGACATAGGAGCGGCAGCACTATATGATCACGCCCCAGTTTCGATCACTCTGTTCACTGCTTGCCCACAATTACCACAGCGGGTTTAGCGGCTTGACTCCAGGCTGCTCTCAAATGCTTCCATCCTCAAAGAAATTAGGGATACTTTGCACACTTTCCTCGCCACCAATGACACCCCCGAAACTACAAAAACCCTACTCTGGGACACTCGTCAAAGTTGTCCTGAGGGGTGCTTTTATAGCTACTTTGGCCAAGATAGCCAGGGACATTAAAGATAAGCGTACCACTCTGGAGTGTCAAGTCAAGGAACTAGAAGATGCACATAAATGTTCGGGGTCCCACAAGGTGGGGAGGTAGTTAATGATGGCCAAAAGCAACTCAAGGTTTTAGCTATGGATAGGGCAGAATATGCCCTCTTTCGTACCAAACAGAAATACTATGCTAGGGCTAACAAGGAAGGGCGACTGCTTGCCCAGAGGTTGAGAGCCCAAATTCAACGCCATTGTATCACCGAGATTCAGGGGCCTGGGGCCACCCAGTTCATTATGAAGCTGATATAGCCTAGGCCTTTGAAAATTATTACACCGAACTCTACTCAGCGGATCAGTTACATCAAACAGCAGCCAGCGAGTATGGGGCCCAGACACCAACTGTGTGTTTGCCCACTGAGGCTGCTCAGCAGCTGGAGAGGGACATCAGCGAAGATGAGGTACTCGCAGTAATAGCTAGGCTTCAATTAGATAATGTGCCAGGGCAGTACAGTTTCCCTGCTGCATTTTACAAGGTGTTTGTGAAACAGCTGGCACCTCTCCTCACTCGCCTTTATAATTCATTTAGCGATCAGGGTACCCTCTCAGACACGATGAGAGAAGCTACAATCACAGTGATCCCAAAGTCTGGCAAAAAATCCCACCTTCTGCTTGGACTACAGGCCAATCTCCCTTCTTAATGTCGATGCGCAGATTTTCACGGGTATCCTCGCTACCTGGTTAGGCCCTTGCATGCAAGGACTAGTGGATCCTGATCAAGTGGGATTCATACCAGAAAGAGGCTGCAGTGATAACAGAAAGCGGCTGCTGCATCTCATTCATAAGACGAAACATTCCTGAGTCCCTGCTCTTTTCCTATCGATCGAAGCAGAGAAAGCATTCAATCGCGTCTATGGGCCCTTCCTCCAGTTAGTGCTTCTGAGGGCAGGACTGGGGGTCTGCTTCCAGAGGCAGATCTGGTGTAGTTATGCCCGACCCACAGCCACAGTGATGGTTAATGGCCTAACATCCTGCCCTTTTAATATAGCAAGAGGAACGAGTATGCCTCCTATCGCTGCTCTTATTCGCCCTGTGCATTGAACCTTTTGTGGAGCAAATCCGCAAGAACCCTGAAATCACAGATATCACTATTGGTGGCCAGGACCATAAAATCGCATTATATGCAGATGATGTTATGATCCTACTGACGAGGCCCCACGCCTCTATGCCCCCACTCCAGAGGTAGCTCGGGGAATTTGGTAGTGTGTCAGGGTTTAGAGCCAACTTCCAGAAGTCCCAAGCTCCTAACCTCACTGTTCCTCAGGGTGATAAAGCTCCTCTGGAACGCCTTTTCCCATTCCCATGGGCCACTCAGAGAGTCCGATACTTAGGCCTCCAAATGCATTGCACTGAAGGGAGAATGGCGGAATGTAACTATGCAGCCTTGGTGGCTTCTGCCTGCTCTGACCTACAATCCTGGCGGGGTAGCCCTGTCTCATGTTTGGGTAAGATTTCGGCCGTCAAGATGACCCTTCTTTCAAAGATCCTATACCGAATGCACACCCTTCAATTACAACCACCCCCCCAGACACTCACAAAACTGCAACACCTGATTAAAAGCTATATCTGGGATGGTAAGAGAGCACGCATGGCTAAGAACAAGGCAAATCTGCCCTTGGCGGAAGGGGGGCCTAGGCATCCCTCATTTCCTACACTATTACCAGGCAGCCCAGTTGAAATACATGATAGAGTGGAGTTGATCCCATACTGAAAAGCACTGGTGCTTGATCGACCAAGCAATTGCCGGGGTTCATATTTGGAAGATCCCATAGTTACCCAAAAAACATTGCTGCCCCGGAGTTTTGCATCTCTCCTGTAGTGTATGCTACCATTGGGACCTGGGACAGGGTTAAATTGGCCAATAAGCTTTCTACCCACAACTCACTACAACCCCCCCTTATAGGGTACCCGGATTTGCCCCTGCGGTGCAGGGTGATGCCTTCCTCCGTTGGCAAGTAGATAAATGTAGGAGGTATGGAGACCTCTTTGATTAAAATGGCCTTTTAGAATTCTCGCAAATTCAGTCTAACTATAGCATACCAGCATCAGAGTATGGCATTATGTGGCTATCCACCATGGGTTCACACACTCTCAAATTTACCCCTTACCTCTTTAGAGAAATGGTTCCTTACTCGTAGTGACGACAAGAGGATTCTCTCGGACATATACAATTTCCTTAATACTTCTACAACCTCTAACAATTCGCTGGCACAGAAGCGGTAGGAAACAGAATACTAATGCCCCTTCACTCGAAAGGAATAGTCAGATATCTTGCATAGAACTCGCACCTCCATACATAGCATGACTGGGTAGGAAACACTACTTAAAATAACACATTATTGCTATTACACACCAGTTAGGTTAGCCAAATGGAGGCAAGGGGGCAAGTAAGGGATGCTGACGTCAATGTGGTCAACCGGGAACGTTGACCTACCTGTTATGGTACTGCCCTAAACTGCAACGCTACTGGGCTGGGGTTTTGGAAGACATTAACAACATGTTTGAAACAGAAACCCCCAAATTTCAATGCTACATATTACTTGGTCTCCCCAATGCCTTAACCCACTCTGCGAAAGGCAGGGCAATCACATTGGCCCTCTGCACTGTTAAAAAAGTCCTCCTGTCCAAGTAGAGCATAGACAAATGCTGCAACACTCCATCTGGATACATAAACTATGGGACCTCCTAAGCATGAAAAAGCTTACGCATTTGTTAATCCCAATCTTCTCTGTTTTGAGAAGACGTGGGGGCCCTGCATTCAATTTTTGGTGCAGAACTTTCGAGAACTGACATGTCCATCATACCTGCGTGTTCTGCACCTCACAATCCTGGAGAATGATGCTGTTTATCCAGTAGACACCTAGACTGAATTCTGCCACTTACCCTGTGCCATTCATACTGCTTTCTAATTGACTAGTGCGGCAGGAGCCACCGAGCATTGACCCTTCCTGCCTGCCCTTGCCTTCCCCTACCCCCAGTCGCTTCCAATCAATCAATCATTCAATCAATCAAACAATCAATCAGGGGTTTGTGAAGCGCAACTACTCTCCCGTGAGGGTCTCAAGGTGCTGGGGGGGCGGGGGTGGGCGGCTCTGGAGGATGCTGTGTTCATCTGAAGAGCCAGGTCTTGAGGTCCTTCCTGAACTGGAGCAGTGTAGGGCTTTGCCGGAGGTGGAGGTCGTTCCAGGTCTTGGCTGCGAGGTAGGAGAAGGACTTTCCACCTGTTCTGGTCTTGTAGATGCATGGGATGGTGGACAGAGAGTGGTCGGCTGGACTGAGGTTTCTCTTGGGTGCGTGGAAGGATAGGCGGTTGTTTAGTTATGCTGGTCCGATGTTGTGGAGGGCCTTGTTTGCATGCGTGAGAAGCTTCCCTGTTACATATCGCAGACTGGAATTCTCTCCCCTAGTTTCCCCACTCCACCCATTTTCCCCGCCCCCTCCTGTTTGTTCCTATACCTTTCCCAGTTAATCTATCGCTCCTCACCTATTCACCTCACTGGCTAGTGGATGTAGGTGAGTGCATAGTTCTGCACCTCACTTTTCTCGTTGAAAACAAATAAAATAGATTTCAACCTAAATTGTATTAAGAAATACACTGATCAAGGAATGAACAATTAATTAAAAATCAACAAAGAATTAACTAAACAATCAATTATATATTTTACATAATTATTTACCAATTAATATTTTAATTTACATATAAATAAAAAATACTTAAAACTATAAAACAAATAATTTATTTCTTCAATAACTTTCTAACCTAATCCTCTCCCAACCCAACAACCCTGTACTAAATAAAAAATTACTAACTAAAGTTTAGCAAATTTAAATTACAGCTTACAAATTACAAACTATACTAAAATAATTAAATTAACAAATAATAAATTAAATAATTTACATAAATGATTACCAATTATTTAAGTCACATAAAAATGTAAAAGTTAAAATAATAATTTATATTTTAAATAACTTCTGACCCTAATTTCCTACCCACCAAACAACATGCTAGTAAATTAAAAATCACTAATTAAATGCAAATATTTTTAAATGACACATTAAAAATTACAAACTATACTAAAAAAAGCAACTGTTATCGTGCTACTTATATTTAAAAAATAATGAAATAACACAAATATATTAATAAACAATATTTAAAAAAACATTATTTTGTACCTAAAAAATGGAGGGGCCGATTCACAGAACTAATCTGAGATAAAATCCTAAACTTACTACTTTTGGTATTCACAGAAGGCATTTAGTAGTAGTAAAGTTAGGACTCCTAACTTTACTACTGCTAAATGCCTTTTGTGAATACAGAAAGTCGTAAAGTTAGGATTTTGTCTCAGTTTAGTTCTGTGAATCGGCCCCGATATTCGTACCGTCTGTATTCTGTCTCATGTTATAGTTGAGTTGAAAATATGTGTGAAACAATAATCTCGGATCACGATATTTCATCAACGATATATTATAATTCACCAAGTCAAACTTAATGAGATGATCAGAGGTAAAATTATATAATCACCCTCAAATCACAAGCTCTTTTATGCCACTTCATACCTTCAACCCATTATGAAGTTCTTCATAAGCAATGTAGTATGCTTAGATAATTACTTAACAGGTGAACAGTTCTGCGTGGCTTGGTGTCCAACTATGCTGTAAATATGTTTGATGTCATGAAAAACATCTGTTTATGGTATTCTTGTCTCTTTTTGTTTTAGCTTTTAGAGGTCCCCAGACATGCGGGTGTTAATTGTGCACCCCCTAAAATTAATGATACAGAGTCCCAGTAACTCTGGGGATACAGAATTAACGAGCCCTCCAGGTTGAACCTTGAGATTCCCCTGAGTAACTAACAGAGGAATTTGGAAATTCCGGGTTCGATTCCTCTGGTAATTCCTCATTCACTTCTGCATTTCCCTCAAAAGATTTCAGGTCCTTTCAGGGGGGGGGTAAAGGCACCGTCGAAAATGACTGGCCTCTCACACAGAGGGCAGCTTTTCTGTTTACCACAGGCACTATTTTTTATAACAAACATCTAAATATTGTGGAATATACCGCTTTAACCCTGTACAAAAGGAAGACATTTTCCCTTTGTTTTTATAATTTGGCAACAATAACTCATCACCAGGGAAAATGCAAGGATCATAGGGCATTACAATTTCGAAGTATTTAGACAAAATCCAAAAATTTCAAATGGTGAAATACAGTGGTTGTATACTCTTCTGTTTGAATCTTTACTTATACACTGAAAAATAAAGGAATGTTCATCCTGTTAATAGATGTAGCTGTAACGGTGCCAACTCAACATGTGCCTTAAAGTTCTGGAAATAGACTCTCTCTTCATTTCCTGCTCTTACATCACAGCACATCATCTGAGCTCCTTGTTAGCCCGCGCGGGCTGGGTTCCCAGGAATGAACTACCAACCAAGGAGGCATTTAGATGACTAGGTGTGTTTTTCAGGAGGGAGGTGCCTGATTGCTCGCTACCATAGTGAGTGACTAATAGGTTTGTTTCACTGGTGCCAAGGGTTCCTCCAGCTGTAGTCTGGTAGAAGTGCTGCCTCATTCCTCTGACATGGGCGAGCGGAAGCGTAGACTGGGTACCCAGAACATCAGTGCCTCAGGTTCAGTGTTAATATTAGAAGCCATACAGCAAGGTCTGTTTGTAAAGAGGTGTCAATGAACGACCTGCCACGACCATACAAAATGGGGATGCTCAGAACCATTTGGATTTTTCATTAAACGTTTTCCAAGATATGACAATTGTTCTGGTTTTTTGCCAGGTTTAATCATTGCACGAGATATACAGGTGAAAATCATAATGCACGGTTGTCTGTCAGATTTTGTCAAATATGGAGAGCATTTCACTACTTTTCAGGGGACCCCTTTTAGATTGTATGGCTTTTCAGGTCATGGAAAGCCGTTTACACCTATTTCTTCCCCTAAACTGGGCCCATCTGTATTCACAGAACAAAATGCTGGAGTCCGTGATTTTCAATTGATTTTGCGTCTTTGGGTGGTGGTGGGGGGATTTTGGCTGTGCAGCACAGACTTATTGTGCTGTCCGTCAAATTAACCTGCTGACCCACTTATATCTACTGTTGTTAGTGTAGTCATTAATGGTTAAGGAATCTGGAGCCAGTCAGCGTGGCCACACGTACCACGTGTTCCCTTTCACTCAAAAGTGCACCCTCGTCTCAGTGTGTAGCTGGGGCATGAAACCAAACATTATTTACCAATCCATAAACACTAAATTAGACTCCTGGTTTCTAGGAATCATTTTGGAACTATGTGCAGCATCCAACTTCCATCCACTGCACAGATGAGCATCCCTTGCCACACGTATGACCATCCTCCTATGAGCGACATGTGGTGCTCAGGAGTCAGGACCTGTCTTCTCTGCTTTCGATCTACACTCTATAGTTACAGACACTGCTCGCAATCCTCCGGACAATCTTATACCAACAGACCAAACTGGGGGTCCCTGAAATTATTCCTCTCTCTTTATTCCAATCTCCCTCTTTATTACCACTTGGTACAACCCCTTTCAAGAACCCTGGCTGTGTGTAAGTTGTAAATAGTGAACAGTAGTGCATGCCGTTTGTCTACCAGACATTTTTAAAGTTCAACCAGGTGGAGGACTTCTTAGGTGATCAGAACTGCTTCGTAACTACCCCTTGGTTTTAGACCTAGAGAAGGCACTCATCTGACCTTCATCAGTACTTGAGAGGATGCTATTTGCCTATTAGATAAGGGTCACCGCGCCCTGCTGGTCTCCCTGGACCTGTTGGCAGCCTTTGATACTGTGCAACCATCAATTCTCTAACTATTTTATTTAACATTCTTATATAGTACACTAGCACTCAGGGACCTCTAGGAGCTTTAAATCTAACTGAAAACTGTTCCATATAACACACTGGGAGAGTTTAAGAAGAAGGAGAAGGAGAGATTATAAACCATGATTAGAACTTCGCAGAGTGAAGAAGGGAATGTAGGGAGCAGGGTAAGGGGAGCGAGGGATTGAAACGAGATAATAACATTGATGAGCTGGAAGGGAAAGCTCAGTTTAGATGGAGCCGATGTCTTTGGCTCCTTCCTGAAAGCGAAGGGGCAGAATTCAGTTTTGATATTGAATGATCCAGTGAAGGATTGATTCTGATCAAAGGAATACTCAAGTAATAACCCATACATACTCTGGCATTATGCTCTTATCATTTAACATCACACAAAGCACCAAACCTGGACTATTTGTTTGGCCAGACTTGGGCGAAATTCCAGTTACCATGGCGTAGTCTCATGTCATTTTTGGCATTTTGCATTACACGTTACACGAAATGTGACATTATGCCATGATATGCAATTTCCAGTTCTTTTGGGAAAAAATCCTATAGTGGGAGCAAGGAACAGTGCGAACGAACAATATGAACAGCTGCTATTCGTGTCATGTGCAGGGCCGTAGCTTCAGGGGGGAGGTATTTGGGGTGTTGCACCCCCGCCCCCCCCCCATAAATGTATTTTTTGGTAAATAGTTGGGTACAGGTCCTTTTGTTTGGGTCTGGTGAGGCATCTGTCAGATTTCCCCAGTAACGTGTACATACACACAGACAAAAACACTCACACACTCTCTCCCTCTCTCTGTTTTGAAAGTCTTCAAAAACGTTGGTTATTTTACAAAATATTGTTTTATCTCCCTTATAACCTCTACCAATCCGTATTCATCTCCTTTTCCACTGCCTCATTTAGCCCCTCTCAGGCGCCCTGCTTGTTGTATAATGTATTTCAACACTATATGTCAGCGTGATGGTTGGGAAATCTGAAGCCCCCCCATCCCCATCTTACTAACCAAGCTAAGCCCCTGGTCATGTGAGATTTTGTGGTTTTTTAGCACCAAACGTGGACGCATTCTCTCGCTGACAAATAACACTAAATGCCTCATTTGTGCCATTTTAAGTCATTTTTGGAATTTTTATGTAACTGCTCAAAAGGAAATTGAAAGAATTTCGTAAACCCCTAATTCTCACAAGGGTCCACATTATCCCTAGCTGTCCTCAAAGAGTACATTGCTTGTTGTTATCACTTTAGAATGCTTCTTGGTGTTTGCCAATCGTACACAATCCGGACACCCAAATTCATATCAAGACCACACCAGTATCTAACATCTTGCATACTTTTCAATACTGTTTCACATTATTCAGCTCTGGACTCATGAAAGTTGGCTGGCTGCAGCAGAGTAATAGCAAAACACAAGTAACCGCAGAAGGTAAGACCCTCTCTAGAAGCTGTCAGCCCTCTTATTGTTCGGAATAAATTGAAGCCAGAATTCTGCCTATTCCTAAAAAATGTTTTATACATTCACAAAGGGGGAGAGGACCCCTTTCCCGTTTATGAATGTTTTTCTTTTTTTTTTTTTTTGCAGTCTTATATAGCGAACTCGACCTGAAGGTATCAGAGCGCTTTACATGAGCACCAGTTGCATTACAGACGGACACATTCATTTTTTCTTTTTTTTATGCACGGGAGATTAAGTGATTTGCCCAGAATCACAGGATGTTTGAGACTCCCACCAGACTGGAACCTAGTTCCCCAGCTTCAAAGTCGCCAGTCTAGCCATTAAGCCACACCCTCTCCTCCTTTGAGGTGGTGGTAAAGCATTAATGTTTAGCGGATGGATTTCATTTGCAAAACATTAATACATACCATTAGGAATCAGTATTTGGAAGGGATGCCCTTAACATGCTTCTTCTAAAAGCTCACATGTTGGTGTGGAGAGTGCAGCACATTAGGTACATATCATGTACATGCAACCTTTTCAGTGTAGTCATGGTTTTGTAGCCCCTAGCCGAGTATACCATTAGTAGATTCCAACCTGTTTATGTGTCTCCAGTGGAGTGGGTTAAATGTTCCATTGCCAGAATGTCACAAAGGTTACTCATCCTATGTCATGCAACATTATCAGGTGTGCTGTAATCAATCTACCAATCACTGTGTTCCATCTCCTTCCAAAGAGGCTGGTGGAGGGTGACCTCCTCTTGGTGGAGCTTCCACCAGCTCCACCATCAGAAACATCATATGTGTAGACACAGCTGAAAATGAAGGTAGACAGAATGCTCCATTTAGGCTGTCGGGTCCACCACCAGGTTTGGCGGTGCCTTCTCTTTGCAAGATCCAGAGAACTACAAGATCCCCAAAGATATGACTCACATAATTTAGCATTTATTTTGAGCCTAGTACCAACAGTCTAGACTAGAAAACTGGTACGGCCACTAATTTATATTTATATGCAAACAGTGTTTATTAGTAATAATCAGAGCACCATATAAAGGGTTTGAAACTATATACATAGATTACACCATTTATTAATACGGTGACAATGAAATACATGTTTACTATAGCTCAGTATTTCTATGTCATCATATAGACATGCTATCACCCATATATGTGCACAACAATGATGCATATGTCTTTAAAACACAATGAATACAAGTAGTTTAATCAAGTCTACGATCTTTTCAACCGCTGGTTATTTTGGGGTCTTCCAAAGGGCAATATTGTAGAATTATCAAGAAGTGCTTGTCACCAATGTAAATGATTCCAGGTCCTCCTGATCCCATCATCCTCAACTAACCTTTAACAGCCTACTGCCTTGAGTAGAGGCAAATTATGCTTTTGTTATGTAAATATGCAGGAAACAGCCCAGATTAACTAAGGCTTTGTTAAAACATTAGAATGTTGGGAGCTCCATTGAAAACAATGGAGTGTTCTGGGCTTCTAATGGCGATAGAAGCCCAGAGCTCCAACATTCCAATGTTGTCCTTCAGAGCTGTTGATGTGAACAAAGACCTCACAGAGCACGAGGGGATCTCAATCTCCTGGGCCTCCCTGAGGCCTTTGTTTTATTTGTTAGAACATTCTGCCCTCTAGTGGCAATATGTTCTAACAGCCTTATTGCCCTCTGTAGCTGGGCTATACCAACATTAAAGTCCCACTCCCTTTTACGCTGGAGCGGGCCTTTAATGGCCAGTATAGCCATAGAACTAGCACAAAGCAAAGCAGCCACAGTGATTTACTTTCCAGTGTTAAATCTAATTTGAATCAAATAGGTTTTACTGAGGAGTAGAGGGGGCAGATTAGCATAAACACCCGACAGGTTCGACACAAAGGCTGATCAATTAAGATAGTCTGACCGGGCTTTGCATCAGAAAGCCACCTGGAAGAAGCTGCTAACAAGGTGGAGTGTGTTGATGTCCCCCCAAAACTGATGCATTACATATGTACTGCAGTGCCCAGCACACATCCAATACGTCAGACCCCTCTGCAGTTGTCTGTGCATAGGAAGTTTTATTGGAAGGGTATGTGTAGAGTGCAAATCCTATGCACAAATGCACACTCTCCTCGTAAGGCGGTATGTTTATGCACCAGCACATCAGATGACTCCAGAGGCATGCCAATCTTTGTAGAGATGGCACAGTGCTGTATTTTCCCTTCATGCAATACAGTGCAGCAAATTTGGATGCTGCACTTCATGAAAACGTAGTAAATTTGGGCCAACATGTCTATTAGATATCCCTGTAATACACAGTGGGCTATGGTCTTAAGCTGTGAGTACACCACTGATTGATTATTAATAATAAAAATTGCTTGTAGATAAAATGTGAACCACCGAATTGCCCAACTTGATTTCTAGTTCATAGAAATTAATAATAAACAATATGATACATCTCTGTTTAATGACAAGTTGTTGTTTGGTTTCTTACCCTAGCCCTCAATGGGTATCACGGGTGCCTTTATACACTGATTGCAAGTTTGTCAAGTAAACCATGGCAGTTTGCAATGCACACCCATGCAAGTGTGCACGACATACTGGCAGAAAATTCTGAGCATATCAGTGACAGCTTCAATGTGGGTTCTGGCAATGCACCCCATCTATGATGGCAGTAGTTTCACCATCAATAACAACGAAAGAGTGAGGAGTCAAAAAGATATCAGTATGAGGAATCACTCTTATTTAAAAGAACCCTCACTCACCAACCTAGTTGGTGACATGCTTCATCATTGGGTTCCTACCAGAGAGGCCGAATGCCTCCCTGGTGTGCTACGACGCCTGAATTACAGCGGAGCGGGTATTCGTGATGTGGTGTCAGTGCAACAGTGAAGTAGTGCAAGTTAAAAGATGCCTTGGTTTATTCCCAGAAGAATTTTAATGGTGGAAAAACAGGTATCATTAAAAACAAGTTATGTGGATGTTTATTAACTGGCTAGATTGACCAGGCACATCCAATTTAAACTAAGTGTGAATGGTGGTCAACATGTTTCTGCTTCAAAAGTACAATTTGCGAAGCATTCGTCAGGACCGATCCTCCACGGCGGTATGCCATGTGGGCATGATGAGATTAGCACCATAGCTTTCGCTTCGAAGTGGCAACCCATCTTGGCAGGGAAAGCTGAAGTGGGGACAAATTCCTGGTGCCTCTGAAAAGGCCAGACCTTCCTCAGCTGATATGATGGTGGTCTTTCCTCTTCCATCCTGGTAACTGGAACGCTCACCACTTTAAAGTTTAGATCAGGCCCTAAGAGTTAGTTGTAGATTCCTTAATCCTAACTCTATATATTTTGGTTAGTTTATTACTGTCTAATTTGTAGCATCCTTGATAATACATTGGACCTTCTCCCAATCTGTGCATAACTTAGGGCACAACCTACATACTTGCTGGCTCTTCTCTCTTTCATCACATCTACTACACCAACTATCTTCAATGTGAGGAAACCCACTGCATAACATGGTGTGGGTGCAGTACCAATTTGCCAAGGCATTATAATGCCTTTTTTATACAACCCCCACATACTGCTACTTTGTATAGCTGCCCAAATCTTTCATATTGCCCTAGCTCTGTTTCCGAGCCCAGGCCTTTTCACAATATGTCATGTATTTTCTCTTTTTTAAGTCCTTAGCATCATTATATCTTATAATGGTTCATTATCAGTTTTTACAGCCTCCTTGATATTTTTCAAGTCTGTTAGACCCATTAGGGTAGAGTTATTGAAAAATAGTGCAACACGGTTAAGGGAAGAGAGCAATACAGAGACATATTTACTGTGAGAGCTGGCCTGATACCACACACACACCTTTTCACCATGGCGCAAATGTGTGTGTGTGAAGTCTAGCATAGGTTTTTTACTAGAAGGGTACATTTCCAGTACAAAATCCTATGCTTAAACAATCTTTATGTGCTGTACAGTGCAGCACATTTGCAATGCATGAAATGTTAAAAGAAATGAAAAAAATTATCCAATTTAACGCCTATCTCAAGGAGGCGTTGTTTTTTGACGCAAAGCCAGGTCTGACAATCTTTTTAGATCTGGCTTTGTCAAAATCCATGGCTGATAGTGTTATAATTCCCTAATACTACCCATGGAACGCCTCCTTGCTGCAAAGCAGCACCTAGCACTATGTGTGCTACTTTAAATGCATCTTTCATGCGCTAAAAAAGTTTTTCAAGATTTTGTCCTGTTTTGCATGACTTTGCAGTGGTGAAAAGTCGTGATAGATTTGTCCCTTTGTGTGATTTGAGAGTTCATTTTTATTTCCTGCTCGTTTACCTTGTAATCCTTTAAACTTTGGTCAGAATTATTTGAAATCCATAATTTTTGTGGATTGTGCCCTGAGTGTTCACCTACTCTCAAAGATAAATCATTCCTTGATCCTGTCACTCTCCACCCTTTGCCTGGGGTTTACTACTGCATAATTGAAAACATTTGTTGATTACAATTGTTTATACCTGCCAGATATTCTGCTGTTCATACCTGACAGATGTAAATGGAGCCATTTTCAGTTGTAAATGTAGGTTCACAGCTGTAAAATGCTTGGTGAATCACGCTACATTTACAACCATTTTTCTCAGACTCGTGTCAATTTACTGAGTATGACGGATTTGAAAGTATTCATTCAGGCTAGATAACTTGTGTCACTGTCTCTCTCTGTTTCATTTCCTGTTTTGACAGGGAGTTGGATGATGCCTTTGCGATTTTATGCAACTGTTATGCTAAAGTAGGTTACCTGGTTTTGGAACAGTAGGACTTGCGTGGGCTTTGTTCCTCCCCCTTCTCCTTAACAGGCAGCCACCCACACATTTTATTCTAATGGGACAATGTTATCATTTCAGCACAACAAATTACTGCAAGCTAAAAAATGTAAACGATGCACACCCTGCCCTCCTCCTCCTCAAGGTTAAGTAACACCAGGTCTGATGCAGCCCTGTTATGCCACAATATTCCAAACCTATCATTAAGCACCTGCACACAAGTTGCCTTGTAAATTCTTCTGTTAGCACTCCAGTGAGTGGCTGAAGGTAATATCTTTCTTGGTTACCATGGTTCGTGGACACACCTTGTACATTTCAAGAGAAGGCCTTGTGCTCCACTGACATGTGCCATGTAAGGATGACCAAACATTTGGATTTGTCACTTTGGATTAAACTTGACTCACATAACACACTTCTCCACCACAGAGGCCTGGTTTTAACAACACCTAAACACATATTGCTAATTTTGTCAACATGCTAAAGTCAGTGTGCCCAATCCTTAACAAATGTGCAAATCCACGCGTGGCTCCTATATTTAAATTCACAATTTTGGAATTCACAAAGGGTTCCAAGAGTATGGCTGCAAAGCTTTAGCAGTTGCTGCTGCTGCACATGCCCACATTGAAGGCAAGTGCATATTCAGGCCTACTTAAGTAAAGAAAGTGAACATTCAAGCCCTGGACCCTGCATCAGCCGTCCTCACACTGGAATAACAAGCCCATACAGCTTGCACAGCACTTTACCCAGCCCTGCCCACTGGCAAAAAGTCTCGCCGTCCTAAAAATAAGTGCAAGTGAAACATATTGGAAACCACTGGCACAAATTAAGCCCTTCATAGGAAAGACTGGTTAATCCATCCACACAATTATCTGTCGTTTACTTAGGGGTTAATTTCTTCACGTGTCTCTATTCTTTTAATTATGTCTTCTCTTTCAATTGTGTTGTCTTGATTGTATTTCTTGTATTATGTCTTCCTATGTTGATGGCTGTCGTTTTAAATCTACCTTAATATCAATTAAAATAAATGACGATGAAAGGTGTATCAATAATGGGCTAGTTCATAGTTATGCTCAAAGTGACTTAGGGGGATATTCTCAAGAACGTGCGATAAACATCGCCAAAATAGGTTAACGCAAGTATTCATATCGCCGTCTATCGCTGGAAAATAACTCCGTGTTAACGTCGTATTCTCAACACGGCGGTAACATGCGATAGTCTCCCGATAACGCCTCAAATGTCCGCGATAACATTACCGGGACGGCGATGAAAATCCAAACCCGAACGCGAAAAAAGTTGCGATGGGCCCAACCGCGATAAGACAATCAGCGAAAAGCAGCGCCAGGCCTGCAAATCACACACGTCAGGCGGGAAAAATCACTACAAAAGCAGAAAAAATAAAAACACAAACAAAAACCAAACTACAGCGAAGCACAATGGAGGCAGCCGGAGCAGGTAGAGAGGACGGGCAGAACCCCACAAGCCCCCCGGAGGAGCAGCCTGGGACCTCGGGGACAGGGAAGGGCAAGGAGAAGAAGAGGAAGACGCGGTTCAGTCCGCAGGAAAACAGGATCCTGATCACAGAGGTGATAGAACACCATCAACAACTGTTCGTCACCTCCACTGTGTCATTGGCAACAAAAAATGCAACATGGCAGTCCATCCTGGACAAGGTGAATGCAGTCGGAGTGCTGAGGAGGACAATGGAAGAGCTCAAGAGGCGCTGGAATGATGTGAAGCGCAAGATCAAGCAGAAACTCGCCAACAACCAGAAGGCAGCAATGCAGACTGGAGGTGGGAGTCCAGTGCCACAGGAGGAGCTGGATGAGATGGAGGAAATGGTGTCCACAGTCATCAGTGGGGAGACAGTGGTAGGAGTTGGGGGACCGGACACTGCTCAACATGACCTGACACAACAGCAACAGGGTGAGTAATGACCAGGGACTGGGGGGACGGGGGGAGATGGGCACAATGGCACACATGCACAATCAAGCGGAGCACAGTGCACACCCACAAAGACTCTGGATCATGTCCCTGATCCCCTTGGCACACTACAGCACACATAGAAACAGCACGTAGGCCCCCGTCGACTATGTGCCCAGAGGAGGCCCGCCCACACATCACTTATCTCACAACCAACCCATGCACATGTGCTGAACCCAGCAAAGCTGCGGGTCCGTGAGCAACACTAACAATGCAAGTGACACTGCATGACGATTAGCATGGTTGCAGTCCGATCATCATGACATGGTGCACGCCACCACACTGAGGTGGCTGAGTGTGGACCACATCCATAAAGGAGTGTTGTATTCCGCTTTAGGTGTCCGTATATAGGTTTTCCTGAATCATGTCCTTATATAGGCACAATTCGCATTGCCCTTATATAGGCATAGAATCCCAGTCCTTATTTAGGCATTAGCTGTGCACTCCAAATACAGGCATGGTCACCGACATCCGTCCACCCTAACGTCACAACGAGTTATTAGAAACCAGACACTTAAGCTTCGGGAGTTCCCCTAGCACAGGACTATTGATTTCTCCAAGAACTCATTCATTATGCATGAACCGCTATACCTTAAGGGTTCATTCCTGACGTCTTCCTCTGTCCGACTTCACGTCAATGCTAACATTCCAAGACACCTACCAGGTATAAATATACCTTCCCTTGCCCAAGCAAGTTAGGAGGAGACCTCGACTTTAGAGGAGCCCGTATCCCGGCCTGACGCACTGAGAAGACGCTGGCATCCCTGCTCACAGAGAATCCAGCTTCCAGTGATCTGACTCCCTTCGCGGGGTGTTAGAGTTCCAGATCCGGAAAGAGATTCCCACCTCTCTCATTCTCAAGGTATGGAGCTGACTAGAACCTAGAGGGACTCTTGGCATACAAGACTCTTGGCATACAAGACTCTTGGCATACTAGACTCTTGGTATACTAGACTTAACATACTCTTAGTATACTATACTAGAGAATACTTCGCCTACTTCTTACCTTTCCCTACACCTAGACTAGGTTAGGTACATTGGGGTAGAACTAGCTTAGAGACGCATCGTATGAGTACTCGCATTTTTAGCTCATGTTATTTATGTACGTGAATATATGCTAAAAGATAATGCTAGCGCAGTATTATTTATTTCTACTGCTTACGCTGTACATTATTTATCTTGCATACTGTCTTGTGATCGTAACAGCACATATCTCTTACACGAGAAACAAGACTGTTCAATAAAACCTTTTTATTGAAACGCCCGTCTTTCCTTTCTGTGTAACTCTGTAGAAACTAAGCATGCACGATTGACTGAGTGAAACTGTTATCTATTGTTTCCACGATTCTGAGACGTGTTCCAATTCTAAAGGGAAACAAAAGTTGTCATGTTTTTCGGTTGCCAGAAACTACTCCCTTCTTGTTCTCAAGGAGTTTCTAGTGGCCTCTGAGCTAGCTGGCACAAGTAATTAAGTTTAATATACTCGATAGGGACATACCGACCTGAGTCCTATGTCAAGCCTATAGGTTATATTATTCCAATGCGCAGAGCCTATTAGGGAAATAGGAACTACACTACATGGCACCCAACGGTTTGGTAAGGCAGTAATTAAACGCTAGATACTGAGTAACTCAGTCGTGCTTTTCTCTCAGAGACCCCTACTCACATACTCCATAAGACGTCTGGAGTGGGTAGGGTTAAATATCCGCCAAAGCTAAATAGGACAAAAAACCCTATATATTAGCTGTTTGGTTTGTTCAACATTGAAGGATACAGTGTTCCAAAATATTGTGCACCTTATCTTTTGTTTCCTTGAAACTTGTTCTACATTTTTCAAAAAACAAATGTCCATACACGGGGACGATAACACCGGGAACGGTGTAGCTGCGGCTGAACCAGTCGTAACAGCTTTTAATTTTACTGGTTTAAATGAAACCGAGGAGGGTGTTATAGACATCCATCGAAACTTAAGAAGAGCCATCACTCTAAAACTTATAAAACACGGCCTACCACCGAGAGGAGGTAGAGCAGTTTTCGTGATAGAGACACACGAATCCTTTCAGACAGAGGTATTCTATTCATGGATAGTATTCCCAGAATCAAATCCAGTAACAAAAGTGTTTCACTTCTACAAAGAAGATGAACCACCAGAGGAATATATTCCTTTCGAGGATATTGAAATTCCACTAACATACCAGGAGCATCAGCTCTGGTTTAAAGGCGCCCTAAACATCACAAAAACATTACCAGGCTTGGTCCACTAGGTAGACCAGGAGCAACATGGCCAATTCTAGCCGGCTACACACCTCATCCTGACATTGAAGAGATGTCAGACGAGGAATTACTTACTCAACTTACAGAGTTAATAAAAATTTACAGACAATTAGTCCAATATGTCATGCGGACTCTCACAGTCCAACCACCATTGACCATTCCAAATCAAACCCCTCAACAGGGGAATACACAAAAAATTACTCCACAGACTTTACAAGCAGTCATGGGTAAAATACCCACAAAACGTGAGCAAATTCCATTCTGGATAGCTAAAAAAATTACTCAAATCGAAGCAGTATTTCCTAATACTAGCCCTTATGAAAAACACAGAATATTAACAATCTGTTTACCAACTGGAAGATTGCACCACTTGGGGCGCAGTCTTTGCTGCCATCTATACTAAAACACATGGTGTTCCGTCAATTGCAGTAATACCAGATGTCCTGAAACAAATTCAAAATGAATACGGGGCAGAGCCTGCTCTGAATTTAGGTATGAAATTACTGAAAAATTTTGACCAGGTATCAACAATGATATTATCTAATATTAAAGGGGAGGCAGCATCAGTGGCGATCCGCCAAAGATTAACGGAATTTGATGTAACAGAACATCAACATGAACTACGCAGAATAATAGAACAATCTTATGCAGAATTAGGCAGAGATAGTTTGGGTGGAAGACCATTGAAGCCAAAACTATCTGAGAATCCTGAAAAGGACTCTAATAAACAAACTCCTACATCTTCTAAAAGAAGTGGGAAACTAATAAACAAAATTCAAACGAGAAACGTTCTCAATCCCGAGGTAGGTCTCCTCAAAGGAGCCCTCTGAAAGGAGGTATAACTTCAGGAATAGGGATAATTTAAGAAAACCTGACAGGTATCAAGATACTGATACACGTTCCTCTCGTACCTTTCAGATATCGTCACAGACATCGGAAAGAAGAGGACGGTCAGAACATAAAGAAGAACGCGTGAAGTCCAAAGACGACAAACACGTTCAGAAAAATAAATCAAAACCTCAATTCTCAAAAAAGAAGGTAGCAGGTCTGAAGATCAGACATGCCGAGAATACTGAGAACACAGCTCAAGAACGGAGAATGGGCTCAGACAATGCTGGAAAGTGCAGCAGAAGTCACAATAGCTCGCCAGAACCTGAAGGAACTTCTGGAGATAGTGGACTTGAATGAGTACATCACAGTAGAAACTGTAGACACCAGGGTTAGTTCTCCACAAACGTTATATGGAATAACACTCCGAATGGAGGGAGAAATACCAAGAAAAG
This sequence comes from Calotriton arnoldi, assembly GCA_963921515.1. Taxonomy (NCBI): domain Eukaryota; kingdom Metazoa; phylum Chordata; class Amphibia; order Caudata; family Salamandridae; genus Calotriton; species Calotriton arnoldi. The sequence continues at coordinate 302,308 of CAWUFW010012300.1, read as the reverse complement.
TGAAAATACTCTTTTGGGAGAAACTTTCAAGGGGTTATGATATACTTCTAGCAGAAAAAGACTGGCCACCACAATTTGTCAGGGAGTGCCCACATGGCGAGGACATTATTATGCCTGCCTTCTCCAACCAGATTACAATTAACCTAAAATATACTTATGCCAGGAAATGGGCAGTTGCCCAGGCCCCAGCATTATATAAAAATCATGTAGGATGGGATGAGGACTCACCTCACCACAAAATACATCTAAAAAATGAACCTACTGCACAAAGGCAGTATCCAATAAAGCAAGAAGCTAAAAAACAGGTCAGGGAGATCTTAGATCAACTTGAATACCAAGGAGTGATTGAAACATGCACCTCCTCAATGAACAATCCTTTGTTTCCTGTCTCCAAACCAGACAATACATATCGTCTAGTTTTGGATTACAGACACTTGAACACTTGTTCTAAAACATTTGAAGTGCAAAATGCACATAGTACAGCACTAATGAATAACATTGTGCGTAAAAAATATAAAACCACATTGGACATTTCAAATGTTTTTTTTGTCAAAACATAGCACCTGAAAGCAGGTACTTAACAGCTTTCTCAATGATGGGGACCCAGCGTCAATTTTGTAGACTCCCACAAGGGTTCAAGAACAGCCCAGGGTTATTCTCAGCGAGGGTAACAGAGTTACTACAAATTTATGATAATGAGGCATTGTCATATGTCGATGACATCTATCTGACAGACGATGACCTAGATAGGCACTTGAACAGGGTGAGTACCATTATATTGGTCTTCGCCTCTGAGGGCTATAAATTCAACTTTAAAAGATCCAGAATTGCCCATCTCAATGTCCTTTTCCTAGGATATGAGCTTTCAAGTGCGGGCAAGAGCTTGGCAGCTAACTTTTTAGAAAAATGTGCGCTGCTCCAACCTCCAAAAACGCTGAAAAATGTACAATCCATCCTGGGTTTCCTAAATTTTGGAAGAACATACATTCTAAATTACGCAGAAAGGGTTAAACCTCTCTACGAATTAATCAAACCTGATTTTTCAATCAAAAATTGGACACAAGAACACACAGAAATCTTGCGTTCACTCCAAGCTAACATGTTAGCAACAAATCACTTACAAACACGCGTAAGTCAACGCAATTTAGTGATCCGAATAATTTCGGGTCAATGCGGATTCACCTATTTAACATTTAATGAGGGTGAAAAAGTACCAATAGCATACAAATCACATTTGTATACACAAGCAGAAATGCGCTTCACTTCAACAGAAAAAATACTGACAGCAGTTCAAACTGCAGTAGCAAAAGAAAGAGCTCTAGCCCAAGGGAAACGCATTATTGTCGTAACTCCAGTACCTGCCTTAGAGGCGGTCACAAAAGCGAGCATTCCAAATGCAAAAGCTTTACATCCTAGATGGATACAATGGGCTAATTCTCTTGCTGCAACAGATGTTGAATATGTTTTTGATCCTGATTTAAAAACACAAGCGTTCCTGCAATATGAACATGAATGTCCTCTGCCCACTGAAATTCTGCCTCTCGATCAGTATGAATTTATAATTTACACTGACGGATCCGCACAACCCGCTACAGGGAGTAAGCAAGCTTACAGTGCAGCGTGCGCAATCGTTAAAGGTCGCATGCGAGATGGTAACTTCAGACCAATGGTCACTAAAACTCAATCTCTAGGAGATTGCACAGCTCAGCGAGCTGAACTACAAGCATTCAAACTGGCACTTGAAAGAACAGATCGAGAATCCCCCACACTCATAGTGTGCGATTCTTTCTATTGTGTGCAGTCGTATAATGAATATATACAAAATTGGCTTGAAAATGGGTTCAAAGATGCAAAAGGTGGCACAATAAAGCATAAAACGCTTTGGGAACAAGTAGTTCAGTTGAAAAACGAACTACCAAAGGCTCACGTGATCCATACACTGAGTCATCAACGTGATGGCGTTCACGTTGCAGGGAATTCATTGGCTGACGAAGCCGCAAAGGGGCAGTTCAGACGGCTTCCGTAGCTGCGATCACTTGTTCAAAAACGAGAATAGACAGTGAGATAATGTTGGCTGTCAATGCTTCAAGCAAAGGCAGTGGTGCAGCTTTACCAAAACAGTTTCCACTCAAGTACTCTTATGTAATTGATGTGAACAACGTTCCTTTTGCTCGAATCCCTGGAGTGGGGGATAGGGTAATTCCAAACAAGGAACGTAGAGCAGCTTTGATTTATGAAGCACATCTGGGGGAGGGTCTGTCACATCAAGGGATCTCTAAAACAATATTGACGTTAAAAGAGATGTACTGGTGGCCTGGAATGAATACACAGATTCACATCTTCATCAATGACTGCATAGACTGTAAGGTACAGCGAGATGCAGAACGCCACCAGACACCATGCTACGAAGTAGCCTGCCAGGGACAGACACCATTATTAGACAGCATTAGACTATCTATGCGCAGGCGTCCTTCTGGACACATACAATCCCACAAATACTAAGTCAAGGTTCCTATGGATATGGCCTCAGCGCTCGGCTGACGTTCGAACTGTTATAAAAGATTTGCGAGTCTTTATCGGCACATACGCAATAGGCACGCTACATTCTGACCAGGGCCCTGCGTTTAGCTCTCGGGCTTACAAAGAAGCCATGGCCAGTCTGGGCGTTGCATTGCGGTACTCCTCTCCGTTTCATCCTGAGGGAAATTCTGTTGTGGAAAGGAAAAACCGGGACATAAAGCAGTCTATAACAGCTAGGGTATTAGGTTCGGGTGATGGGTGGGTCAAACATCTTTATGGGGTCCAGCGCTCATTAAATAATTTGCCAAGAAGTTCTCTAGGGGCCGTCACTCCATATGAGGTCCTATTTGGGACAAGAATGTGGGTTCCCGATCTCGAATGTAAAGGCACAGTGGTGGAAAATAAACCCTTTGATATCAAAGATCGTTTGGCTGTTTTACAGGATCTAAATGAACTAAGATCGAAACAAAGCAACGTGTTCCTGAAGCCAACCACCACTGGGGAAAAACCGGCAGTCCCAGCAAGGCCTGTCTGGATCCCAAAAGTTGGGGATCTAGTCAGAGAGAAAATTGCGGACAAGAAGGAATTTGGACCTTCTTACAGACAACCAGTACCTGTCCTAGCCGTCCACGGAACAAGAACAGTACTTCTGCCGCCCCTTGCTGGAAAAAAGGAGAAAAGATTTGTGTCAATCGACCTCATCAAACCACAGTATGTGGCCAATACTAAATAGTAGGCCTCGTGGACTCCGACCTAGTAGCAGACGCACTCCCCTCGCTACTATCCAAGAGGTTCAGACTGAAAGACTGATAACCATCGAGAATTCAGCAGTAACAGATGAAGGACTAAGCAACAATGCTATGGGACTCATCCCTCTTGAAACTCAAGTAACAGTTCGTCCAAATACACCTGTCTACACCAACGTAACAAGTGATCAACTGGTTCCAGCGATTTCAACAAATCCTGATGCAATTCCAACAATTGACAGAACTGCTTCTGGCTATTTCATTAACTTTGATACGTTTTCTGAGGATCTGAGTGAGCCTGAAACGACGCCAGCATCAAAAACTTTCAAACAACAACAACAAGACATTTTTCGCTTCCTGAAAGAGACTTATCTAGTTTCACCATGGATTGAACTATGGATTATTTCTGGAATATTTTTCTTTCTGCTTTGGCTAGCTTTGGTTATGACTATCAGCGTGCTTATAAATGGCAGATACATCCGTTTGGACATTGAAAGTAAAAATGTGAACTTACTTTTAAAACCACACAAATCATCCCATCGTGAAACAAGAGACTTGTCAGCAGTGAACATCACAGCCGTTCCTATACAGGATGGTATAGTGTGGGACAAAACTGATTTCGATATATTCGGCCCTACGGAACAATTGAACATTCCACATTTATTTAAAATTTCACTAAGTGATTTTATTACCTCCAGTACCTATTCTGATGATTGGGACTTTGAAACTGTAAATAATATGATGTTTGACCTAGAAAGGTCTGCTGCATTTTCTAATAATGAATATTTAGAGGGTTCATCAGACTATGAACAGCTATATTGCTATAACCACTATGGTCATCATTTCTTGCATAAATCTGCAACACCTAGAAATGTGTTTATGTTTAACCAATGGGAGCATTGTCCTACACCACCAAAAGGTAGTTCAAAAACGTTTGCTAAAAAGTTTACCTATTTTTCAGGGTACAATACATCTGATCCGGAATCATTTTACTATAAAAATGTAAACAAAACAGGACAGAAAATTATGTTAACTAACACAAAACAAATTTATTCTGCAGCCTTTATTACCCAACTGTCTAGACATGGATTCGACTTGTGGAAAGACACAATAGACACAAAATCTGTCTGGGGTTCTAAAAATTGGCAAGTGCAGGGGATAGAAGCTTTGTTTAGAGCGTGTATCATCCCTCAGCAAATAATGTTTTTGAATGACACTGTACAACAAACGTCTTGCCTTGGGTTAGCCAAGATCAAAGACATGAAAACACCTTCTGTACCAACACCTGCCAGTAATAACAATACACAGGCAGCGGTTACAGTTGACCAAATATTACAACTCAACAGAACAAATCCTGATTGGAGAAAATGGTTGATCTGGCCCACAGACACAAACACCTGTCAAGAAAGATTCCTGAATAAAACACAGGGCTTTACTATTAATAGGCCAGACCCAAGATACGTCCAAAGACAACATCTGGGGGTAGTAACAACATACAGTGTAGGAAAATTATGCCTCGATTGGCTGCAAAAATCTACACTTAAGGATGTGAAACAACACTTATCTTTACTTAAAGAAGACGCAGACCTTAGGGAATTCTTACTAGGACCAAGAAAACCGCGTCAAAAACGTTTCATATAGTAGCATGGAAGGTGTCACAGGTAGAGGCCGCAGAACGAATACGTGAACTTGATCGTATTAATTTGGAGAAAACTCTCTCTGTGGTCGACAATGGGTTAACAACTTTGTCATCCAGAATTTATTCATTGGACAACATTGTATCCTCTGCTATCGACATACTGGAACAAGATTTAGCCATGTTACAACAATTCCAATCTCAGTTACGTTCTATTATGTTATTAAGCTGGACGCTGCAATCTTTGCGAGCGGGCTATGTGCCTTGGCGTTTTATCAACACGTCGTCTCTGTTTACAGAATACAATCTAACTGATAAACAGATCGAACTGGCACAAAGGGGAGCAAAGTATACAGTGCTGAGTATTGAAAAACTGGAAAAATTACCATTTACGGTAGCAGAAAAACCAGCTACAGAATGGCTTATTCATGGCAAAATCACTCTGCCTGTCACTACTTTTCAGTTTCAGTATTGCCTCAAACAAATGCAAGCAGGCAAATATGAAAGGTTGGGTAAAGAATACATTAAGACATCCTGGGATTTACCATACACATATAGATGTTGGAGTGGGGATCGTGAAGTGTTTCTAAGCGGTACACAGTGTGAAAATGCACTAAGCGGTTCACTAATTTGTCAGGACATATCTTTACACGGGGCTTGTAATGGTTATGTGGCAAATTTGTCCTGCCACCAGCTAGTTACACCAGCTCCTGTGATTAATCCAATGTTTGGCCAACTTTCTAATGGGAGTTACCTCATGTTGAATGATCAGAGTTGCTGTGGCATGTTGCAAGGCATCCCATATCTAGTAACGGTAGACTCCAGGGTCACTTGCTGTATGCAAGTATTGTTTGCCCCAATAGACACAGTCAGGGAGTCGCCTTTATGGCCTTCGTTGAATGTCTTTTTTATACGATTTGATACTTTAAGCAGAAAGAAAGCCATGCTTATACAAGAAACTGTGCCTTTGACCTCGGCCAAAGAAATATATGATTTACAAATTGCAAGGACTTCGGCTGAGATACAGGCTTTAATTCGTACAAACTGCCCTATACATTTCGCAGAAATGATGGGACGTATCTTTAACATGTCTGATACGAGCGGAATTGTACATGTATTTAAGACCATCTGTTCAGGACTGTTGACACCTTTTCAAGCAGTCCTCGGAATCATCCCAAACTTCGCACATTCGGTGTTTGGTGGTGTGCCGTTAATTCTAGCACTTGTTGCAGAATCCTATTTTTATTCCTACTACTATGCTATGGCAAGCCTATTCACCGGCATCACTCCGAGCGATGTGGAGAAGGCTCTCCTAGAACGGAAGTGCCGTGAGCGCATAGTGCAACTATTTGGCATACCTCGTCTACGGGAACTTAATACAACATGGTTTCTGTCATTCAGACCAATCTGGCAAGATTGCATCTTACCTGTTCTACGCTGCCTGCTTTGCGGTGAAGAATGCGTGCTAGACACCTGACTAACACTCCCATCAGTCATGCCAACGGATATCGATACTCTGCTGGACCCGATAACGGCCCATGCTCTGTGTTGTCCCCAGAGGCTACCAATCCTGATGACGGCATTCATTGAGATCTCACAGACGCTTCCTGCGGCTGCTGAGGTACGAGATGCATCGACAGGCACACAGGTAACAACACACGCGAACATTGCTGCGGCATCCCATGCTGAAGGCGATGCTTCTCATCTCTGTGCGATTAACCTTCTGAATGAGGTGTTCCAAATGTCACCAACATCGGTAGACGATATTTTGTCTATTGAAATAGATGATTTCATGTTTACACCAGACCCATACACTGACTTTGATTCGGCTCACTGTGTACCAGGGACGCAATGAGTTTGGCCTTCATTTTTTCAAAAACTTGGAACTCTTCCTAAAATTGAACTTTTTCTTTTTTTTGGGGAAAATACATGGCAAAACAATCTGCTTACAGTATAACTAGTCTTATAAAACGGACTTCTTTGAATACTTCCAGGGACACATTGTCACCTTACTTGTCTAACATTTCATTTAATTCCATGATATGCAATGGCTTTGATTTTAAGAACTTATCGACCATTTCGTCATATGTATATATTTCTGTTTCATTCACGTTGCATTTCACTTCCATTATATGCTTAGAATGAAAACGATGCTTTAAATGTACAGTACCTATTGCATTTCAACAGTTTTGAGCTTCTTTTAAAATGCTTTTAGAAATGTTTTTAGCAACATGTGGTACTCAATTTTATGTTTAGCATTTAAATGTTTAGCATTTAGTATTATCGTTCATTCGAAAGTGGAGTGGGTGTTGTATTTCGCTTTAGGTGTCGGTATATAGGTTTTCCTGAATCATATCCTTATATAGGCACAATTCGCATTGCCCTTATATAGGCATAGAATCCCAGTCCTTATTTAGGCATTAGCCGTGCACTCCAAATACAGGTATGGTCACTGACATCCGTCCACCCTAACATCACAACGAGTTCTTAGAAACCAGACCCTTAAGCTTCGGGAGTTCCCCTAGCACAGGACTATTGATTTCTCCAAGAACTCATTTATTATGCATGAACAGCTATACCTTAAGGGTTCATTCCTGACATCTTCGTCTGTCTGACTTCACGTCAATGCTAACATTCCAAGACACCTACCAGGTATAAATATACCTTCCCTTGCCCAAGCAAGTTAGGAGGAGACCTCGACTTTAGAGGAGCCCGTATCCCGGCCTGACGCACTGAGAAGATGCTGTCATCCCTGCTCGCAGAGAATCCAGCTTCCAGTGATCTGACTCCCTTCGCGGGGTGTTAGAGTTCCAGATCCGGAAAGAGATTCCCACCTCTCTCATTCTCAAGGTATGGAGCTGACTAGAACCTAGAGGGACTCTTGGCATACAAGACTCTTGGCATACAAGACTCTTGGCATACTAGACTTAACATACTCTTAGTATACTATACTAGAGAATACTTAGCCTACTTCTTACCTTTCCCTACACCTAGACTAGGTTAGGTACATTGGGAGTCGAACTAGCTTAGAGACGCATTGTATGAGTACTCGCATTTTTAGCTCATGTTATTTATGTACGTGAATATATGCTAAAAGATAATGCTAGCGCAGTATTATTTATTTCTACTGCTTACGCTGTACATTATTTATCTTGCATACTGTCTTGTGATCGTAACAGCACATATCTCTTACACGAGAAACAAGACTGTTCAATAAAACCTTTTTATTGAAACGCCCGTCTTTCCTTTCTGTGTAACTCTGTAGAATCTAAGCATGCACGATTGACTGAGTGAAACTGTTATCTATTGTTTCCACGATTCTGAGACGTGTTCCGATTCTAAAGGGAAACAAAAGTTGTCATGTTTTTCGGTTGCCAGAAACTACTCCTTCTTGTTCTCAAGGAGTTTCTAGTGGCCTCTGAGCTAGCTGGCACAAGTAATTAAGTTTAATATACTCGATAGGGACATACCGACCTTAGTCCTATGTCAAGCCTAAAGGTTATATTATTCCAATGCGCAGAGCCTATTAGGGAAATAGGAACTACACTACAGGAGCAGGTCACACTCTGACACATCCACCTGCACAAACAACCCCTGACGTCAACAACACATCTGCGGACAAACCATGCCCAGAGTCCCAACTCCCACCAAGACCCAAATTCACCTAAGTCTGCAACATCTCAGTACTGTATGGGCACAGAAGTCAAAGGCACACCGCCTGAAAGGGACAAGGGGCAGCAAAATCAGAGCTGCAGGGGCGACTCTCCCAAAATGCAGCACACACACATGACATTCAGAGCACATCAGCATTGACAACAATGTGGTACAAACTGCAACACGTTTACAACAGGACAGAGGACACAACAGGTGCCGCTTGTGTGTAGAAACTGGCCAATCACATTTGGCATAGCAGGGAAATGTGAGATGTCAATGTAGAAGTACAAACACATATCCGTGATGTTGACGAAATGTCCACTGTCCCGCATCAAATAGGCAGCTCCTCCTAAACAGTCACAATGTACATTGTCATGCAGTCTGCATGTGAACTTGTACAATGCGACAACATACATGTGAACACAATGTAATACTGCATCTCCCCTTCACATTGCAGAGGGAGCATCAACACCTCCTGCAGAGCAGCCCCAACAACTCTTCACTGATGACGATGAGGACATCCCCGACATCGACACCGAAGCCCTTCAAACCCTCATTGACAGCTTCGGCACCCCACCTCCAGGAGCAGGGCAGCCCAGCTGCATCGAGGAGACCCCACCCCTGCACAGACCACACAGCAGGAAGCATCTACCACCCCGGCTGTCTCCCAGGACCCCCACGAACAACACATGGCCTTCCAACGCCGTGTGTTAGAGGTCCAGGAGAAGATGGCTGATCAGGTGCGGGTGGGGTTTGACCTCATGGCAGCCAAACTTGATGCCATACATGGGTGTCTGATTCCCATCAGGGACCACTTACAGTCCCTAACGGACACCCACAGTCCGCTCCATGCTCTCCAATGATCCATGGCTGACATCGCTGGAGTCATGATACTGAGACAAGAACAACTGTCCAGTCAGAGTGGCTCCAGCGATGTCAGCCGGGAGTTGGGACAGATGCGGGGGCTCATGGAGAACATGGAGCGGATGACGGCGGAAAGAATGGCTGCCACGGCTGCACACCAGCGAGATGTGGCTGGGACCTTCCATGCCCTGCAGCACATCGTCATGGCATTGCTGCCTCAAGGCCTTGCGCAGATGAATGCTGCTGCTGCTTCTACATCCACATCTCCGCCCCCTGATGTGTCAGTGCCTCACAGTGCGGTAGGCAATCCACCTCTGGCCCCCGATGTGTCAGTGGCACACAGTGCGGCCGACATTCCACCACCACCCACGTGTGAGGCACATGTGACATCAGAGGACGAAGATGCGGGTGAATCAACCTTACTGGTAAGGAGGAGGCAGTAGCATTCATCTCCGCCATATGGCCTGTTTCTGCTTGGTTCTGCCCTTTGCATCATCACCTTCCACTGTCCCCCGATACACTCTACGACACTCACCTTGGACCTCGACATGGACTGCCATTTTCTGTTTGGTTACCAATGACACAGCGATCAGACTGCGGACTGAACTCTTCCTCTTCCGATGTACTTGTCATTCCCTGAAGGACTCTGGCTGGCCCTCCACGGGCCAATAATGTGAAGTGGGGTTTGCATGGCCCTGTACTGCTCCAGCTGCAACACTCCACTGGATGTGAATTAAACATTCAGAATCGCACAGATGTTTCATGCCTTTGATCATTCAAGTATGAGAGTATGGATGAATGTAGGGTCAGTGATTCCCCCTTACGTCCATGTTGCACATGTTGTGGGACTTGAGTCACAGGGTGCAACATTGCCGATTGCGGTCCGGGTGGCGTAGACACTACAACAGAGACACAAGCATCAGTTACTTCCTTGTCCAGCCCAGAACTGAAACACGCCCAGAGCCCCGGGCTCATTGTTCCCACCCCTATGCTGGCCTGCCATACGCCAGGCCAGTCCACTCCGCTTATGCTCAGAGGGGGGGACAACAAAGCTACATGTCCCAGGTCTTCCCTGTAGTGATCTCCTGATCACTGGTCTAGTTGTCAGCATGCCACAGCCACTCCCTGAGGGCTGGTTAATACCCACACCACACCCATCCAGCACAGGCGTCACAGGACATGTGACCCTGCCAATAAAAGGGGCCTAGCACATCACATTCCCCACTGCCGGAGATGACATGATGGCGTCCGCACCTCGAGACCCAATCATAAAGGGTCCATGACTTGTGGCGCACTGTGTTAGTGGCACCCGATGCACTGCGGCCGGCACGGGCCTTCTGCCACAGGACGATGACTTGCGGTGCACTGAGTTGGTGGCACCCGATGCACTGCGGCCGGCACGGGCCTACCGCAACGGGACGATGACTTCCGGTGCACAGGGTCAGTGGCACCCGCTGCACTGCGGCTGGCAGGGGCCTACCGGCACGTGACGATGACTTGCGTTGCACAGGGTTAGTGGCACCTGAAGAGCTGAGCGGGTGTGCAGCCTGCGATGATGCGTAGGCCTCGATGAGCCGTCCTGCTAACCGTGGTTCGATTTGAATTGTGAGTCCTGCTGGACCGTAGTGCACGCCGAAGGCAGCAGTCAGCACACACATGACTCCGTGGTGCGGTGCCGCAGGGTGCGCTGGGGGCCTGTGGCATGGAATCCAGCGATCGGCTGAGGAGGATGCACCGGCACGTGGAGGGCCTTCTTGGAGACATGCCGGTGGCGGCAGGTGAGCATTGAGGCCTGGGTGCGCAGGGGCGGCCAGTCATCGCTGGGCGGAGGACCGGTCTGGGGACCAGGGCTGGGGTGCAGCAGGCGCACAGGATTGCGCAGGCACCACCGGTCATGGCGGCGGACTTGTGGCTGGGTGGGGGGCGCCGCCCTTGCTGACACGACCCTGCATGCAATGATCGTGATGTGCGCGGGTTGGTTTGGGACGTAGCCACCTCGTCTCCAGTGTGAATGTGCCCGTTGAAGGTGGTCGGCCACGTGTGTGTAGGCCTATGGGCCTATGGGCAGGTTGTGGCAGAGACTGAGACACAAGCAGTAGTCACTTTGGTGGTGGATTGGTGACGTGTGCATTCCCACAGTTGTGAGTTGGGGGATTGTGGAGTTGAGGTGTGTGGTGTGTTCAGTTGGTACTTGCCGGTGGGCAGTGCATTTCCATGGGGGCCATCCTCAAAGCGCTGGTTGGTGGCGGACTTGCGGACATGTGGGAATTATGCACACTGCCTGAGGAGTTTGCAACGACATTGGTGGACAGGCCACGGTGGTCCACTTTTGTATGCACAGTGATGGCATGCGTGTGGTTGCTGTTGCGGTGATTGTGTGCAGTGTCGGCAGGGGGCACAAGTCATACACGTGTGCTGTGAATTGCCCCCAACACGTGCGTGACGCCAGCTATGGCGTAGTTCCCTTGCGTGGTCTCAGGATGTTCCTGCGCAGTGTGGGGGGAGTGAGGGGCAGGGGTATCGAGCTGACACATACCGTGATGCTTTCAGGTATGATGAGTCCTGCATGATGGGACCGTAACAGCAATTCTGGACACATACAATCCCACAAATACTAAGTCAAGGTTCCTATGGATATGGCCTCAGCGCTCGGCTGACGTTCGAACTGTTATAAAAGATTTGCGAGTCTTTATCGGCACATACGCAATAGGCACGCTACATTCTGACCAGGGCCCTGCGTTTAGCTCTCGGGCTTACAAAGAAGCCATGGCCAGTCTGGGCGTTGCATTGCGGTACTCCTCTCCGTTTCATCCTGAGGGAAATTCTGTTGTGGAAAGGAAAAACCGGGACATAAAGCAGTCTATAACAGCTAGGGTATTAGGTTCGGGTGATGGGTGGGTCAAACATCTTTATGGGGTCCAGCGCTCATTAAATAATTTGCCAAGAAGTTCTCTAGGGGCCGTCACTCCATATGAGGTCCTATTTGGGACAAGAATGTGGGTTCCCGATCTCGAATGTAAAGGCACAGTGGTGGAAAATAAACCCTTTGATATCAAAGATCGTTTGGCTGTTTTACAGGATCTAAATGAACTAAGATCGAAACAAAGCAACGTGTTCCTGAAGCCAACCACCACTGGGGAAAAACCGGCAGTCCCAGCAAGGCCTGTCTGGATCCCAAAAGTTGGGGATCTAGTCAGAGAGAAAATTGCGGACAAGAAGGAATTTGGACCTTCTTACAGACAACCAGTACCTGTCCTAGCCGTCCACGGAACAAGAACAGTACTTCTGCCGCCCCTTGCTGGAAAAAAGGAGAAAAGATTTGTGTCAATCGACCTCATCAAACCACAGTATGTGGCCAATACTAAATAGTAGGCCTCGTGGACTCCGACCTAGTAGCAGACGCACTCCCCTGGCTACTATCCAAGAGGTTCAGACTGAAAGACTGATAACCATCGAGAATTCAGCAGTAACAGATGAAGGACTAAGCAACAATGCTATGGGACTCATCCCTCTTGAAACTCAAGTAACAGTTCGTCCAAATACACCTGTCTACACCAACGTAACAAGTGATCAACTGGTTCCAGCGATTTCAACAAATCCTGATGCAATTCCAACAATTGACAGAACTGCTTCTGGCTATTTCATTAACTTTGATACGTTTTCTGAGGATCTGAGTGAGCCTGAAACGACGCCAGCATCAAAAACTTTCAAACAACAAGTACAAGACCTTTTTCGCTTCCTGAAAGAGACTTATCTAGTTTCACCATGGATTGAACTATGGATTATTTCTGGAATATTTTTCTTTCTGCTTTGGCTAGCTTTGGTTATGACTATCAGCGTGCTTATAAATGGCAGATACATCCGTTTGGACATTGAAAGTAAAAATGTGAACTTACTTTTAAAACCACACAAATCATCCCATCGTGAAACAAGAGACTTGTCAGCAGTGAACATCACAGCCGTTCCTATACAGGATGGTATAGTGTGGGACAAAACTGATTTCGATATATTCGGCCCTACGGAACAATTGAACATTCCACATTTATTTAAAATTTCACTAAGTGATTTTATTACCTCCAGTACCTATTCTGATGATTGGGACTTTGAAACTGTAAATAATATGATGTTTGACCTAGAAAGGTCTGCTGCATTTTCTAATAATGAATATTTAGAGGGTTCATCAGACTATGAACAGCTATATTGCTATAACCACTATGGTCATCATTTCTTGCATAAATCTGCAACACCTAGAAATGTGTTTATGTTTAACCAATGGGAGCATTGTCCTACACCACCAAAAGGTAGTTCAAAAACGTTTGCTAAAAAGTTTACCTATTTTTCAGGGTACAATACATCTGATCCGGAATCATTTTACTATAAAAATGTAAACAAAACAGGACAGAAAATTATGTTAACTAACACAAAACAAATTTATTCTGCAGCCTTTATTACCCAACTGTCTAGACATGGATTCGACTTGTGGAAAGACACAATAGACACAAAATCTGTCTGGGGTTCTAAAAATTGGCAAGTGCAGGGGATAGAAGCTTTGTTTAGAGCGTGTATCATCCCTCAGCAAATAATGTTTTTGAATGACACTGTACAACAAACGTCTTGCCTTGGGTTAGCCAAGATCAAAGACATGAAAACACCTTCTGTACCAACACCTGCCAGTAATAACAATACACAGGCAGCGGTTACAGTTGACCAAATATTACAACTCAACAGAACAAATCCTGATTGGAGAAAATGGTTGATCTGGCCCACAGACACAAACACCTGTCAAGAAAGATTCCTGAATAAAACACAGGGCTTTACTATTAATAGGCCAGACCCAAGATACGTCCAAAGACAACATCTGGGGGTAGTAACAACATACAGTGTAGGAAAATTATGCCTCGATTGGCTGCAAAAATCTACACTTAAGGATGTGAAACAACACTTATCTTTACTTAAAGAAGACGCAGACCTTAGGGAATTCTTACTAGGACCAAGAAAACCGCGTCAAAAACGTTTCATATAGTAGCATGGAAGGTGTCACAGGTAGAGGCCGCAGAACGAATACGTGAACTTGATCGTATTAATTTGGAGAAAACTCTCTCTGTGGTCGACAATGGGTTAACAACTTTGTCATCCAGAATTTATTCATTGGACAACATTGTATCCTCTGCTATCGACATACTGGAACAAGATTTAGCCATGTTACAACAATTCCAATCTCAGTTACGTTCTATTATGTTATTAAGCTGGACGCTGCAATCTTTGCGAGCGGGCTATGTGCCTATGGCGTTTTATCAACACGTCGTCTCTGTTTACAGAATACAATCTAACTGATAAACAGATCGAACTGGCACAAAGGGGAGCAAAGTATACAGTGCTGAGTATTGAAAAACTGGAAAAATTACCATTTACGGTAGCAGAAAAACCAGCTACAGAATGGCTTATTCATGGCAAAATCACTCTGCCTGTCACTACTTTTCAGTTTCAGTATTGCCTCAAACAAATGCAAGCAGGCAAATATGAAAGGTTGGGTAAAGAATACATTAAGACATCCTGGGATTTACCATACACATATAGATGTTGGAGTGGGGATCGTGAAGTGTTTCTAAGCGGTACACAGTGTGAAAATGCACTAAGCGGTTCACTAATTTGTCAGGACATATCTTTACACGGGGCTTGTAATGGTTATGTGGCAAATTTGTCCTGCCACCAGCTAGGTACACCAGCTCCTGTGATTAATCCAATGTTTGGCCAACTTTCTAATGGGAGTTACCTCATGTTGAATGATCAGAGTTGCTGTGGCATGTTGCCAGGCATCCCATATCTAGTAACGGTAGACTCCAGGGTCACTTGCTGTATGCAAGTATTGTTTGCCCCAATAGACACAGTCAGGGAGTCGCCTTTATGGCCTTCGTTGAATGTCTTTTTTATACGATTTGATACTTTAAGCAGAAAGAAAGCCATGCTTATACAAGAAACTGTGCCTTTGACCTCGGCCAAAGAAATATATGATTTACAAATTGCAAGGACTTCGGCTGAGATACAGGCTTTAATTCGTACAAACGGCCCTATACATTTCGCAGAAATGATGGGACGTATCTTTAACATGTCTGATACGAGCGGAATTGTACATGTATTTAAGACCATCTGTTCAGGACTGTTGACACCTTTTCAAGCAGTCCTCGGAATCATCCCAAACTTCGCACATTCGGTGTTTGGTGGTGTGCCGTTAATTCTAGCACTTGTTGCAGGAATCCTATTTTTATTCCTACTACTATGCTATGGCAAGCCTATTCACCGGCATCACTCCGAGCGATGTGGAGAAGGCTCTCCTAGAACGGAAGTGCCGTGAGCGCATAGTGCAACTATTTGGCATACCTCGTCTACGGGAACTTAATACAACATGGTTTCTGTCATTCAGACCAATCTGGCAAGATTGCATCTTACCTGTTCTACGCTGCCTGCTTTGCGGTGAAGAATGCGTGCTAGACACCTGACTAACACTCCCATCAGTCATGCCAACGGATATCGATACTCTGCTGGACCCGATAACGGCCCATGCTCTGTGTTGTCCCCAGAGGCTACCAATCCTGATGACGGCATTCATTGAGATCTCACAGACGCTTCCTGCGGCTGCTGAGGTACGAGATGGATCGACAGGCACACAGGTAACAACACACGCGAACATTGCTGCGGCATCCCATGCTGAAGGCGATGCTTCTCATCTCTGTGCGATTAACCTTCTGAATGAGGTGTTCCAAATGTCACCAACATCGGTAGACGATATTTTGTCTATTGAAATAGATGATTTCATGTTTACACCAGACCCATACACTGACTTTGATTCGGCTCACTGTGTACCAGGGACGCAATGAGTTTGGCCTTCATTTTTCAAAAACTTGGAACTCTTCCTAAAATTGAACTTTTTCTTTTTCTTTTTTTTGGGAAAATACATGGCAAAACAATCTGCTTACAGTAGAACTAGTCTTATAAAACGGACTTCTTTGAATACTTCCAGGGACACATTGTCACCTTACTTGTCTAACATTTCATTTAATTCCATGATATGCAATGGCTTTGATTTTAAGAACTTATCGACCATTTCGTCATATGTATATATTTCTGTTTCATTCACGTTGCATTTCACTTCCATTATATGCTTAGAATGAAAACGATGCTTTAAATGTACAGTACCTATTGCATTTCAACAGTTTTGAGCTTCTTTTAAAATGCTTTTAGAAATGTTTTTAGCAACATGTGGTACTCAATTTTATGTTTAGCATTTAAATGTTTAGCATTTAGTATTATCGTTCATTCGAAAGTGGAGTGGGTGTTGTATTTCGCTTTAGGTGTCGGTATATAGGTTTTCCTGAATCATATCCTTATATAGGCACAATTCGCATTGCCCTTATATAGGCATAGAATCCCAGTCCTTATTTAGGCATTAGCCGTGCACTCCAAATACAGGTATGGTCACCGACATCCGTCCACCCTAACATCACAACGAGTTCTTAGAAACCAGACCCTTAAGCTTCGGGAGTTCCCCTAGCACAGGACTATTGATTTCTCCAAGAACTCATTTATTATGCATGAACAGCTATACCTTAAGGGTTCATTCCTGACATCTTCGTCTGTCTGACTTCACGTCAATGCTAACATTCCAAGACACCTACCAGGTATAAATATACCTTCCCTTGCCCAAGCAAGTTAGGAGGAGACCTCGACTTTAGAGGAGCCCGTATCCCGGCCTGACGCACTGAGAAGATGCTGTCATCCCTGCTCGCAGAGAATCCAGCTTCCAGTGATCTGACTCCCTTCGCGGGGTGTTAGAGTTCCAGATCCGGAAAGAGATTCCCACCTCTCTCATTCTCAAGGTATGGAGCTGACTAGAACCTAGAGGGACTCTTGGCATACAAGACTCTTGGCATACAAGACTCTTGGCATACTAGACTTAACATACTCTTAGTATACTATACTAGAGAATACTTAGCCTACTTCTTACCTTTCCCTACACCTAGACTAGGTTAGGTACATTGGGGTCGAACTAGCTTAGAGACGCATTGTATGAGTACTCGCATTTTTAGCTCATGTTATTTATGTACGTGAATATATGCTAAAAGATAATGCTAGCGCAGTATTATTTATTTCTACTGCTTACGCTGTACATTATTTATCTTGCATACTGTCTTGTGATCGTAACAGCACATATCTCTTACACGAGAAACAAGACTGTTCAATAAAACCTTTTTATTGAAACGCCCGTCTTTCCTTTCTGTGTAACTCTGTAGAAACTAAGCATGCACGATTGACTGAGTGAAACTGTTATCTATTGTTTCCACGATTCTGAGACGTGTTCCGATTCTAAAGGGAAACAAAAGTTGTCATGTTTTTCGGTTGCCAGAAACTACTCCCTTCTTGTTCTCAAGGAGTTTCTAGTGGCCTCTGAGCTAGCTGGCACAAGTAATTAAGTTTAATATACTCGATAGGGACATACCGACCTTAGTCCTATGTCAAGCCTAAAGGTTATATTATTCCAATGCGCAGAGCCTATTAGGGAAATAGGAACTACACTACAGGAGCAGGTCACACTCTGACACATCCACCTGCACAAACAACCCCTGACGTCAACAACACATCTGCGGACAAACCATGCCCAGAGTCCCAACTCCCACCAAGACCCAAATTCACCTAAGTCTGCAACATCTCAGTACTGTATGGGCACAGAAGTCAAAGGCACACCGCCTGAAAGGGACAAGGGGCAGCAAAATCAGAGCTGCAGGGGCGACTCTCCCAAAATGCAGCACACACACATGACATTCAGAGCACATCAGCATTGACAACAATGTGGTACAAACTGCAACACGTTTACAACAGGACAGAGGACACAACAGGTGCCGCTTGTGTGTAGAAACTGGCCAATCACATTTGGCATAGCAGGGAAATGTGAGATGTCAATGTAGAAGTACAAACACATATCCGTGATGTTGACGAAATGTCCACTGTCCCGCATCAAATAGGCAGCTCCTCCTAAACAGTCACAATGTACATTGTCATGCAGTCTGCATGTGAACTTGTACAATGCGACAACATACATGTGAACACAATGTAATACTGCATCTCCCCTTCACATTGCAGAGGGAGCATCAACACCTCCTGCAGAGCAGCCCCAACAACTCTTCACTGATGACGATGAGGACATCCCCGACATCGACACCGAAGCCCTCCAAACCCTCATTGACAGCTTCGGCACCCCACCTCCAGGAGCAGGGCAGCCCAGCTGCATCGAGGAGACCCCACCCCCTGCACAGACCACACAGCAGGAAGCATCTACCACCCCGGCTGTCTCCCAGGACCCCCACGAACAACACATGGCCTTCCAACGCCGTGTGTTAGAGGTCCAGGAGAAGATGGCTGATCAGGTGCGGGTGGGGTTTGACCTCATGGCAGCCAAACTTGATGCCATACATGGGTGTCTGATTCCCATCAGGGACCACTTACAGTCCCTAACGGACACCCACAGTCCGCTCCATGCTCTCCAATGATCCATGGCTGACATCGCTGGAGTCATGATACTGAGACAAGAACAACTGTCCAGTCAGAGTGGCTCCAGCGATGTCAGCCGGGAGTTGGGACAGATGCGGGGGCTCATGGAGAACATGGAGCGGATGACGGCGGAAAGAATGGCTGCCACGGCTGCACACCAGCGAGATGTGGCTGGGACCTTCCATGCCCTGCAGCACATCGTCATGGCATTGCTGCCTCAAGGCCTTGCGCAGATGAATGCTGCTGCTGCTTCTACATCCACATCTCCGCCCCCTGATGTGTCAGTGCCTCACAGTGCGGCAGGCAATCCACCTCTGGCCCCCGATGTGTCAGTGGCACACAGTGCGGCCGACATTCCACCACCACCCACGTGTGAGGCACATGTGACATCAGAGGACGAAGATGCGGGTGAATCAACCTTACTGGTAAGGAGGAGGCAGTAGCATTCATCTCCGCCATATGACCTGTTTCTGCTTGGTTCTGCCCTTTGCATCATCACCTTCCACTGTCCCCCGATACACTCTACGACACTCACCTTGGACCTCGACATGGACTGCCATTTTCTGTTTGGTTACCAATGACACAGCGATCAGACTGCGGACTGAACTCTTCCTCTTCCGATGTACTTGTCATTCCCTGAAGGACTCTGGCTGGCCCTCCACGGGCCAATAATGTGAAGTGGGGTTTGCATGGCCCTGTACTGCTCCAGCTGCAACACTCCACTGGATGTGAATTAAACATTCAGAATCGCACAGATGTTTCATGCCTTTGATCATTCAAGTATGAGAGTATGGATGAATGTAGGGTCAGTGATTCCCCTTACGTCCATGTTGCACATGTTGTGGGACTTGAGTCACAGGGTGCAACATTGCCGATTGCGGTCCGGGTGGCGTAGACACTACAACAGAGACACAAGCATCAGTTACTTCCTTGTCCAGCCCAGAACTGAAACACGCCCAGAGCCCCGGGCTCATTGTTCCCACCCCTATGCTGGCCTGCCATACGCCAGGCCAGTCCACTCCGCTTATGCTCAGAGGGGGGACAACAAAGCTACATGTCCCAGGTCTTCCCTGTAGTGATCTCCTGATCACTGGTCTAGTTGTCAGCATGCCACAGCCACTCCCTGAGGGCTGGTTAATACCCACACCACACCCAACCAGCACAGGCGTCACAGGACATGTGACCCTGCCAATAAAAGGGGCCTAGCACATCACATTCCCCACTGCCGGAGATGACATGATGGCGTCCGCACCTCGAGACCCAATCATAAAGGGTCCATGACTTGTGGCGCACTGTGTTAGTGGCACCCGATGCACTGCGGCCGGCACGGGCCTTCTGCCACAGGACGATGACTTGCGGTGCACTGAGTTGGTGGCACCCGATGCACTGCGGCCGGCACGGGCCTACCGCAACGGGACGATGACTTGCGGTGCACAGGGTCAGTGGCACCCGCTGCACTGCGGCTGGCAGGGACCTACCGGCACGTGACGATGACTTGCGTTGCACAGGGTTAGTGGCACCTGAAGAGCTGAGCGGGTGTGCAGCCTGCGATGATGCGTAGGCCTCGATGAGCCGTCCTGCTAACCGTGGTTCGATTTGAATTGTGAGTCCTGCTGGACCGTAGTGCACGCCGAAGGCAGCAGTCAGCACACACATGACTCCGTGGTGCGGTGCCGCAGGGTGCGCTGGGGGCCTGTGGCATGGAATCCAGCGATCGGCTGAGGAGGATGCACCGGCACGTGGAGGGCCTTCTTGGAGACATGCCGGTGGCGGCAGGTGAGCATTGAGGCCTGGGTGCGCAGGGGCGGCCAGTCATCGCTGGGCGGAGGACCGGTCTGGGGACCAGGGCTGCGGTGCAGCAGGCGCACAGGATTGCGCAGGCACCACCGGTCATGGCGGCGGACTTGTGGCTGGGTGGGGGGCGCCGCCCTTGCTGACACGACCCTGCATGCAATGATCGTGATGTGCGCGGGTTGGTTTGGGACGTAGCCACCTCGTCTCCAGTGTGAATGTGCCCGTTGAAGGTGGTCGGCCACGTGTGTGTAGGCCTATGGGCCTATGGGCAGGTTGTGGCAGAGACTGAGACACAAGCAGTAGTCACTTTGGTGGTGGATTGGTGACGTGTGCATTCCCACAGTTGTGAGTTGGGGGATTGTGGAGTTGAGGTGTGTGGTGTGTTCAGTTGGAAACTTGCCGGTGGGCAGTGCATTTCCATGGGGGCCATCCTCAAAGCGCTGGTTGGTGGCGGACTTGCGGACATGTGGGAATTATGCACACTGCCTGGGGAGTTTGCAACGACATTGGTGGACAGGCCACGGTGGTCCACTTTTGTATGCACAGTGATGGCATGCGTGTGGTTGCTGTTGCGGTGATTGTGTGCAGTGTCGGCAGGGGGCACAAGTCATACACGTGTGCTGTGAATTGCCCCCAACACGTGCGTGACGCCAGCTATGGCGTAGTTCCCTTGCGTGGTCTCAGGATGTTCCTGCGCAGTGTGGGGGGAGTGAGGGGCAGGGGTATCGAGCTGACACATACCGTGATGCTTTCAGGTATGATGAGTCCTGCATGATGGGACCGTAACAGCAATTCGTGTGGTCGTTACCTTCCTCTTCATTCCTACGATGGTTACGGCCACACGTAGTTCTGTTACGGTCTTCTCATGCATGGTTTATCATGCCTGTGAGCATTCCGGTTTGTCCAAGTGCAGTACACTGTACCAGATTAGGCATGTGACTATACGGAAGTTTGACCATTGTCACCATTACTCCCACAGGTTTCTGAAGACACGTTGCCCTGTTGAAGTTCCCCGTTGGGAATGGAACGCGTTGGCTGAGCTTTTCGTTTTGTTGATTTATGTATTTGTAATAAAGTTCTGTTTTTACACTACTGTTGACTACTGGACTTCATGACCTGACACACCCACATTTCGGTTACTACGATCTTGGGTCTGGGGCACGGAGGCGTCTAGCACGGCTGGCGTTGGGGTTGGTTGCGTAGGTACACTACGAATTGGAACTATCGTGTGGTGCGGATACAGGGGCCCGCCGTTGCTTTTGTGGACATGCATCCATGACATGTGTGAGGGAGTTTGATGGGGCTGGCTGTGTGACTCCTCCGACTCCGGCAGTTGTTGGTGCGAAGGTACCAGGGGCCAACAGGTGCAGCACAGCCAGCAGCTTTGTCTGCGGGGGGATGTAGGTTGTCCGCTGTGTTGGTACCCTCAGCCTGTGGGCAATGTGGGTCAGGATGCGGAGGATGGCTGTCCTTTTGAGCCTGTGTTGGCCAATGGCTTCCTCTGGCGTTGAGTCTCTGGGGCTGGTGCGTTTTAGGGTTGTCCGCTGTCCTGCACTGCCTAGGTGGTAATCCGGGGAGGGTCCGGGGGGGAGGGGCCTGGGGGTGGTGGTGGTGGGTGTTGTGGCCCTCTTGGGTCTCCGAGCTGCATGATCAGTGTCTCCATGGCATCTGTTGGTCTTCAGATGTGGCTCTGGGCTGGGCTCCCTTTCTACTGCAGTTGGTCGTCCTGCTTAACACCAGTAAAAGGCAGGTGTTAAATCCCTGCTGCTAACGCGCCTTATCGCCTGTTCTTGGTTCACATCGCAGATCTGACTGGTCGTTGAGAATCGCGCGAAGTGGTGTTTTCGTGTGTTTTTGCACGGGAACGCCTACTCTGCATATCATTAGCGTTAGTTGTCGCACTCATCCATGGCGATGTTTTTTGCGGCAGCTATCGCTGGTAAACTGGTGATATCGGCAGTTTACACCAGCTTGAGAATAGGGCGATAAATCTATCGCCACTTTTGCGGCGAAAAGTCCTTGAGAATATGCCCCTTAGTCTGCACAAATGGTGTTGCGTCTGTAGTTTGTAATTTGCACCCATTACAGGATGAGAACCAATGCCACTCACTCTCAGTTTTTGCTCATGCCCCTCCAGTTCCCATTTGAGGAAATTGTGTGTGCAAAACTGTGCAGTTAAGGTAATGCTGTGTGCATAATAGGTTGCAGAAAACATTTTACCATATTAATCTCCATTATTTCCCACAAAAGTAATAAATGGATAAAAAAAACACAACAGATACATAGTCCAGGGCATATATTATATATATCGTGGTTACTATGCCTCTTGGAGTAAGGCTCTAAGACCTTTTACCATTAGTTTGGTATTACTAAATTCAATCAAAGTGTGTGCCCATGAGCATCTACTGGGCACTCCAAAATAGATGTTTTTTTATCACAGTCATTCCTGATGAAGTCTCCAAAATAAAAAGATGGTCATGAGCATGCCCACCCAAAGTCATTTAGATACGCAGTTTCCCACTAGTAAGTGGCGCTGGGGTAAAACCCAGTCAGGCGTAAACAAGGAACCAAAACCAGTCAAAAACAGATGTCTAGTGGGTTTGGGTTTAGGGAGAGAGATTCTGCTGTAAAGATAGATAGACGGTGACAGTATTAACTTCGAATCACGAGGCAATGTGTCTTAGAGATAAGGTTCAAAACCACATTTCAAAATACAGTCAAATAAAGACAGGACTGACTCAAAAAGTTGTAAAGCTAAATTTAGAAAAACCATGAACGTTTATTATAAAATTCAAAGGTACAATACAGAAATAGTAAAGTGCAAATGCAGCAAATGTCATTTAAATGCATAAATCATTGCCATGAAGGCTCTCAGAATTAAGAAAAATGCAGAATATTGTGGCAAAATCAACAAAAGGTTAGATCTCAAATGTACAGCAAAATCAGTAAGAAATTGGGCAGCACCCCTAGTAGAAGGCAAAGTGGCATATTTACAAAGTGATATCACTGCCAGAACGTCACTTTTAGCGATGTTCTGGTGGCGATATCCCCTTCTTATTTGCAAAGCGGTGTTAAGCCACTTAATGTGGCTTAACACCGCCTTGTAACTAAGGGCCCTTTCCACGCTTCACTTAGCATGAAAGGGGCATGCAATGGGTGTTGCAGCGGGTGTTCCGCTGCAACACCCATTGCCTTTTGACGCTGCCCCATATTTACAAGGCTGGGTCAGCACCAAAAACTAAGACCAGGGAATATCTGGTCTTAGACTGGCGAAACGAGGAGAAATGATTAATTTCTCCTCGTTTTTTGCTCATTCCATGTGTGCTGCATTCTGCAGCACACACCGAAAGAACAAATCACCTTTCAAGATTGTTTATGTGCAGGAAGGTGTCCCTTCCTGCACATAAACAATTTGCCCCTGCAGCGCAGGCACCCTTGCAAAATAGCGCATTGGTGCCTGCGCTGGTGCTAGGCAGCTTTATTAACACCAGCGCTAGGGAAAATGCAGGGATGCGCCATATTTCCTGCGATTTAAAAATGTTGCAGTGCGGCGTTACCTATCTTGGCATAACACAGCGCTCCAACATTGTGTTGTAAATATCCCCCATAGTGTCTCAAGGGTTTCTCTCACTTACCAAATTCAAGGGTTCATATAGTCATTTTCTCCAAAAAAGCATTAGAACTGCAATCTAATTGTGGTGAGCAAAGAATTGCATTTTCAACAAATCAAATTGCAGGTTTATAAATCGTCATATAGCCCTACCACCTAACTACTAACCCACTTCATATATATTAATTCAGCCCCCCTTTTCTAATGTTTGCCGGAGATCTCAGAAGAAGCAAGTTACATAAACAACAGTGAACCATTGTGAATGAAGTCAATACTGCGTGCAAGCAGAAGGTCATTGAGAAAATGTTACAGTAGGCCTTCTTTGACAGCAGTGTCATTCAGAAATAAACAAATCCACATCATTTACCTATGCACAGCAGAAATAAAAACAAAGAATAAACACAATGTAGCATCCATTGTGAGCAAGATGGCATTGAGGTCTAACTGAGGCCTAGTTAGCATAAGCCAGAAAAACTCACTTTAACAGGTCTTAACAAATTTGTTTCAAATTGATGTTATGTTAATAAAATTTGTAGTACACACGTACACCCTGAGATGTCTTGGTGCTGACTGCACTAGAACACGATTGCACAACCCTTAGTTTTTTAAAAAGCCATGTTTTTAGTACCTTTCTAAAGGAAAGCAGGGTGGGCAAGACCCTGATATTTGGTAGGGGGTATGGAGGGAGGGTGGGGAGCTGTTCCAGAGCTTAGTAGTTCCAGTGAAAAAACTTCTTCCACCCCAGTTCATTTTTTAAAATCTTGGAACCATGAGTGTCTTGGCTCCTAAGGAGCACAGGGGTCTACTGGGTGTGTACCACTGGAAGATGTGCCTTAGGTAATCAGGGCCTGTGTTGTGCAGTGCCTTATGGACGATGCAGAGTGCAGTGAAGTTTCCGAGGTTCTTGGGAGATAGAATGGAATTTAGGGACTCCTAGTAGAATCCTAGCGGCAGAGTTTTGTATCATCTGGAGTTTGATAATGTATTGTTCCTGTAAAATCATGTAGAGGCCGTTACAATAGTCAATTTTGATAGAACTAAGGTGAAGATGACAGTCTTTTTGGTGTTGTCTGAAATAAAAGGGAGAATGTTTTTGATCATCCTAAGTGTACAAAAGGATGAGGAGACTGCGGCCATCACTTGGGTGCCATAGTTAAGCTTGTTGTCAATTGGAACTCCTAAATTCTTGGCTTTGGCCACGAGGGTGGGAAGGGGGCCTAGTTCTTCTGGCCACCATGAAGGGGTCCAAGCTGGAGACAGACATCCAAAAGTTACCAACTCAGTTTTCCCTGAGTTGAGCTTCAGACGGTGACTGTTCATCCAAGCACTGATGGCACGCATGTACTCATGGAAGTGGGTGGGGAGCTTGGGATCATTGTTAAACACCGACACTACTAGCTGAGTGTCACCAGTATAGGAGGTGAGTGAGTGATTAGCTCTATATTGCTATACATATGTAAATTAAAGTGTAGATTAACTACTATTCTGCACACTACTTATAATGCACATTTTGAGTTACACACATCAATAAATAGGTAGAAAGGGACGGAAAGGTTTCTGAAAGTATTGGTGGACTGTTTCATGGCTGGGTGTTGTAGTGAGCCACCCAGCCCCTATGGAGGACCATTGACTCAGCAGATGACGCATGGAACCCTTGGAAACGGGCACGGCTAAGGGTATAAATAAAGGGGGGCAAGACCGCTCATGGTCTTCGGGCCATACAGTAAACTCAGTGTGAGCCTCTCTGTGGGTTGTCTGCATCCTGAGCTAGGCCCATGCTCTGCTCAGCACAGCACAGCACTGGTGACAAAGGTATCACCCATCGTGAAGTCCTCTGTCAGCCTTGCCCACAGGGCCCTCTGACATCGCCGCAGCACCACAGCCCTGGACCGCAGCCTCCACTACACTGCCATACCCTGCCCGCAGCCAGTTTGGAGCCGCACATGCCCTTGCATCTCCTCACAGTGGGGCCTCACACAGGAACACCGCCTTCAAGCCCGGACCTCTCCTGATCAGCCCAGCGCGTCCTGTAGCCCTCCGCTGGTGTGTCAGACCTCCTGCGGCGCCACACGTTCCCACCCTTGACGAGTTCCTGGAACGCCAGGTGTTGTGCTTCTCATAGGCTAGTAAAATATCTGTGTACTTTCTCTGAACAGCACAAGCCACATGCAGACTCCGCCTTACCACGCCTCTCAGCTGCAGAGTGCCTGGACGTGCCGCCCCCCTTACCACAGATGCAGGGAGTACCCTTGACACTGCCAGCCATCTCTTGACTTCAGAATTACCTATCAGCGCAAATCAGGGCTGCTCACCACACAACATGGCAGATGATGCCAATACTGTGCAGGGGCCTGTACAAGCCCCGGTAACAACACCAGCATCCGCAGCATACCCACACAACCCAATCACTGCACTGAAACCTTTCAGCGAACTTGCAGATCCCGCAAATGCTGCCCCCAGATGGAAAACTTGGGTAGGCCGCCTAAAAAACTACTTTAGGGCGACCCTCAAAACCGATGGGGCCTTCAAGAGGTCCCTACTACTACACTATGTGGGTGAAGAAATATACAAGCTGTTTGAGCACTTTCTGGGGACGGGCGCAGATAACTATGAGGCAGCTGTCAAGTCCCTGACTGCCCACTTCGATCCCCAGAGCAGCTCTGACTTTGAGCAGTTCAAACTTCAACAAGCACACCAACGAGAAGGGGAGTCAATCGACAACTTCTATGCCCACATCCGGAACTGGCCAGCACCTGCACAGCAAACGACCAGCTGAAGAAAGTGTGTGTGAAACTCATCCAAGGGCGCATGTAAAAGATACTGAGAGGTCTAATTCTACGGCAACAAGGCATCAGCCTCAATGACATTTTAATCCTCCCCCAGTCACACAACCTCTCTGCCGCACGGGCTGCTGAGATGGAATGGGCACTCACCCCGAGAGACAGTGGTTCCCACATAGGCAAACGGCCTACAGTCAAGAAGGAAACTGTCAAAACAATCAAATCACAGCCTGGGGGTGGTAGGACGAAACTGCTGGCTCACACACCAGGCACCTGCTACAGGAATTGCAGGAGAGATGAACACTCAATCGAGAACTGCCCTGCCCAAAGAAATTATGCTCCAATTGTGTGGAAGCCAAACCACTTCACAAAAGTATTCAGAAGCAGACAGAGAGTCCGAAGGGACAGAGGGAGAATGCCACCTGCGAAAACAATCCAACACCTCACAATCAATGATGCCAAGCAGAAGGACTAAACCCCGCACCAAACATGGGCAAGAGGCCACCTGGACGAGACCCAATGTGAAGATGAAGAAGTCCTCCTTGTATCATTCACAGAGCACATGAAGAAGAGCCAAAAACCCCAACCAGTATACGAGATACAGGTAGCTGGCATGAAGATCAAAGCCCTAATTGACACTGGAGCATCCGTGAATGTGATGAGCCACCACCAGTAGTCCCAAGACAATGATGTCACTGTCTGAAACCAAAATATGTGAATATGGAGGCCAAGTACACCTTCCTTTGATGGGGACAATTGACGTCTTGGTGCAGAACAACTGGAGAATCAGAAACCCTTGTTGGGTGTCACACAGACCTCATAGTCTTCGCCTGGAACGTCAAAGCTCACCAAGTAGAAGGCATCATATGCCAATTCCTCCCATCTATTCCAAGGTCTAGGATGCCTCAAACGACCTCCAGTAAATCTACATACTGACATGACAGTGAAACCATTGGCACTACAACACCACAGAGTGCCCCTCCACCTACGACCCCTTGTTAAGAAACAGCTGGAGAAGCTAGAAAAATGGGACATCTTTGAGAAGGTTTTCGGGTCCACTCTGTGGGTCTCCCTGATGGTGATTGCTGAAGCACCAAAACAACCTAGCAAGATCTGACAAAATCCGGCAAAATCTGACTATGCATTGACATGCGCCTCCCGAACAAGGCGATTAAGATGGGACGACACATTACGCCCACCATGGACGATATAATGACCGACCTCAATGGAGCCAGATGATTTTTCAAACTTGACTTGAACGCAGGGTACCTCCAATTAGAACTGGATGAAAGCAGCTGGCATATCACCACCTAATCAACCCACCTCAGTCTGAGGAGGTACAAGCAGCTCAATATTGGAATCTCATCAGTAGCGTAAGTGTTCCCAAACACAAGACGCGAGACACTATCTGCCATCAAATAAGCAACAACATCCTCATCTGTTCAATGACCATAGGGGACCACCATCACTGGCCGCAAGAGACCTTGAAGCAGCTCAGGGAACATAGCCTCACCCTCCATCAGGAGAAGTGCTCGTTCTTTGAAACCAAGATAGAATTCTTCAGATATGTCTTCACGAAAAATGACATTCAAATAAACCCACACAAATCCCAAGCAATCCAACAAGCCCGGCCCCCAGAAATGCCACAGAGGTACGCGGTTTTCTTGGAATGGCTACCTCCTGTAGCCGCTTCAGCCCCAACTTTGCAACGTTAGCAGAACTGATCAGAGCCCTGATAAAGGCAGATGCTAAGTGAAACGGGGGCCCCAAGGAAGCTGAATCATTTGGAAAAATGAAGAACACACTGCTAGAGAAAGCAGCAATTGCCTACATTGATCCAGCAAAGAAAACAGAATCGATTGTGGATGCAAGCCCCATAGGACTGAGTCAATGCTAACCCAGGAAGTGGAGCCGGAGAGATGGGAACCCCTCGCCTTTGCCAGTAGGGCTCTCACCCGAAGCAAGGTCAGCACAAATCGAGAGAAAGGCCCTCACCATCAAATTGGACTGTGGACATTTCAACCTATATTTGTGCAGGCAGCCATTTCAAGTGATCGCTGACCCCTATACAAAGGCACCGTACCCCACCCCCTGCCTCGAATCGAGCTTTGGGCGATCCATCTTCAACACTACAGATTCAACATCACCTGCCAACACGAGTCAAGGAACCACGCAGACTTCCTCTCATGGCACCCTGTCCAAGACAGAGACCCAACCGCAGATGACAACGATCAAACTGAGGAGTACTTAAAACTAGTGAGCCAAGGAGCATGCTCAAGGACACTTCAGCTCCAGGAGATAAGCCATGTAACAGCAGAGGACTGTGTGCTTCAGAAGGTCATCGGCTTGGAGAACATTCCTAAACAATGCCAAGCAGCGGGACGGCCCAGACAAGGACAGACAAGCATAACCCTCAAGAGTCTGAAATGAGCTGTGCACCACACCAGAAGGCTTCATACAACGAGTGCATTCACATTGCATAGTAATACCAGCCTCGAAGACACAGAAAGCCACCACATTGGCCCACAACGGACACCAATAAGCAGCTAAGACAAAAAAAAGGGGAAAAGTATGGTTCCCCGACCTAGAGTAGGTCGTAGACAGCCTAGCAAGGCATTGCCTTGCATGCCAAATGACGGATGGACCAGAAAGGCCTGAGCCACCTGCGATGGGTGCCCGCCACAGGAGTGTAGCTCCCCAAACATCAACTGCCTGACTGAACTGGGCGTAGGGACTTGTCCAGCAGAGCCCACGGACCACAACAGCCTCACCAGAAGCCAACAATACA
Source organism: Calotriton arnoldi (assembly GCA_963921515.1). Taxonomy (NCBI): domain Eukaryota; kingdom Metazoa; phylum Chordata; class Amphibia; order Caudata; family Salamandridae; genus Calotriton; species Calotriton arnoldi. The sequence goes on along the minus strand of CAWUFW010012300.1, from coordinate 272,373 downwards.
ACTTACGACCAAATCCTCAACCTATCCAAAGATTCAGAGACGTAATATGCATCACGGTGAAAGGAGTTACTAAAATCACTAAAGTTGAGGGGCTGTAGTGAGCCACCCAGCCACTACGGGGGACCCTTGACCCAGCAGATGACGCAGGCAACCCTCGGAGCTGGGCGCGCGCGAGGGTATAAATAAGGGGCGCGAGACTGCTCGTCCTCTTTGGCCCATACAGTAAACCCAGTGTGAGCCTCTTCTGTGTAATGATGCCCGCGCCCCGCGCTTGGCCCGTGCTCCGCTAAGCAAGCACAGCACTACACAGGTGTCAGGGCAGGACACAGCCTTAAAAGGAGATCCCATAGCTTAAAGCCCCCCTGTAAATACCCGAATACTCGAGTGGCCAGTCGGACTCTGCACCCTATGACAAAACCAGTCATAACAGCTGTACCACCATTACCTCGATGCAGCATCGGGTTGATGTCTGCAAAGAAATACAACCGGTCATAACGGTTGGGTTGGTAATGTTTTCCACTCTCTACCCAGGGCCGGCGCTAGGCATGGGCAGTGTGGGCAGCTGCCCAGGGCCTCGCGCTCAGCTGAGAGGGGGCCCGCTTCACTGTGAAATGCCACACTTTTACAGATTGCCCACCTGCTCCTCCAGGGCCCCCTCCACACACAATCACAATGCACATGCAGACGTCTCGAGTCACCTTGCTGGTCAGGGCGTGTTGGCATTCCTGGGGGTGCAGGGGTGGGGGGAAAGGACAAACAGAGTGGGAAGGCACAGCAGCCAGGCCAGCAATTGTGGCTCACAGTGTCAGGGGCGGGGCAGCACCTCTGTTAAGTACCGGCCATTCCCTTTCTGCATTTTGTTGCTAGGTGACAGAAGGCCCCTTTGTTTCCAGGACCAGCCGGACACAGGTAAGGCGAGGAGAGGAGGGAGTAGCCAGATCAACTGGCTTTTGTTAACTTTTGCATCACCCATTTTTTTATGGGAATGTGTATTTAAAATGTATGTAGAACTGCCGGTGCTAGGGCAGTGTTTTACGAAATGACGCAATGCCTCGTTACTGCTTCGAAGGCCCAGGGGAGGGGCCCCCTTTTCCTGGGCCTCTAAGCACTATAGCAAGCTGCAAGGTCCAGGTGTGGGGGCCCCCTTCCCTGGGCCTTGTAGCCAGTACTCCCTCTTTCCTTTCCTTTATTTGTTCCCCTGTGAAATGAATCCAAAAAATAAAAACACTTTTGCTGGAAAGGTCGTCTTTTTTCTGTCATTTTTCACTTCCAAAGTGCAGCCTTGGGATGGAGAGAAATAAAAGGTTCAAAATGTAAAAAATAACTAAAGCAAGACAGAGTGGTCGAAAAGGGGCCAGGTTGATTTTATTCACACTCAAAACACATTAGCGCCACTTTACAGAGTTTGCCAGTGAAGCGCTACTTTTATTTTCTCTTCTTTCTCTGAACAGCATTGTTTTCCCCGGGTGCGGAAGTGCACCATTCCTGGATGTACTGCAATACCTGCTTGATGGGCGGATTGGAAAACAAAATGCATACCGCGGCTCTGTATTCACGAATGTGGTCTTTTTAAACCATATTGCTTACGTTTTGTAAGGATATAAGCAAGTATGGTGTTCAGTGGGGGAGAGGATGTGGCACTAGGGTCAGAGCTGCCGAATTTGGAACTGGGGAACCAGGTTCAGCCTTCATGACCAGTCCACCAGACCACTCTCCTGAGAGAGCACATATCCATGCTAGACCTTAGAAGGCCCCGAAAGACCTTAGAAGAATGGTGTCTGAGCACCAGCAGGTGGACCATAGCGGTGGCAAGTGTGGGTTAACCTTGAAGGCCTGTCCACTACAACCCCTATTGAAGCTCACCTCAAGTCTTTTGGGCAGGTCTACGAAGCAGCACACCCTAGAGCAACAGTGACTCTGTCATTGAGGTCACAGGACCCTTGAGCAGGAAGGCTCTAGTGCGGTGCGACCAATGAGATCGCACTGAGCGCTGACTTCGGGTGGGGGCGTCATGTTTGCGAGTATATTATGTTTCTAAAAGCACTTGCTGCCTCCTTCCTGGCCTCCAGCAATTTTCGGCAACAATAAAAATGTCATGATAACTCCGGTGATTAATGTTCTTCCTAGAGAGAGATGGAGTTTTGTCAAGTGGAAGTTTTGACTTGTGGAAAGGTAGCACAGAGGGTTAATGTGCCTGCTGCAAAGAACATGTATCATGCAGATCACTAAGTCCACATAATGTAAATAGGTCAGTGGGTTGCTGCTTTTGTCAGAAAGATCCTATTGTTACTTGCAGTTTATAAGTCAAAATCCTAACATAGAACAATGAGCTATTAACTGTCATCTAAGAGCTGCATGCAAACTGCAAGGTATAAATTACAGCGTTATGGTTTTTCCCCAGTCTTTGATTATATCCTAATGTTGCAAAAGGGTTCATTTGGACAGAAATCAATTCTGGTTATTAAAGAGAACCCCCAACCATGGTATTACGTTCTAAATTCAGAGTTTGTGTTTCTCCAGATCAATCACTATTAAACTATACTGCCTACTAGTATGATTGTCATGTGACTCCTAGTCCTTTGTCTTATGTAACATTACCTATTGTGATTTACACACGTATGATTGATTGTCTCTGTGTAATGTGTGATATAAAGTTCTCTGACACCCTACACTGGTATCAGTGGCGCTGTAAATCAAATTAAATGCATCTGAGCGAGAATGTGGTTATGGAGACTTGAGGGGCACTGTTAAAGGGTGGTAGTGAGGGAATCCGTGGCACAGCGAGTCATTGAGGGGCACCATCATTGTCGAACAGGGCTCCACCAGCGCTAAAGGCGGCCACTTCTACTTCCTACAGTTCTAACACCAAATCAAAAACGTTGATTTGAAAACCCCTTGAATCTGCAGCATACCTTCAAGTCAATGTATGATTTAGAAGTGGTCTCGGTTGTTCTAAGTCTTTTTTTATTTATGTACAATCTTTATTTGTTTGCAATGGTGTCTTGTAATTTTGTACTATATGTGTTGTGTTTTTGCACTTAACATAATTCTGGCGAGTAAAGAGCCCACACACAAAAAACATTGTCCTACGTCTCTTAGCATGTGCGTGTGGGATACTGGTGAGGATTTACGTTAAAACAAATTACGAAGTATTAATGTCATCCTAAGGTAGCACAATAATGGCACAGAAAGATAAGGAAGCCTTTTGAAATTTGCAATTATATCCATGGTGTGAGAGGTTTTCTCTTGTGTCATTTTATATTTTGAATGATCTCGCCCCTCATTACCTCAACAGGATCTCCCCCTTTATGAGGCAGAATTGGAAATTGTATCATGCACTCATCTGGAAACAATCAGTTAACGAGGAGTAAATAATATACATCTTTGTGAGACCTGCACCTAGCTTTTCCATCCAATGTGACAAATGTAATCCATTTAATACAGTTTTAAAATATATGGACTTATTTCATTTGTATATTTATCTTTTTGTCCATGTTACTGATATCCACGTTAGGTCTCTTCAGTGATGCCAAATAAGATCAATAGTTCTGCAATGTCACTTTCTGTGATGTCACTTCTTGTGATGTTACCAAGGGCGGCTCCTCCACTAGGGTGGAGGAGCTTCGCCCCACTGCTTTCTCACAGTGTGAGAAGCAGAAACACAAAATGCTAAAACTACCATTTTATGTTTCTGCTTCTCGCACTGTGAGAAAGCAGAAGTGTTTGGTTGGGGGCGGGCGGGTCTGCTTTAGGGCAGGGGAGGAGTGCCTTGCCCACTGCTAAGGGCGCTGACTGTTTGGTCGGCCCTCAGGGGCCGACCAAACCAGTCATGCGCACTCTGGCCTTTCTCCATGTAGGCTGCAATGCACCCTACATGGTGAAAATGGCCTCCCCATAGGCGCCTGGCTGGTCGGCATCCCGACCAATCACAATGCTGCCATTGCAGCGTTGTGATTGGCTTAGGGGAGGGAGGCTGCCTGCTTCCTGTTCCTGTCAGAGGCAGGAAAGCAGGTCAGGAGCAGAGACGACGCGAGACCCGGGAAGGTAAGTTTATTTTATTTTTAAATTACCCCCCGCTAACCTCCGCGAGACCCCCCACCCGCGAGTCATGCCGGCCGCGACTGGATGTTACATGCAAATTAGCGGGGCCTCACATCTTCCCTGTCGCCCGGGGCCGAGAAGTTCTAGGACCGGCCCTGTCTCTACCATCAACAACCACTCACTTGTTTTTGTTAGTACTCGCTGTTATTTAATTAAACAAACTACTGTTTAATGTGCATTAATGGTTATTGTTCGAACTGGTGCGCTAACATTAATTTAATACCAAAGATGTAATGAAATACAAGCACGAAGCCTAGCATTGTAATGAGCCTGATACTATATTATAGCCACCAGATGGCAGCACTAAACTAGGTATCGCTGCGCTACTTAGACCCTATTTTCCAACATAAAAACATTCTTTCTTCAATCTGAAGCAGAGTTGCTTGACTATGAGTAAGAGCGGGTTTCTTTAGGTGAGAGCAAGTTCTGACTAGAGACGGCAGAGAACAACTTTAAACAGAATTGAATGGTGAATGCTTGACTTTCATATCCTGAGAAAATGCAGACTGATTCTGTGTAGATACTGATTTTTTGCTTTACAGACAGGGTAACGAATAAAGTAAAGATGTTTCACATTAGAATGAACTGACCATATGTTCAAAGGGGCAGATTTACAAGAAACTGACGCATCTGTAGAGATGCGTCAGTCTCCCTGCACCAGCCTGCGATACCCTTGCGCCACCATGGATGTGCCGTATTTACAACACGGTGCACCATGGTGCAAGGATTGACAGATGCGTCAGAAATTCTGACGCATCTGTTTACCCAAAAGTGACGCATTGCTGGAGTTGCTCATGAAAGTGACATAACTCCAGCAATGCGCCACAACAGATAGGTGAGTCCCATTTAAAAAGCCCTGAGTCATTCCTTATGCCTGGTCTGTGCAGGCGTAGGGATTTTGACGCAGTGAAGGCGTAGAGTGACGCAGTGAAATGTTGTAAATTTCACTGCATCAGTTCTACATGGCTTTTTGCGTGGAAATGCCCACCCTGCGGGGCAGATTTACAAGGAACTGACGCATCTGCATAGATGCGTCAGTTTCCTTGCGAAAGCGTCAAATGTGCCTGCGCCACCATGGATGCGCTGTATTTACAATTCAGTGCTCCATGGCGCAAGGATTAACAGATGCGTCAGAAATTCTGACACATCTGTTGGCCCAAAAGTCATGCATTTCTGGAGTTGTGTCGCAAGCACGACGCAACTCCAGCAATGTATTTTGAGGCTTATATTTACTGTACTGCGTCACTCCTTACGCCTGCTTCAAGCAGGCGTAAAGTTTTGACGCAGTGGCGTCCTAAAAGTGATGCAGTGAAATCCTGTAGATTTCACTGTGTCACTTTTACGAGGCCTTCCTGCGTGGGAACGCCCACCCTGCATACATTATACCTGACGCAGGTATAATGTGACGCAGGGCTTTACAACGTGATGCATCTCCCTAGATGCGTCACGTTGTAAATAGGCCGCATTATTTGCGCCGCCGTTGCGTCAAAAAAAGTGACGCAATGGCGGCGCAAGGGGCTTGTAAATCTGCCCCTGCATACATTATACCTGACGCAGGTATAATGTGACGCAGTGCTTTACAACATAACACATCTCCCTAGATGCGTCACGTTGTAAATTGGCCGCATTGTTTACGCTGCCGTTGCGTCACAAAAGTGACACAACGGCGGTGCAAAAGTGATGCAAGGGGCTTGTAAATCTGCCCCAAAGTGTTTGAAGGTGGTTCTTTTTAGTGATTATAAAAACACCAGGATGTGGGACACGAAGGAGGTGTAATCAATATAAATATTTTCTAAATTAAATATGTAAAAATGAGTTGGAGAAAATTTAAAAACAATATTGTATATACACCTAATAATGGGTGTTCATTAGCGAACATGTTACCTACATACTGTAGCTGTGGAACCAAGTGTAGACATCATTATTTGCAGCCTCTTTGTAATGTTAGCGGAAGGTGTAGTATACTAACCTGGGTTCTTCAGACTGTGAATAGGGCCATTTAGTAAATATGCATATAATTAATAACGTGTTTGTTCTAGATAAGGGTTTAATTCGGGAAAGAGGAATACGCTTGATTTGTGCCATATTTTTTAATTAACTGTCTTACACTTAAAAAAACGCTAAGGACCCCTAAAAGGGCCACCACGAAGAATTCATTGGAAAAAATAGTTCATGGCTGTCTGTAAGATGAAAGAGCAACAGATTTTAAAGATCCGGAAGGATGGAACGAGGAATTTAAATACTTTGGATAACACTTCAAATGCACCTGACACAAATGGCATCCTGATCGCCTTTTTAAAAATTGAGAATATTTTTTTAACAAAAAGTCTGATGAATTTGTGACTATCTTAGTCATTTAGAATTCCTTGTGAATGAAAGGGAAGCCTACTGTACCGATACTCATAGACCATTTTTTTTTATTTCAGTAAATTTGTATTCAAGTTTTCTATTAACCAGATAACATAAAAAAATCAGCACATGGTCCGGTTAATATAAAAGCATAAAGTAGTAGTGCATCTTACAAAAATACTTTGCATCTGAACGAAAGGAGTAAAGGAGAGAGGAGAGAGAAAAGAAGTAACGAGAGAGGAAGAAGTCGCCTTCTTGATTTTCTCCAGGTATAAACCCAAGTTATTCCATAATAATCTAGAAGAAGAGGTATTTAAGTCGTCATTATGTAAAACTTTATCAGCACTCCTAACATAACATACCCAGGACCACCATGTGTGATACGAAATATTATTATGATGTTTCCATCCCGAAAGGATTGTTTTGATGCCCACAGTGAGTAGCAGATCAAATAAATAGAAGTCCCATCTGCTCAGGGTAAATTTCGGTACAATTGTTGAGAGATGGTTGAGAGTAAGTGTGACATAGGATATCTCATTTATGGTATGTTCAATATGCTTCCAGTAGGAATGAATGTGCGTATAATAAAAAATAAGGTGATCGAGATTACCCACTGCTTCATTACAATGCCAACAAAGGGCCAAGTCAACTAAACCTTGTTTGTGTAGTCTCATGGGAGTCCAGAAAGCTCTGTAAATGGTCCAATATATAGGCGCGGCCGGCACAGGTAAGAAAGCTGAGGCGGGGTGGGGGGAAGTCGACAGACGACAGGATAGGTAAAATTTTCTAAAAAAATAAATAAAACCACTTACCTTGCGCTTGCCACATTGCCGATGTGGCGAGTGCAAGGTGTTTTTTTTTTAGTTAATTTGACCTATCCTGTTGTCACCCCCCCACCCCACCACACTGCCCCACCGCTCTTACCTGTGCCAGCCATGCCTGCCAATATCTACATTGCAAGATTAAGGGAGAGATTTTAAGGTGAGGAATATTATCCCATATTTGATACCAAGTACATTGTGATGATGAATTAATATTATTAAACATACAGGACTCGGACCATTTTTTCTGAATATGGTGAGTGATTGAGCGAGTATGGTCCACTTAGAGTATGTAAATTGCAGAGACGATATATCCATTGCTGCAGATGGATTCTAAAAATGTCATGCAATCGGATACATGCATAGGGCTTAGTTTCCTAATTGCAACTTTAATCTTCAACAAATTATAAAACGCTGAGGTTTGGAACTTAAATATCCCAGAAAGCTTGGCAAAGGAAAGAGGGGACCCAGAGGAGCCCAGATCTTTGACAAGTAGAATGCCAGATTTCGCCGAGGATTTCCATAAATTGGTTTTGGAGTTAAATTTAATATGCGGGTTGAACCAAAGAGAGTAAACATCCACTTTTTGCAATTTATTTCTGAAGCATTTGTCGAGGGATTATACCGCTAATATGGTGTCCTTTAGAATCGAATAGGAATAAGGAACATTTAGATGTTTAAGGGTAAGTTTACCAAAGATAGTAGTTTAATCAGGTCTGCTTCAATATCAATCCATGGGGAAAGGGAGGGAAGTTTTGAGTTTACCCAGTGGGTAGTTTATTTAGCAAGTAATCCCGTTTGGTAGTTGGTAAAGTTTGGGATTCCCAGTCCACCTTTAAATGTATTAGTTCAGAGCTTAGTGAAATACGAGCTTTATTGTCTTTCCAACTTAAATTAGAAATCAATTTATCAATATTTTTGTGGATAATCACAGTGGAAGCATTCCAAGAATAAATTTGATTTGGGGCACCACCATCATTTTAATTGTTTCTATACGTTCCCACCAGGTGATGTATTTCAGTGACCAGGCTTGTAGCATGGATTTACCTTTGGTTAGGACAGCAGCTTCAGTATGGGCTTTTTATTTCCTTCAGGTACCTTTTGAATTCAATTCCACGATACTTTAGGCAAGAGGGTTGCCATTTTAGATTAGAAGCTTGGGCTAAATAAAAGTAAACATAGCATGTTGCGTAAGAATATTTCAGTTTTCTGCCTATTGACGGAACCTCCAGATATAGTTGAAAATGTATTGATTAAGTCTAATATTTCTGGCATTGGGTCCTCCGCATCACTAGAAAAGATTAGGACATCATCTGCATTGGTGGCCATTTTATGAGTGACAGATCGAAATGGGAGTCCCCTAATTACTGAGTTTTGCAAATAAACTGAAGTGTTGGCTCAACAGTAAGCAAAAATAGGAGAGGGGTTAGGAGGAAACCCTGTCTAGTGCCTTGGTGAAGCAGAAATGTTTTCGATACTTGGCCATCTATTTTAATTCGAGCTGACAGTTTATGGTAAAGAGACACAGCCATATGAGTGAAGCATGGGCCTGAAATTAAATTTGTGTAGAACGGCTCTTAGGAATGGCCAGGAGACCTTATCTAAGGCCTTTTCGGCATCTCGCACCATGACCATGACCATGGAAGAAGAGGAAATTGATTTTGCTTTCTCGATTATGCGGCTGAACAAACGCATGTTGTCTGCAGCAAGTCGGCCTTTTATGAACCCTGTTTGAGTAGGATCTATAAGGAAGGGGAGCAGTTTCTCTAGCCGAAGTGCAGTGACATAGCTAGACCTTTTGCCAACCATGGTGGTCCCTGCCTTTGCCGCCCCGCGACCATCTCAGGTAAGAGCAGGGGGTGCCTGCGATCCCTGCATCTGCCGCCCCATGACGGCCGCAGGTAAAAGTGGGGGGGGGTGCTAGTGTTCCCTTTGTTTGCCGCGTAAGGGCATTTGCCACCCCCAAAACTCGTTCTGCCTGGGGCCCACCGGACCCCCCCCTTGCTACACCACTGCCAAAGTGCTAGAATATTGGCATAAATCTTGTAATTGGTATTTAATACCGACATTGGTCTACAGTTTTTGTGATCAAGTGGTTCTACACCCTCTTTGTAGAACACCACAATGTGAACCACAATGAATGCTTCCGATATGATGCCCTCAATCTTCTCAAAAGACTCAAAATAATTAAATAAGCTCTGAAGTTGTGGTAATAGTGGGGCTTGAAAGATTTTATAGAAGGTGGAAGGGAAGCTGTTCGGGCAAGGGGCTTCCTTGAATTTAAGGAATTTAATGGCATTTGAGATTAACTTTTCCTCAATTTCTTAATTGAGAATCATGTTGGAAGTATCGGAGAGTTTTGGCAGGCTTAAGCTATCTTTATATTTTCTGACTTTTGGAGTTTCCTCGGGGATCAGGGTAGGGTTTTATAGTTTCTCATAAAAAGAGAGGAATGAGTCCAAAATCGCATTGGAATCTGAAAGGATAGTGCCATTTTTAGGTCGAGCCTAGCGCAGCGCACATGCGCTGCGCTAGGAGATGACCTTTTGGAATCGGTCTGCACTTTTGTAACACTCGTGCGTGTGGCGGCATCCACCTTGTGGGAGCGAGCAGCGGCGCGCTGGGGCCATCTGTTTCTAATTAGTGTGGCCGAACGCGCTTGTTTACATTTGCCTGTCTCGCGGTCGCTTTCACTTTCTTGCCTGTCTCGCGGTCACTTTCACTTTCCTGTTCCCTCCGGTCGCTTTCACTTTCTTGCCTGTCTCGCGGTCGCTTTCACTTTCTTGTTCCCTCCGGTCGCTTTCACTTTCTTTCCTGTTCCCTCCGGTTGCTTTCACTTTCTTGCCTGTCTCACGGTCGCTTTCACTTTCCTGTTCCCTCCACTTTTTTTTATACACGCCAACAAACAAAACAACATATGCAAGTTAAGAGTGCTTTAAATGGGCCGGTACCGGCATTTTTTTTTATTTTGCAAGGGAGAGTACCTGCATTTCTCAAGAAAAACATAATAGTTTTAATTGGAGAGTACCGGCACTTCTCAAAACAAGCAGGTACTCTGGTACAGCAGTTCTATTTTTCCATTTCAAGCATTGCCCGCGGGCATGCACACCGATGTCTACTCGTGCACGCGCTTTCTTTGAACACACACACTTTTCCTCGAGCTGGCTGTTCTTGATACTGTAAACCGCTCCCACGCGCGCACAGTGCACTGGTGTGTGTTTCTACAATCATTTGTGCAGACAACACATGCAAAGCCAAGTGCATTTCAAGTTGTGTGTTTCAAGGATATTTTGATTGTAGCAACGGGCGAATGCTTTACTTACATTTATTCCAGTGGAAAGAACACGAAAGCACTGATTCGACAACAATGTAACAGTTTCATATATGACAATGAGTCTGTTTGTGCCAAAGCAAACGTGCAAGTTGGGAGTCCGAACCCCTTTCTTAATTAAATCTCCCTAATCCTTATGTAAACTAAACACAAGACAGGGTTTTTTACGTTTCTTGTGCTACGTGTACCTTTAACACCAACCCAGTTTCCTTGCATGGAACCCATGCTATACAAACACAACACGGGCACTCCATCTCGGATAACTTACAAATCCATTTGAAACCAGTTTGAGCTGGTATCTGGCCTAGTTCCGGCAACCGGCGTGCTGGAACCGGGAGGAGGACGGGGGAGGGAGGGTTGCGCTCAGTCCGTGGCTGCCCGGCACAAAAGGCATAGCTGCCAAGGTTTCAGATTGCTATGTGTGGCATTTTCATAATTTCAGTGTAATTACGAGTGACATTTCAATGGCTATGAGTGACACTTTCTCACAAGCAAAATCAAGCAATGAAGATGAGGGAAATATATAAATACCAGAAATTACACCCAATTGAGCAACGAGAAACCCTAAGCAGATCTTAAAACTGCAGCAAAGCACCAGAAATGCAAGGGCACTGTGGGACCTGACTGTACCAAACAGGATGAAAGAGGCCATACTGCCTGTAAATGAGTCTCAACTTCCATAAAGCTTTGTCTACCACACCCCCACAAAAACAGGATAGATCTCCCACGGGTGGACTTAAGCAGAACCACGTGCCTCATCCTCCCTCTGTATGAACTGATCAAACTGTGCTGAGAAGCCCCAGCACCAACCATCACAAACAGTGTATCCACCTCCTGTACCAAGTGACACTCAAAGAAAGCCATCTTCTGACACAAATGTCACCTCATTAGGAGGGTTTGTGTACTGTGTATTTGTCATTACAGAAGAGACAGCCTGGCCTTTCCTGTACCTCTGCAGAGCTACCCCTACAGGGGAAACAGAGTGCAGTGGTAAGGAGCCAAAGTAAAATACAACTATTGAAAATTATATATCCAAAGCATTAAGACTGATAGATATTACCTTGAAATAAATACTTTTAACTATTTCTTTTTACGGAAAATAACGCATTTTTTAAACAAATAGTTAAAAACAACGATAATTCTAAATAGGTTTTGCAGTATGGTCAGTTGAATTTACCTTGCTTTTCATCCTGGAAACATGTTATTTTCTTTGTATTCTGTTTCAATTATGAACATTAATAGTTTTTATGTTTACAGACAAGTTGAGAACAGAGAAAGTGAAATAACGAGTTTGCTTTTTAATTGGATATGCATGAATGCATGTGTGTAGCTGCAAAGCATTAATGGGAACACATTCCAAAAAGAGGATATATGGAAGGTCACAGAACCCTCTGTACTGGAGTCTCATTTTCTGACTGTTTTACGTGAACTGTGAAACTCAGTGCAGCCGAGTGTTAATTAGGCCCGGGCGGTAAATTCCGTTCCGCTCGCGGAATTTGCGGAAAGTGGGTAATTTTGCGTTCCGCGGAGAACGCGGAATTGCCAAAAATTCCGCGATCCGCTGCTTCGTGGAATTTTTTGCTTGTTCGCGCTTTCAAAGTGCATGTTCGCGGGATATTTCCCCCCGAGCACGCAAACAGCATTCGCGAACAGGAAAAAAGCATTGCGAACGGGCGGAACAAGCAATTCCGCGTGTTCGTGGAACTTTTGCGTGCTCGCGGAGATTTTTTACCGTTTCGAAGAGCTTTGCGTAGCGCGACTACGCAAATTCCGCCCACCCCTAGTGTTAATCCACAAATTAGCTTTTTAGTGTATTGCTGAAGCGGCCCAACAGAGTAGGTGAGGCAGGCCTTGGGAGTGCAGCTTGTGAACTGAAATAGGTGAGGCCTCCGGAGGCGGGTGCATGGGAGGTCCTGTGCACCAGTAGCCCTCTGAGCCCAGATCACAAGAGGGCTGATGAAGGGGGCTCAGCTGGTTGCCACACCAAGGCAGGACTAGAGAGAGACCTGGGGACTAGGATTTCACGCCCTCGCGGCAACTAATTGGATTTCCAGTGCCCCGCACTGACACTACGGTCCAATATGCCGATGACACTGAAGGGGGTCTTCTGGCGTACATACAGCGAATTAGCTATTTAGCAGCAGCGCGATCAGCTAGCTGCTTGCAGGTCGATGTCTGGACTGGAGTCTCATTTTCTGTTTTACATGAACCCCATGTAAAAAAGAAATGAGACTCCATTCCAGACACCGAGGACCCGCAGGCAGATGATCTCGCTAAAAAGCTAATTTGTGGACTGGATTAACACTCGGCTGCACTGTCTCACAGTGACACTGTCACTTACTTGTGAGACTTGCCGCAGCACTTTATAGGCCAGCTGCCGCCCATCTCCGCAGACTCCTGGCCGCTGCAACAGTCACTTCTGTGACTCCCTCGGCAAATGTGCACAGTGCGCCACCCCTGACATTAGACTCACTGAGGCTCAGCAGCAGGCGCCACTGCTGCACAGTGGGCTCCACATGCGCTGCGGTTCTGTGGGGTTGGTTCTGGCGCGGTCATGATTGATTTTAATTAACCGCCATGCCGCCCAAACTTAACTCCGGCTGGGCAGCAGGACGTAACGTCGTGCAGCGCTTATGACGTCATTTAGAACGTAATACAGCGCCGAGGAGAGGGAGCGGGGGTCTTAAACGTTTTTATTTATACATTAATTTGTATCATTCATTGTAGCACTAGAGCTGAGCAGCTTCTAGCTCAGCCATCCCCCGAGCACAGTGCTGTGAGCAGCGCTACCAGCCCCTCCAACTTAGTATAGCAGCGCTAATGGCTTGGCAACCAAGACGCTTATAACGATTATGCGTGACAATGCATTTCAGTGCGGTGATGCGGACCACCACACTGAAATGCGTTAGTCTCACACCTGATGCGTGATACTTGGCAGGGCTGAAAAGGGGACACGCATACCTGCCCTTGCTCCTGCCCTCTCACAGACAGGGTTGGTGTATACTCGGAGGTTGTGTAGTTTATTGGCCAACCTGCGCTGTCTAAACCGAGGGGCCTCTGTTTTCATAATCCCGGCTTTCCTACTCAGCAGTGTGATCATGGGCGGATAGTTCTATCTACCGCAGCATTTGCTTCCTTTTAGCAGAAAATGGGGACCACTTTCAGATTGGTGTTCTATGCTGTCCTTGGACGTTCGCTTTGTCCTTCTTTCAAAAAGCGACCCTCCCGCATGTCAAATAAGCTATGAAAGCGCCTCTCCCTGATCTTACAGTATTGGAGTTTTCTGAAGTGGCAGGACTGTGCGTTTAGTTTTAAGTTGATACATGGCCTGTCTGTGTTTGTAAATAAACTGACGGACTTTAAGTGGGATGAAAAAACTGGGGCGTCTAGAGTCAGAGAGCATGTGCTGCTCTGCGAGGCATGCTATATTCTGTGAGGTTTGAACACGCAAACTTAGCTAACAAACATTGGCAAAACCAATAGCTCTAGCTAAACACTTGTAAAGCCCCAAAGGCGAGACCTATTGGCTATGCCAACGCTTGTTGTATTCTATAGCAGATACACAGGCTTTCATGGGTCTATGCTTCAAATAAAGAGAAAGATGTTTTCCAGCTTTATTGCATTCCAAAAGGTTAGTGGCTTTGAGTTTGTGACCAAATTTGTGCATGTTCACAAAGGATTTTGTTGAATTCATATTTTAGCGGTTTGATTTTGAGGGTGATACTGGGATCAAGTGAGCTTGAGCTTTCTAACTCAAGCTGTTTGATAAAACATTCCAGGTCCTCCATTCTTTTGTTTTTCTCCATCATGTTAGACAGAATTGCACCTGTAACAGTTGCCTTCATTGCATCCAAAATAATTTCAGGGGAAAGGTCATGAGTATTGCTATTTTGAAAAAAATTATTTACCGCTGCTAGAATGTGTTTCCTCACAGCAGGGGACTTCTAGAACACAATCATTCATTCTCCAAGTTTTGTTTTTTGGGCGAGGATTTGTCAACTTGATGGTAACGGATGTACAGGCATGATCAGAGATGAAAATGGTTTCAATGGTGGGGTGAGAGGAAAAAGAAGAAGACGATTACAGCTAGTGAGTAGGTAGTCCATTCTTATCAGTGAGTCAGGTGGGTGGGAGCAAAAAGTGAACTCACTGCTGTTTGGATTGTGCAATCTACAGACATCTATTAAGTTATTGTCTTCACACAGTTCATGCATTTGGAGATGAGACTTAGGTGGTTTGTAAATACAGGTGGACAATCTATCCAAGTTAGTGTCCCATGGGAGATTGAAGTCCCCACCTAGGTTTATATAATTATCTTTTGACAGGCCTGAAGTTTGTTTATTAAGCCTAATCCAACAGGAAGGATCTTCATTTGCAGGGGCATACATGTTGACAATATAAGTTGATTAATGACCTATGGAGAGGCGGGTAATAAGCAATCTATAATTTTCATCTTTAGAGATGGTGTCAAATGTACCTTTAGCTTTCTTTGATATTAGAGTGATGACACAATTTTTCATGTTCTTAGTTGGGGCGCCAGCACTATATTGAACTCAAGATTGCTGCATGCTGCGCGCCTCTGTAATGCCAGCTCTTGTTTATTGTAGTTCGACGATGTCCCCATGGAGTTTGTGACAGTAATCCAGTATTTGTTTCTGTTTAATCAGATGTTTGAGGCCCTTAGTGTTAAATGAGAACATGTTAAGTGTGGTATTGGCCATCAGCAAGGGGAGATAGATGCGTGATAAGCATGCTCAAGAGCTGTTTGATATTACCCTCCATACTAATGATAATTTGAGTGTCATCAGAATAGCCATTAAAATGAAAGCCAAAGGAAGCAATCAAGTTCACCACAGGAGCAACATATATGTTAAAACGAGTTGGGCTGAGGGCAGAACCCTGGAGAATCCCACTGGGTATATGTGTAAAGTCTGAACGGAATGCAGCCCACTGAACGGCCTGGGTTCTATTTTTCCGAAAGGATTCAAACCATCTTAGCGGGTGCCTTTCAGGCCAATACCATATAGGGCCCGATTCTGATGCGGGTTGGAAAAGCTTCCCGACTGAGGGCCTGATTCTGATGCGGTTAGGAAGGCCTCCTAACGGCATTTGCTCCTTCCAAATCGGATCGGGAACGTGTCTTCCTGACCGAGGGCCCAATTCTGATGCGGTTAGGAACAAATGTTCCCATTGAAGTCAATGGGAGTTCAACCAAATCGTATCTGGAAGCATCCGGATGCATCCTACTCCGCCGGTCGGACTTTCCCGATCCGAGTGGGTCGGACACCATTTCCCAACCGATTCGGTCGGGAAGCTTTTCCAACCCGCATCAGAATCGGCCCCTTAGTCTTTCCAGCAAGATTGCATGTGAGACCATGTCAAAGGCAGCTGACAGATCTGAATCACTGTGGAGATAAGTCAGAACAACATAAAACAAAAACAAGAAACATTCTTTGTAAACTGGATCAGAATTATACACCACCATGAAGTTAAGCCAATAATGGCTGTGGTTTTATTACATTTAAATTTTGGAACAAATCCAAACATAAAACACAATGGGGCCAATTCCGATCTCGGCCGGTAGGGCTCCGAATCGGATTCGGCTTAACCGGATCCGATTCGGAGCCCTATTTCCCGACCGATTCGTACGCGCGTCCGGGCGAGCGAGTACGATGCGTATTCGCCGACCGACTCGTCCGGGCGTCCCGACCGCTCCGACCGACTCGATCCCGGGTCGAACCGTACCGACCGACTCGCACGGACTCGACTCGCACCGCGCAATGGAGACGTTCCCCGGCCGGGTAAGTACGATGCGCGCCGCGAGCAGTCCGACCGAGCCGTGCACTCCGGCTCAAAAGAGCTGTCGGAGCCGTACTTTGGGGGTCCGTGTCGGACCCCCCTGTACGCGTAGCCGCGCGAGTCGCACACAGGGGGGACCCATGGGTCCCCCCTACCTGTGCGTGTACGGCGCTAATCGCTTCGCCGCGTACACGCTGTAGGGGGCGCACTTGTCCGCATCGCACCCATTGAGTCAATGGGAGCCCGCGTACGCGTTGTACGACCGGCTCCCATTGACTTCAATGGGAGTCCGACCGACTCGAGTCCGATGGCATACGTGCGCATCGTACTCGTTCGGTCGGGCTGCACGGGTCCGATTCGGTCGGAAATCTCTCCGGGTCCGGCTCGGTCGGAGAGATTTTCGGCCCGAATCGGAATCGGCCCCAATATATTTAGACAAATTCAGTGATTACTGAAGATTTGGACGGTGCATCAAGGAGAAGATTGGAGTGACAAGTGCGTGGGGGGGATTAGTGAAGGTATTGAGGGAAGGAAAGGTAGCGTGCATGTGTACATCAACAAACAATATTAACAACCTATCCAGCCAGATAACTGGCATGTACATCAATGATGAAGCATAACATAATTGTAAGAATGCAGATGTTGAATCTCTGTCATCCATGTTTGTCACAACAAAAAAGAAAGCTGTCAACGTTTCGACCCCTATAAATTGCAGGTAAGTTGGTGCCTTGGGGGTGGGGTCTTCATTAGGACTAGGCTAAAAGAGGGGATGCACCAATGTACAACAGCAAGAACGCTTCAGGCTGACGATATAGAATGCAGGGCCTCAAGGGCTCGAGGGTAATTCAGGATTGTCCAATGAAAGTTGTAAGAAAAACGAGGGCCTCGGTTGGTGAATAACCTAAGGCTGCTGGTTGCTGAACCGGTTTTGGCAGCTAACTAATTTTGTTCTACGGTTTACCCGAGTCCAGTGGTCTTACGGGTTACCCCATTGATATATAGCTCAGATCTGAATCACTGACAAAATATCGACCTCAAAAATATCAAGGTACAAAAATATCGAGACAAAAATATCGAAGTCAAGAATATCGACTTCCTATCTACATCATGGTAAGTACAAAAATATCGAGAAAAAAAATATCGATGTCAAAAATATCGTTGTAAAAAATATCGTTTTTTTAAAATGTTAAAAAAATAATGTAAAATAAAGTAAATAATACATATAATTAAAAGAAACATAGTTAAAATTATTTAAAAATGTTTAAAAATAAAAACTGATACATATAATGTTAAAATAAATTAAACATATACATATAAAATATAATATATATACTTACTTAATAATATTCATAAATAATTATTTTAATAACTTATAAATTGTTAAAAATATTTTATAAATTATAAATACAGACATACACATACAAAAAGAATATTATTAAAAAATTAAAAAAATATATTTAACAAATTTAAAAAATTACAATATTTGTAATTTTTGTAAAATAAATTATACACAACATTAAGTAAAACAATACAGAAAAGTATTGGATAGCGGAGGGAAAAAAATTACTATTCCCACTCCAGTGAGTGCAACAGTAGGGAAAGTGTTAGATAGCGTAGGGGTAAAAATTACTATTCCCACTCCAGAGAGTGCAACAGTAGGGAAAGTGTTGGATAGCGAAAGGGTTAAAATTACTATTCCCACTCCAGTAAGGCAACAGTAGGGAAAGTGTTGGATAGCGTAGGGGTAAAAATTACTATTCCCACTCCAGTGAGTGCAACAGTAGGGAAAGTGTTGGATAGCGTAGAGGTAAAAATTACTATTCCCGGTCCAGAGAGTGCAACAGTAGGGAAAGTGTGGATAGCGTAGGGGTTATAATTGCTATTCTAACTCCAGAAAGTGCAACAGTAGAGAAAGTGTTGGATAGAGTAGGGGTAAAAATTACTATTCCAACTCCAGAGAGTGCAACAGTAGGGAAACTGTTGGATAGCGTAGGGGTAAAAATTACTATTCCCACTCCAGAGAGTGCAACAGTAGGGAAAGTGTTGGATAGCGTAGGGGTTATAATTGCTATTCTAACTCCAGAAAGTGCAACAGTAGAGAAAGTGTTGGATAGAGTAGGGGTAAAAATTACTATTCCAACTCCAGAGAGTGCAACAGTAGGGAAAGTGTTGGATAGCGTAGGGGTAAAAATTACTATTCCCACTCCAGAGAGTGCAACAGTAGGGAAAGTGTTGGATAGCGTAGGGGTAAAAATTACTATTCCAACTCCAGAGAGTGCAACAGTAGGGAAAGTGTTGGATAGCGTAGGGGTAAAAATTACTATTCCCACTACAGAGAGTGCAACAGTAGGGAAAGTGTTGGATAGCGTAGGGGTAAAAATTACTATTCCAACTCCAGAGAGTGCAACAGTAGGGAAATTGTTGGATAGCGTAGGGGTTAAAAATAACATACTTATCAATTAAATAATTGTTTTAATTAAATAATGATTTATTAATAAATTAACAATAAATGAATTATATATACCAATAAATGAAAATTAATAATTACTTTAATAACATTAAATTACTTCCCACCCTATTCCCCAATAAACACAAAACCCACTCCACATAAAATTTAACACAATAAAATAATTATCAATACCAATAAATAATAATTAATAAAAATTAATTACCAATTAATAATTAATTAACAATAAATTAAATATCAATAACTATAAATAAAAATTAATAATTACTTAATTACAATTAAAGTACTTCCCACCCTATTCCCCTATAAACCCACAACACGCTACAGAACTAAAATGCAAAATTTAATTAAAAATAATTAATAATTTCTAAAAATTAGGAATTAATTTACTATAATTAAATTACTTCCCACCCTATTCCCCTATAAACCTACAACCCGCTACGGTACTAAAACGCAAAATTTACTTTAAAAAAATTACTAACTTATAAACAATTAATACATATATTTAAAAAAATAATGCAAAACATAACAAAACATGTGGAACAAATACATATAAAATACATACTAAAATACACAACACTAACATAAACATCGATATTATTAACATCGATATTGTTACTATCGATATTAATAACTTCGATATTAACAAAAACGATATTTCTTACCTTCAGGTCGATATTCTGGTCACCGATATTCTTGATGTCGATATTCTGTCCCTACGATATTTAAAACTCGATATTAATGTAGGTCGATATTTAAAAATCGATATTTTGTCTGTGCACCGACAGATCTAGGAGGCTGAGAGCCGCTGAGCTAAACTCCATCCACAATCATGCGGATGTCGTTGTTAGCCGCTGTAACTACAATTCCGGAGCTAAAACAGGGCCAGAACCTTGATTGCTGTTTGTTAGGAACCTCTTTTTTTTTATGAGGCTTGCTGAGTATTTACCCAGATCTACAAAATGTTTGCATAAAAAGGAACCAAGGCAGTAAAGGTGCAACGAAATTGAGTGTTTCCTTGTTACTAATGAAAAGCAAAAAACTATTTTAGTGTTGTTTTATAGTTGAGAATCTATTGTAACTGCAAATCAGAAACCCTGGCTATATAGCAATTTTTGTGCACATGGATTACCAATTGCTTTTTACAGTCGAAGCATCATGTCACAGAATGCACTAGTTTGAATTTGCTTTTCACTTGCACAAGGAGGAGCATGCGGCGTAAGGGAAATTGTGTAGTTTAAAGGAAAGAAAGGTACCAAGGAGACAGAACAGAGAAAGTGGGAGCAAAGCTAACAAGGGGGACACAAAGGCTGCATAGGTGCTTATAATGTACCAGTGGTTGTACAGAGTGCATTGAGGGTACAGGTTGTGGCTGGAGCTCAAGGGGTAAGGGGCAGCACAAGGCGCAAAGGTAGCAAAAAGTGCCAATAAGTGAGAGATGGAGAGAGAGCAAGAACCACAGAACGGTAGGGTGGAAGTAGTCCAAACAATGGACAAAAGGCAGAGAAATGTTGAGGTGACCCCACATATGGTGCAAAGGAGCCACACATGGTGCAAGGGCAGTGCTCTTACCCATGCACAGTTAAGGGCTTACATACAGTTTTTGAGGCCTCATTGCTCACACAGAAGAGATAGAGTCTGTTTAGTAGCAGTGCAAGCAACACAAGCACATGGAACCATTAGAGTAAATGCAGCAGCAGGGCAACAGTGGACAACCCCTCTCCGTAGTTGAGGCAGATGCTGTACTAAATACCCTTACAGTGGCCCTGGGTGTCTGTACATGCCAGAGAGGAGAGGTGATTGGTAGAAGAGGGACCAGTGAGACTGCACCCATGCATATTGGCCTGAGCCCTGAGCACCCAAGTGGTGCATGCTAGATCAGACATATGGTGGGACTTGCAACTAGGCATGGAGCTGTGGAGATCAGCTGAATAGCAAGAGAGCAATGAGGAGTGATATTTCGGGAGGTGTAGGAAGTGACAGAGGTACATGTCTGGTAGCTCACCGGCCCCACCAAAGAAGCTGCTGCAGAAAAGAGTCAAAGTCAGTTAGACTGCTTCAATTTTGTGGAAGAATGTGCTCACCAGCAGGTCCAGCACCAGTGACTCAGATGCGTTGGCGGCTCACAGACTCAGACATAGAGAGACAGTGAGCCGGTCAAGTCAGTATGTCTGTGCTGACATAACAAAGACCACCCACTGATGGCTAGTCACCCAATAAAGGGTCAGCATCATTGTGCTCCCAGCATTGGAGACCACTCGCTGACATAAGGCAGATATGTGCATCATCTGAATACCATGCTTGGGACATATGCCTCACCATTATTCTTCCATCAGTATAGGATGGATGGATTATAATTATTAGATCTTGATGACACATATTGAGCTGGCTTTAGGGTTATCATATGCAGAAGGCTATATACCAGGTGAAATACTTGAGAACACACTACTGAATGGTTTGCACTTGTGCTTCTGCAGTGATGGTCTTGTTTTTAAAGCTCTACTATGCTGCAATAACTTGATTCCATGATTGAATATGAAGGGAAATTAGAAAGTAGTGGGCATGCATACTTGTTACAGTCAAACATTGATTAAGATTATTTTTCCTTGTCACATGCTACTCTGGGTTCCAAATGCTTCAAATTTGGGGGAGAACTTGTGGACTTTAATATAGTTTTTTTCCATGAATGTTTCCAATTTGCAGAAAATATTTTTTTTTACTGTTCAAACAATTGTTAATATTCGAGTAGGGTGACTTGGTCAAATACAATGGCAAAGCAATATAAGTACAATGTAATAAGAGAGCAGTAAGTGTGGACAACATTACTACGTGCAGTAAGAATAAGGAAGGCAAATAGTATTGCAGGTGTGAGGTAGTAGGTAGTGATAACTTAGAAACCTCAGTGTATTGTATGGATGAGACCTGATGTATAACAATGTTCAGAGGAAAAAGGGAGAGCATAGTGAGGAGAGAAGAAAAGAAGAAGGAACATAGGTAGGGGGAGCCTTGTATTTTATTGCATATGCACAGGGTATCAATAGAGGTTAATGGAGGCTTGGCCTTTTGCAAGTATTCATCGAGTTTGTTCCATAGTGATCTTGAGGATTTAGGGTTGAAGCTGAAGTTATGTACTGTCAGCACTTCTTATGAACCAGGACCAGGCCCATTATATAGTGTGTGAAATGTTATATGAGTTTTTTCATTTCGCGAGTATGATCTTAATCCCCATTGTTAAGAGCAAATCTTTTAGGTACACAGCCCTTACGTTAAACGCCAGTTCTAGGTTACAGTAATGTTTTTAAGAGAATTTTGGTATCGAAATTTCATTTATAATGAGGTCTATTTTACCCCAGAAATGTTTTTACAATTAAATAACATATGTTCTAAGTTACTGGTAGTATCTGAACAGTGCCAGCATGTGTCTGTAAACGTTAATATGAGCACTCTTTCAAGAGTTCAGAGGCATCTGTAAATCTTCTAAAATTTACATTGGCATAGTATGGGGAGATTTTGTGAGTGAGGTAGGGTATACATGTGTTCATGCAGGTGGAATTCGATAGGAGAGTCAGTTTGTGTTTTTGAGCACGTGATTGTTCCCATTTCTTTGATATGTTCGTATTATTGGGGTTAGTAGTTTTGTCTAAGTATTTGTATATTTTGTTGGCTATGTGATCTCCTTTGTGGAGCATTTCCACACATTTAAAGCAGTCTGAAATGTGTGGTGTGCCTAACTTCCTTAGAGCTGCTTTAAGTTTCAGGAAGTTATAGAAGTCAATAGGTTGGAGCTTGTGTTTTTCTTGAAGCATAGCAAAGGAGAGAAGGTTTTCAGGGGGGCCAAGATATTTGATTGGAGGATATCTTTTTCTACCCAACAAGTCCAGGAGGTCCTCTGACTATTAATAGTTATCTGTGGATTGAATCAAAGTGAATAGAGTTGAGACCCTCCCAGCTCGTTTTGATTTTTTTTTATCTAGTGGTTTGATATGCAGTATATATTAAGAGTGTGGCACCTTTAAGTTATATTAGGGAGAGTACATTTAATAGGGCATATTCTATTTCTGCCCAGGGAGTACGTTTTTAATCCTTGGTTGCAGCCATCGAGTGGCATGTCGGCCAGGAAGACAAGTTGGTAGTTATAAAAATTTGGGAGGCCTATGGCTCCTTTTGATTTGTTAGAAGGTTTATAGAGGAAAGTGGCTTTACTAGGTCAGATTCTATTACTGCCCAGGGAGGTAAGTTTGTAATACCTAGCAGCAGTCATCAAGTACCAGGAAGGCAAGTTGATAGGTATACATTGTGGTGAGGCCTATGCCTCCTTTTGATTTTTTTTGTATCAATCCTTTTTAGGAGCTAATCTCGGTTTGATTATTCCCGATGAAACTGGAAATATGTTTGTCAATTAATTTTAAAAAGTTTATCTAAAGTCTCAGTGAAATCATGCCTAGGATAACATTAATTCGAGGGTCAATCTTCATTTTCATTTTTTTCTATCCAATACCAGTGTTGTAAGTATTTGGGAGAACACGATTCAGTTAGGTTTTTCATTTTGGTTAATAGCTTTCTTTCTATGTGTGTTTTGGTTTCTTCCAGATTACGTTTGCAGTGTATTCCTAAGTATTTCAATTGATTAAATTGGAATCTGAGATTTGTATGGTTAACTTTGAAGGGATTATATCGCTTTGGTGGTTTCTATTTTAGCTAAATGTTGTTTAAGGTTTGGTCTATGACTTCATTTGGCAAAAGCAGGTTCAAGTTGCTTAAGTATTGTTGGCAGTGGTCTATTTTAGGGTAGTCTTTGGGATTGTAAAGATTGGAAAAATAAGAGTGGAAGGCTTCCAGGATCTTCCTTGTATATGTTTGGGTTTTACCGGTTATGTCTTCAGTCAAAGATATATTTGAGGTCTGATTTTTCAGTTTAAGAAAGTTAGCAAGGGATGTTCCTGCCTTATTTCGTTTGAGGATGTTTTTGGCTTTAGGTTTGTTCAACCACTTCGCTTTGGGTCGAGGTTTGATTATGTGTAGTTCTAGAGTGATGCATGCATCGTCAGAAACCACTAGTGGTTTGATCTTAGAGTTTGATGTCTGTGAGACAAATAAGTTGTTGGTAAAAAGGTAATCAAAACTAGATAGCATATTGTGAGGGTGAGAACAAAAAGTGAACTCGCTACCAGCCGGATTGTCAGGGCACCAGATATCAGTGAAGCTATGTACTTTGCAGAGGTCATGCCTTTGGTTATGTGCCCTGTTCGGTTTGTTTCTACAAGAGGATATTTTAACTTCGGTCGAGTTCCATGGGAGGTTGCAATGACCTCCTACTACACTATAAAGCTGCTATCTGAGGGTAGTTCAGAATTACTTTTTACTAAGGTCAATACAAAATTGAGAGTCCTCACAGATAGGTGTGGGTATGTTAGTGATGTATGTATGTGTTAGACCTGGCACCATTGGCGTGGGTCTCCCCTGCATTTTTTGCCTTAGCCTCCTGTGTTTTTGCTGTGTGTTGGACTCCGTTTTGCTGGTCTAGATGCTTTGGGCACTTTGCCACTGCTGTTCAGTGCCAAAGTGCAAGTGCTCTCTTTGGGCCCGATTCACAGAACTAACTTACGTCAAAAACGTAAAGTTAGTACTTTTTGGTATTCACAGAATACACTTACTCATTTTGGTATTCACAGAATGCACTTACTCATTTTGGTATTCACAGAATGCACTTACTCATACTAACTTTATGTCCGCACTCGGGCCGGAGATTCCGGCCCTTTGGTGGAGATTCCGGCCCTTTGGTGGAGATTCCGGCCGGTTGTGGAGATTCCGGCCGGTGGTGTCCATGAAGTAGCAATGAGGACCCACAGGGTCCCTGAGAGAGATTGGGGAGTGGGGTTGTGGGGCCGCTTTATCAGTGAAGGAAGAGAGACATTGCTAGCATTGCCCACAGAGGATCAGATGTCCTATGCCCCCATGAAGGAAGCATTAATAGCAAGGTATGGGTTGACCCCAGAGCTGTACAGGCGGAAATTTAGAAACTGCAAGAAGCTGGAGTCAAGTACTTGGGTGGAGTATGTATTCTATTTTTGCAGAGCACTAGATGGTTGGGTGAAGGGTAGCAAGGTGAATGATTTACAGGGGCTCTATGATTTGGTTACATGGGAGCACTTGTCAGATAATTGTTTTCCAGAGCTACCCCAGCACTTGATTGACAGTAAGCTGACTGACCCCAGGAAGCTTTCTGTGGAGGCAGACCGCTGGGTCAGTACCAGGGTCCAAAAAGGTCGTGTGGGAGACTCTGCCAAAGGGGGGCAGGGTCCCCAGCACAAGAGTGGGGGGACAAGGGTAAACAGAAGGCATTCCAAAAGGGGCCCCAAAGTAATCCCCAAGTGAACCAAGGTAAGGGTTCCCAGCCTCCCACTGAAAGGAAGCAATGGGTCCCGACAGGTAAGCCTGTTCATAGGGCTTCCAAGGCATGTTTTGGTTGTGGTCAGGTTGGCCACTTCCAAGGGGATCCTAGGTGTCCCAAAAAGGTTACCACCGCACCCACTGGTGCATCGCCCCGTGAAATGGCTAGTGTAGCCTTGGGGGAGGAGTCGGGTGCCCAAGAGGGGTGGGGTCCCGCAGATATGTCCCTGGTCACTTTAGGAGACAGTGAGATGGTCCCAAGAGCTCATCTGCCTGATAACACTAAGAAGTATAGGCAGTGGGTGACTATCAATGGCCACAGTGTGGAGGCTCTGAGAGACACCGGAGCCAGTGTGACAGCTGTCAGCGGGTGTCTGAAGAGCAGGTGGTCCCCAACACATTCTACCCAGTAGTTGCCGCTGACAACTCAGAGTGTCTCTGCAAAGTGGCACAGGTTCCCTTTGTGTGGGGGGGGTCTCAGGTACCTTGAATGTAGCTGTGAGGCCAGCCATGCCTATTGACTGTCTGCTAGGCAATGATTTGGAGAGCTCCCCTTGGGCGAAGGTGGAGCAGAGGTCTCATTAAGAGATGTTGGATCTGCCTGAGTGGGCGTGTGTAACCACTCAGTCTGTGGCAGCCGGTAAGGGCATTCAAGAGGACCTGGAGCCTGAAAGAGTGGCCCAGGTGCCTGCCAGAAAGAGAAGAGGCAGGGGGTGCAGGAAACCGGCCCCCGAAGTTTGCATGGTCCAGGAGGAGGCAAACCTTGAGGGGGATGCCCTGGAGCCTACAGGGGAAGAAGTGGCCGAACTGGGGGACCTGCCTGAGCTGACCCATTGGCAGCAGGAAGGAGGCCAGTCCAGGGAGGAATTCTGCCAGGAGCAGCAGAAGTCCCCTTCTCATGTTGGTTTGCAGCAACAGGCTGCAAACCAGGCAGCAGGTGATCAGTCTGGATCACATTGGATTTACTGGGAGAATGGTCTCCTGTATAGCAAACCTTAGGTTGCTGAGTCTGGGTCAACCCGTGTGCTGGTGGTGCCCCAGCGCTTCAGAGCCTTCCTACTGGGTCTGTCTCATGATGTGCGTTTGGCAGGACATTTGGGGCAAGACAAGACCTTTGAAAGGCTTGTCACCCACTTTTACTGGCCCCAAATGCGTAAGAGTTCTGATACTCATTGTAGGTCTTGCCAGACTTGCCAGGCAAGTGGTAAGAATAGGAGGAAGTGTAAGGCTCCTCTACAACCTTTCCCTGTGGTCAGCACCCCCTTTGAGAGGGTGGGTATTGACATTGTGGGGAAACTGGATCCCAAGACAGCCATGGGCAACACGTTTATCCTGGTCTTGGTGGACCATGCCACTCGGTACCCGGAAGCCATCCCTCTCCGGATTGTGACGTCCCCTGTGGTGGGTCGTGCATTGATGAGGATTTTCTCCCGTGTGGGGTTCCCCAGAGAGGTGGTGTCCGACTGTGGTACCAACTTCATATCTAAGTATATGAAGTCCCTGTGGCAGGAGTGCGGTGTTACCTACATACAAGTTCACCACTCCTTACTACCTCCAAGGTAATAGGCTGGTTGAGAGATTCAACCGGACCCTGAAGGGCATGATTATGGGTCTTGGTGAACCCATGAGGCGTAAGTGGGACGTCCTCTTACCATGCCTTTTATTTGCTTACAGAGAGGTACCGCAGAAGTCATTAGCATTCAGTCCCTTTGAGCTCCTGTATGGGCACCCTATAAGAGGACCTCTAAGTCTGGTTAAAGAAGGCTGGGAGAAAGCTCCCAGTAAACCTCCCCAGGATGTATATAGCTATATGCTGGCCTTCAGGAACCAGACTAAGTGCTTCAGACAACTCGCTCAGGCGAATCTGGAAGCCAGCCAGGAGGAGATGATTCGTTGGTATGATCAGAATGCCACTCTGATCGAGTTTCAGCCTGGACAGAAAGTGTGGGTCATGGCCTCAGTGGAGCCTTGTGCGCTTCAGGATAAGTGGACCAGACCATTTGAGGTGGTGGAGCGCAAGAGTAAAGTCACCTACTTGGTGGACTTGCAGACTCCAAGGAACCCTATGCGGGTCCTGCATGTGAACCGCCTTAAGCCCGACTTGGAGTGGTCCGAAGTGGGCATGCTCCTAGCAACAGATGCTGGAATGGAGGAGGAGACTGGGCCTCTTCTTGACCTCCTGTCTGCAAAGGAACACGATGTGTCAGTGGACGGTGGAACACTCTCCCCCGCCCTGACTCCTGAACAGCAGAGCGACTGCTGCCAACTGTTGGGGTAGTTTGCTGCTCTGTTCTCCCTGACCCCTGGTGTCACTCAGTGGTGTGTCCATGATGTGGACACTGGGGACAGTCCTCCTGTGAAGCATAAAATCTACAGAGTGACTGACAGGGTCAAGGCTCGCATCAAGGAGGAGGTCGCCAAGATGTTAGCGCTAGGGGTGATTGAGCCCTCAAACAGCCCTTGGGCCAGCCCAGTGGTCTTGGTCCCAAAGGCTGCTGGACCCGGTGCCACACCAGAACTCTAGTTCTGTGTGGACTACGGAGGGCTCAATTCGGTCACCAGGACTGATGCGCACCCCATCCCCAGAGCTGATGAGCTCATAGATTGGTTGGGAGCTGCCCGGTACCTCAGTACGTTTGACTTAACGTCTGGGTACTGGCAGATTGTCTTAACTGATGGGGCAAAGGAGAGGTCAGCATTCTCAACACCAGAGGGGCACTATCAATTCCGGGTGATGCTCTTTGGGGTGAAGAATGCCCCTGCCACCTTTCAGAGGTTGGTCAACCAGGTGTTGGCTGGTCTGGAGGATTTCAGTGCCGCCTACCTGGATGACATTGCAGTGTTCAGTGTCACTTGGGAGGAACATCTGCACCACCTCTGGGAAGTGTTGAAGGCTCTGCAGAGGGCAGGCCTCAAGATCAAGGCGAGTAAGTGCCAGATCGGGCAGGGTTCTGTGGTGTACTTGGGACAACAGGTGGGGAGCGGCCAGGTGGCGCCCCTACAGCCCAAGATTGATACCATTCTGGCTTGGGAACACCCCAAGACCCAGACAGAGGTGAGAGCCTTCTTAGGACTCACCGGGTATCACAGGAGATTTGTCAAGGGGTATGGCACCATTGTTGCCCCCATGACAGAGCTGACTTCCAGGAAGCAGCCCAGGAAGGTGAACTGGACTGACGCCTGCCAGAAGGCTTTTGATGCCTTGAAATCTGCCATGTGCACGGTGCCCGTGCTTCAGGCGCCCAACTTCTCAAGGGAATTTATTGTGCAGACAGATGCTTCAGAGCATGGTGTGGGGGCTGTGCTCTCACAGCTAAATGAGGAGGGCCTAGACCAACCTGTAGCCTTCATTAGTAGGAGGTTACTTCCACAGAAACAGAGGTGAAGTGCAATTGAGCGTGAGGCATTTGCTGTTGTCTGGGCGCTGAAGAAGCTGAGGCCCTACTTGTTTGGGACTCACTTCTGGGTTCAGACTGACCACAGGCCCCTCAGATGGTTGATGCAGATGAGAGGTGAGAACCCAAAGCTGTTGAGGTGGTCCATTTCCCTACAGGAGGTGGTCTCCACGGTGAAACAGTACATGGTACAGTACATGCCAATGCTGATGGTCTGTCCAGATTTTTCCGCCTTAGTGAAGAGAACTCCCAAGAGGGTGGGTAGTTCTCCCCACATTATAGTTGGAGGGGACACATGTTGGACCTGGCACATTGGCTTGGGTCTCCCCTGCATTTTTGCCTTAGCCTCCTGTGTTTTTGATGTGTGTTGGACTCTGTTTTGCTGAACAGCAGTGGCAAAGTGCTTTAGGCACTTTGCCACTGCTGTTCAGTGCCAAAGTGCAAGTGCTCCCTTTGTAAATTGCTGTTATGGATTGGTGTTTCCATGATTGGCTGATTTGATTTACTAGTCAGTCCATAGTACAGTGCACATAAGCAGCCTGTAAATGTAACTCTGGCCTGCCATTGCAGAGCCTGTGTGCAGTATAGTACTGCCATGTCGACTTGGCAAGTGTATGTTATGTTATGTTATCACTACTTCTAAAGCGCGGCAATTACCCGAAGGTGTCCTGGCGCTGACCACTCACTCTCTGAGAAATTGAGACAGGAGAACAAAATGACAGCGTAAAGAGCCAGGTTTTCAATCCTCGCCGAAAAGTGAGGAGGTCCGGGGTCTTTCTTAGATTCGGGGGAAGTTCATTCCAGGCTTTAGCTGCGCACACCGTAAAACTTCTCCCTCCCCATGATGATTTTTTAACAGGTGGCACTATCACCAACTTGGCTCCACCGGAGCGCAGTGCCTTAAAGAGCTCCTGTTTCCTGACCGGCAGCCAGTGCAGTTTTTTCATTTCCTTAGAAATGTAGGCATATTTGGGAGTACCAGTGATCAGCCTAGCTGCCGCATTTTGCAGTAGTTGCAATTTATTCAGAAACCGTTCCTGTATATTTAGATACAGGCTGTTGCAATAATCAAGTCTGGACATGATGAGTGCAGTGACTACAGTCCGCTGACTATTGGTCGGCAGAAAAGGAAGAACTTTCTTAATCATTCTGATTCAGAAGTAGACAGAAGATGCCATTGTATTGATTTGGTCCCCAAAGTTGAGTTTCTTGTCAATGATGACTCCTAGGTTTTTCACCTTCCTGACTGGAGTTGGGAGCATCCCCATATCTTCTGGCCACCATCTTGGGGTCCAGAAATTCGGATTGTTGCCAAATAAGATGACCTCGGTTTTTCCTGAATTCAGTTTCAGGCAGTTTTGTGACATCCAGCTCCCGATTGCTGCCATGCAATCGTGGAACCTGTCTTCTATTCCTGTTGCCTGACCAGGGTGCAGAGCCACCACAATTTGTGTGTCGTCTGCGTACGTTGTCAGATTGAACCCAAAAGAACTGATCAGAGTAGCCAGGGAGGAAACATATACATTAAAAAGAGTAGGGCTGGGGGGCGTGGCCAACCGCCGACGATCATGGCCGCTTTCTAAGGCGGCTCTGACTGACGGCGCCTGCTTCTGAGTCAATCCGCTACACTATCCGGCCGAAAATCGAGTAAAACCACCAGTGCCGACTTTGGAATGCCCTTCTGACTCGAGCGACCCCTCACATACCTGGATCCGGCTGGCGGGGCTGCAGCTGGCTGTTGGCGTGCCCGGCACATCTCTGTGTGGTGATTGCGGTGGGGGAAGGGCGAGCAGGTCCGCACGCGTAGCCCGGGGTGTCTGTTGTGAGCCGGCCTCGGAAGATCCTCCGGAGCCTTCGGAAGCCTGTATTGTGCCGAGGGCGGGTGAGAACATCGTGGAACCTCCCTGGGGCTTGAGGACGTTGCCCAACCGAACTGTGCCTTTGCGGAGCCCTGGGGCGGGTGGCTCCGCTGTGGTGATCTGTGGACCGCGACCCGCTGCCAACTGCAGGAGGCGTCCGGTGACCGGCGGGGGCGGACCTCGCGTCCCGGCCGTGGGAGCGGGGGCAAAGACGCCTCCATGGCTGGTGAGTCTGTGCCAGTCTGGAGATTGCCGTGGCGCCTGGGAGGAACCGGCCGCCCCTGGTCGGTTTTAGCTGTCTCAACTCGGGGAGCTGGGCTGGAGCCTCGCCCCCGGAGGCCGCTTGAGCTCATGGCAGCATCAGGGCCATACAAACTGTAGGGGCACCACTTTGAGCCCTGCTTGGCTCCGATCAGATCCTTGGCGCGGCGAGCCCCCTGGGGGCCTATTTACACCACTGAAGAGCGGGTGCCCCCCACCCCCGTCTGCTCTTGAAGTGTTGTCGCTCACCGTGCAGAGCGACTGTGACTACTCGGGGGGATCATCTCGAGGCTGCCCCTCCGTGTGGGACAAGGAAGCGGGCCGTTGTGGGTCTGGAGGGGGCCCCCCCTGGGGTTTGACCATTACTGCCCTTGCCCTGGGATTTCCGCGGGGGTGCACGTCGGTATCGCAGGACCGGTGGCCTGCCTCCTGCGATTGCTTGGCCCACTCTCGCGCTTCCCTGGCCCCCGGGACTGACTGAACGGGGGTTAACTGGACACAGACCGGCCTGTTGTGGGGGATTCCAGCGGGATAGGGCGGGATCGGTGGACCAGAGAGAGCCCCCTGGAATCTTCCCACCCGTCTCGTACGCACTGCGTAGAGGGAGTCCAGGCCATGACGAGTCGTCACTCCAAGGCCGCGCAGGCCAAATTGGAAAAATATGCCTGGGATAAGGGCCCCGGGGCTCAACAGAAAGGGGGTGATGCCCCCCTGGAGGTGCAAAAACCGGCCGCAGAACCCAAAGAGCCGACGCTGCAGGACATCCTCACTGCCATCACGACGGTACACACATCATTGGATTCTGTCTCGTCGGAGGTGTCCCTCATCAGAGCGGACACGCGCTCCATGAACACCAGGCTGCAAGAGGTGGAAGTCAAGGCAAGCTGACTAGTAGCCGACACGTCTGACCTACAACGAAAGAGGGAGGACTTGCAGTCCCTCACTGCGAGAATGGAAGCACAGCTGGACGAATATGAAGGGCGCTCCCGGCGCAACAACGTTCGCATATTGGGGGTCCCGGAGAGAGCAGAGGAGCCGGCAGTCGAGCTATTTGTCGAGGAGCTGGTCACAACCCACCTAAAACCGACAATACTTTCCAATTTTTTCTCGGTCGAGAGAGCGCATCGTGTGCCGGGTGGTAGACCAAAGCCCGGAGCCCCACCTTGCCCGATAGTCGCCAGAATCTTTAACTATAGGGACAGAGACGCCATTCTCCAGGCGTCCCAGGTTTCACCCCCACTGGAGTTTCAAAACAGCAAGATAACCTTCTTCCCAGATTTCACCCTCAAAGTGCAGCGGCGTAGCTTCTTGGATGTGAAACGCGCACTCAGAGAAAAAGACGTAAAATACGCCATGTTATTCCCAGCCAGGTTACGTGTGGAATCAGAGGGGAAAGCTTGGTTCTTCAACATCCCAGAAGCCGCCTGGGACTGGCTTGATGGTTGGCGTTTGGTGGGCAAAGGGAGGAACGATCGTAACCGAAGGCCCGGAACGGAGGGTGCTCGTGGCGGCGCCGAGGAAGATGCCCCGACAGACGACGCAGGGCCTCATGGGGGCACCGGATAGTCTGGTCTGTATTTTGACTCTTCTGAGGGGAGGGTACAGTAGCCGTACTGAACTGTTGGACTGGGCAGAGACTATGGCCCCCTGTCAAGGGTAGGAGATGCTGAAGTATTGAGTGGGGGGGGGATGTATTCAGATTAGCTGTTCAGTTGGCCAAGGCAAGATATGATATTGGTGGGACCAAAGTGCTCTGATTTGAATGTCTAAAAGATTACTTTTGGGGCAGAGGCGGGTGCCTGGTTGGCGGCAAGCACCCACTAGTTTAAGGGGTGGGCGAAAGGCGCTCTGCATGTTTGGGGAGGTGGGAGGTTCTATTTCCGCCATGCAGGGAGGCAGGGAGGGGGGTGGGGTTTGTTTTGTTGGGAGGGCGGGTTACCTGTGCACGCTGCATCTCAGTTCATAACCGCATTCATCATGCCCCAGTTGGGCACTCGCTGGTGCCAGGCGGGGAGGGGGGGTTACATTCTACATTGTTTGAGTTTGTCGCATTACAGACAAGGGTCGATTGCTTTCCACTGCATGCTGGTAACTGTAAAATTTTGCACCGTTATTCCCTACAAAGGCCAAGAAGGGATGCCCCGCAGAGCAATGCGCCTCTATTGGTACATAGATATGATGTCTCCTACTGGGCCCTGCTCCGATCTAATGAAGAGCTCCGGGGATGGGATCACCCAGATGAGTCTCAACATACCAAAGTTCCTGTGGGCAGGGATTGGACCCTCGCCAAGCACCCAGTCAGTAGGGGGTGTAGGTTGGTTTGGGCAGGTTCCTCCCCTGATGAGCCGGGCGGATGCTTTCAGTTAAATACCCTTAACCCAGGGACTCGACCCATATAGCAGGATTCAAGTTGCTGTCCTGGAACGTCAATGGTCTCGGGGACAAGATTAAACGCGGCATTGTATTGCAATATATTAAACGACACCTGCCAGATGTAGTTCTACTCCAGGAGACACATCTTTTGGCTGATACATGTAAGGCACTGACTCGATGGGGTTTCAAATTGGTGGCACACTCAGCCTTCGGTTCTGGATCCCGCGGTGTGGGAATATTGCTCCGTAAAAATTTTCCAATGAACATAAACTCCACTAACTTAGACACCCAGGGCAGATTCGCGGCAGTTACCGGGTGTTGGGAAGGGCGCATACTTAATCTTGTGTCAGTGTACATTCCTCCTGGACTACAGGGCCAGGCCTTTAAGGATCTGGGTGACTTCTTGCTTTCCCTTCCTGATGGAAGGCTCTTTATGGGAGGAGATTTCAATTCCATAGTGTCGGATAGCTTGGATAGGTGGCCGCCCAAAACGTTACCAGACACGCGTACACGGGTAAATAACTTTCTGACTGCGCTAGGCCTTACAGATGCCTGGCGTGCATTTCATCCCACGGAGAGACAACAATATACGTTCTACTCGGGGGCCCACAAAACGCAATCCCGCATAGACTACATAATCACACCTGAGGATCAGCTGGGTTACATTAGAGAAATTGCTCATTTAGCCCGAGGTATCTCGGACCATGCACCCCTATGGGCTCGGGTAGCAGTGGGGGAACCGTTGGCAGGAAGAACAGCCCCTATCAACCCCTGGTATTTTAAGGTCCCTAAGATCCGCAAGAGTATTATCAGTGACACGGAGCACTACTTTCATGAAAATGAAAACTCGGTGGATTCGGCAGTGGTGCTATGGGAGGCCTATAAAACCGTCATACGAGGGACCGCGGTCTCACAGATTGCCACTTCCAAGAGAGAGAAGCGTGAGGACCTAGACCGGTTGGAAATGGAGATTTTAACGTTGGAAAATAGTCTTCAGGAGTCAGACTCAGTGAAGAAAAGACACGACTGGCTACTCAAGCAGAGCGAGTTTCGGGCTGTGTCGATGGATGCGGCCAAGAAGCAGCACAGAGCCACACAGTGTAGAATATACGAATTGGGTGACAAAGCAGGCAAGCTACTGGCGTGGCTCGACCGTAGGGACCAGGCGAACTGCATAGTGGTGCAACTCGCCACTAAAACCGGGGGCTTGACCTCCGACCCGCAGGCCATCGCGGAGGAGTTCGCTGAATACTACAAAGAGGTATACACTTCCCGAACGAGGTATACTGAAACCGATGCACTCTCTATTCGCCAAGACATTTCCCTCCCTAGGCTCTCGGACGAGGAGAGATCGGACCTTGATAGAGAACTGGACACTGGAGAAGTGGAAAAAGCTATCCACGATCTGCA
The DNA here is from genome assembly GCA_963921515.1 of Calotriton arnoldi. NCBI lineage: Eukaryota > Metazoa > Chordata > Amphibia > Caudata > Salamandridae > Calotriton > Calotriton arnoldi. Next base: position 237,817 of record CAWUFW010012300.1, on the reverse strand, counting down.
TGGGGGGAGGGCCTCCGGTCCAAACGGTTTACCAGTCGAACTCTATAAGTTGACAGCTAGTAAAAGTACGCCATTTCTGGTTAGAATGTTCCAGGATAGTCTGGATTCCGGATTGCTCCCACTGGACCAGAGACTGGCAAATATTGTGGTAATCCACAAACAAGGTAAACCGGCTCACCTGTGTTCGTCCCATAGGCCGATCTCACTATTGAACGCGGAGTCCAAGATCCTGGCGAAGGTACTTGCTACCCGCCTTTCGACAGTGATTACCAACCTGGTCCATCCTGATCAGTCAGGCTTTATGCCAGCCCGCAATACTTCCCTCAACTTGCGGAGACTACATGGGGTACTAGCAAGGGCCGACACTATTCAGGAAGATGCAGCCATGGCCTTTGATACTATCGAATGGCTGTATATGTTGGCCTCTTATATGCCGCCCCGTGGCTCGAGTAGTGGTTAACAACAGGGTGCCCTCCCCTTTTGAGCTGGGTAGGGGCACTCGTCAGGGCTGCCCCCTCTCTCCATTAATTTTTGCCCTCATTTTGGAACCACTGGCGATGTGGATAAGGAAGGACCCGGTAATTAGAGGGTTGAGATGGGCACCAGACTGGGAGGACCGCATATCACTATACGCCGATGATATCTTGCTCTATCTAGCTGTGCCTGCAGCCTCCTTAAATAGGGCGCTGGACATCTTCCAGGTCTTCTGTGAATTTTCAGGCTACACCATCAACTGGTCTAAATCGGTCCTCTATATCTTGAATGGGAAGGCCCCGACTTTGCCCAGAGGGTTTGCCATAACACTCGCCCCCAACAGTTTTAAATATCTGGGGATCCATGTCTCCAAAGATTTGACACTCTCATATACTCAGAACCTCCTTCCCCCGTTGCAGCGCTTTAAGAGCGACGTCACACACTGGAGATCGCTCCCTCTATCTTTACTAGGGAGGGCCGCATTGTTTAAAATTATGTCACTGCCTCGTTTCCTTTATGCGCTCCAGAATGCACCTCTCCCGGTACCACATACATATTTTAAATCAATCGACTCAGTGTTGAGGGAGCTCCTCTGGGAAGGGAAACCTCCACGGATATCTCTGTCTAAGCTCACTAGGGGGTGCTACGATGGCGGCATTGCGCTCCCTGATATTAGACGATACTACTGGGCAGCTCATCTCACTGCCATTAATCACTGTACGTACGGATTGCAGAACGACCCGGGCTTCAATATGGATAGGTGGCTATTGCCCGGAGGGAGTTACAGGGGAGCGCTGTACGCCAATCCGTCTAGAGTGAAACTAACAGGGCCCATCAATCATTCGGTCACGGTATGGAGAGATGCCACACTGAGTTTGGGTTGGGAGGACAAGATCACGCTGGCCACCCCACTCTGGGACTCAGTTCAGTTAGGGAACATGAGGGTCACCAAAGGGTGTGATAGATGAGACCTAATTGGCTTATCTTCTGTGGGGGACCTGTGGAGAGATGGTGGAGTAATCTCCTTTGACCAGTTAAGAGACGAATATGACCTAGCTGCCTCAGAACACTACAGATACCTTCAGGTCAGACACACACTGCAAGCTGTAATACCCAGGGGGGCTAGTCCACCAGAGTCATCACCGCTAGAGGACAGAATACTAGATGGCCACCTTCCGGAGAAAGCGATCTCCATGATATATAAAAAACTAATAAACAATTCCCCCGACTCCCTTCTCCAACTCCGTGCTCGCTGGGACCACGACGTAGCGGGGTTGGATGATGGGGAATGGCTTGAAGCGCTGGCATCCCCCAGAGAAATGGCAGTCTCATCCAGGCTGAGGCTTGTTCAACTTAAAATACTACATAGGATATACTATTCGGGGTCCACATTGATGAAGATGGGATTTAGGGACGACACAGATTGTATCAGGGGATGTGGGCTGGTTGGTACATTCATACACACACTTTGGGAGTGTCCATACATCCAGAGATACTTGGAAAGGGTCACGATCTGCATGACTGAAGTCATGAGGGTAACCACTGACTGTAATATTAAGCTGCGTCTTTTAAACATCTGGGGCCCTACAGACCTAAATGTCAAGGATAAGATGTGGGTGTCATTGGGAATGATGGTCGCCAACGTGCAAAGTTGTGGGGAGCAAGTGAAAAACCGTCACTGAGGCTTTGGGAGAATGACATGGATTATTGTATGTTCACGGAAAAGACTGTATATCTTTCACGAGGCTGCCCTAACAAATGGTCGCAAATATGGCAGAAATGGAACACTTACAGGGGGCCATCTGTGAGCCGCCGAGAGACCTATCACCATCGGACGCTGAGTAATGTTTGCCTGCTTGACGTCTTGGGCTACCTTCTACCCCGGCGGGGAACAAGCCTTTGAAATGGAGAGTTGTCGACTGCAATATTGTACATGATACTGTCTGTAATGTGCTATTTTAAGTGTTGATTTGTTATTAATAAAAAAAAAAAATTTTTTTTTAAAAAGAGTAGGGCTAAGGGAGGACCCCTGAGGCACTCCGCATGGCAGCGATAAAGGTTTAGAATGGAAGTCCCCTAGTGCCACAGTTTGAGATCTGTCCGACAGGAACGATCTTAGGAGTTCATATGCTTTTCCATGGATGCCGCATGCCAGGCCCTAACCTTCCCTTTTCTTACATGTTAGCCACCCCTAAGGTAGGCCCAAGGTACCCCTGTGGGCAGGGTGCAGTGTACGTGAAAGGTAGGACATGCCCTGCTGTGTGTGGCATGTCCTGATAGCGAATTACTGCCAATTTCGTTTTTCACTATTGCAAGGCTATCTGTTCCCATAGGATAGAATAGGGAGTTTGTCGATAACATCCTATAAACATAACTACCCCTGGGAACAAGGTAGGCAAATAAAGTTTAGTATGCCTGAACTCAGAATGTTAAAATGCATCTTTTAGTGAGGGTGATTTTTACATTCTGTGTTTGAAAATACCACTTTTAGAAAGTAGGTATTTTCTTGCTTAGCCATCCAGTCTGCCTCTGCTAGGTTTGTGTATTGCATGTCTGGCTTTGGATGACAGGGGCTGGGGAGGAGCAGTGGCTCCAGAGAGCCTGATGAGTCAGGGCTGGGCTGAATAGACCTGGGCTGCATTTAGAGAAGGGGGAGGAGATTTCCTTTTACCTGAATGGGCCTGGTCTGCCTTCCACAATGCTGTCTCCACCTCCTGCCAGGAAGCTGCACCAGAGAGGACAGAACCGGTTTGGACCAAGCACAGGGCTTCTCTGCCACCAGAGAACAAAGGATTTTGTTGTATAACTATTGGGGCCCAGACCCCAGAACTTTAGATCATTTCTGGGAATCAAGAGGAACCTTTGCCAAGGAGAAGAGCCGGAGAAGCTGAAGAGTAATACTGCCCCTGTCCTGTTTGCTGTCTGGGGTTGGCCTGCAGTGGCTACTTGCTGCCAAGGAAAGAAGAAAAGGACTTTGCTGTTTGCTGTGTCCCCTGCTTGAAGAAGGTCTCCAAGGTCTTGAAACTGAGCTTGCCTCCTGTTCTAAAGTCTCAGGGACACAACGGCTTCACCACCAGCTCCCCTGAACTGCCTTGCTGGAAGTTCTGACCTGCAAAGAGGTGCCTGCTGTTGTTTTGGACCTCTAGAGACAGTTTTCCTCTGGGAGCTGGAAAAGTAACGCAACTTCGAGAAGCGAGACGCATCCGCACCTGTTTCCGACGCATCACCGAAGAAATCGTCGCAGCGCCTGCCCGTGGCTGCAAGAGTTCACGCATCGTTCCGGATCGTCGCATCGCGGTGCCAAGTTTGTTGCATCGTTGGGGGACGCAGTAAGAAACTGACGCATCACCTCCCCACGCAGTAAGAAACCGACGCATCGCCTTCCCTGAGTGTAAGGAACCGACGCATCACCTTCCATGCGGCCCGTTTTATTTGTTTGCGTGATGCATCCAAGGTTTTTTGTGTGAAAAGTGTTGCATCTGAAATTTGCTTTGAACTGAACTATTTCTACCATCTGAAAGTCATATTTTTATTACTGTATTGTGGATTTTTGTCGTTTGGTCTTGTTTTGGTTTAGACAAAGATTACTTATTTTTCTAAACTGGTGTGGTGTCCATTTGTAGTGTTTTCACAGTATTACTGTATGTGTTCACAAATGCTTTACACACTGCATCTGAGATAAGCCTGTCTGCTTGTGCCAAGCTACCAAGGGGGTGAGCAGGGGTTATTTTAGAAGTGTATCCCCCTTACCCTGACTAGAAGCAAGGGTCCCTATTTGGACAAAGGTACCTACCTCTCCCAACTAGAGACCCTCCATTTCTAACAGTGTGTATATCATCTTTGTTATCCTTACTTATGAGCCAACTCCCTTAACTGTCATGGAAGAAACCAGCAATCAGTAACCCAGCTTTTTTGGATATCCTTAAGATCCCATTTTTTTTTTAAAGTGCTGGTAAGTAAGAGCAGTCTTGAATCCAGGAAAATGTAATACTTCTGCCTCAATTCCCCTAATTCTTGTCTCCTGGAGGAGTATTATATCATCTGTCATTTTATGACAGTAATCAGATATTTTATTGCATTTATCTGGATCATTGAGATGATTAATGTTTAGGGAAAGAACTTTTAGAGAATTACTAGACTTCCGCGATTCCACAGTGTTAGAACTGGGGGTCTCTAGTTGGCAATGGTATGCACCTTTGTCCAAATAGGGACCCTTGCTTCTAGTCAGGGTAAGGGGGCTACACTCCTAAAATAACCCCTGCTCACCCCCTTGGTAGCTTGGCACGAGCAGGCAGGCTTATCTCAGAAGCCTAAAAAGGCTCTCACCTCTGTCTGGGTCTTGGGGGGCTCCCAAGCCAGGATGGTATCAATCTTGTGCTGTAGGGGCGCCACCTGGCCGCTCCCAACCAGGTGTCCCAAGTACACCACGGAACCCTGCCCGATCTGGCACTTACTCGCCTTGATCGTGAGGCCTGCCCTCCGCAGCGCCATCAACACTTCCCAGAGGTGGCGCAGATGTTCTTCCCAACTGGCGCTGAACACTGCGATGTCATCCAGGTAGGCGGCACTGAAATCCTCCAGTCCAGCCAACACCTGGTTGACCAACCTCTGAAAGCTGGCAGGGGCATTCTTCATCCCAAAGGGCATAACCCGGAATTGGTAGTGCCCGTCTGGTGTGGAGAATGCTGACCTGTCTTTGGCCCCATTGGTTATGGCGATCTGCCAGTACCCAGACGTCAAATCAAACGTACTGAGGTACCGGGCAGCCCCTAGCCGATCAATGAGCTCATCAGCTCTGGGGATGGGGTGCGCGTCAGTCTTGGTGACTGAATTGAGTCCTCGGTAGTCCACACAGAACGGGAGTTCGGGTGTGGCACCAGGCGCTGCAGCCTTTGGGACCAAGACCACTGGGCTGGCCCAAGGGCTGTTAGAGGACTCAATCACCCCTAAGGCAAACATCTTGGAGACCTCCTCCTTGATGCAAGCTCTGACCCTGTCAGTCACTCTGTAAGTTTTGTGCTTAACAGGAGGACTGTCCCCAGTGTCTACATCATGGACGCACCAATCAGTGACACTGGGAGTCAGGGAGAACAGATCAGGAAATTGTCCCAACAGTTGGTGACAATCATTCTGCTGCTCAGGGGTCAGGGAGGCAGAGAGGTTCACACCATCCACTGACCCATCTTGCTCTTTTGCACACAGGAGGTCAGGAAGAGGCTCAGTCTCCTCTTCTATTCCAGCATCTGTGGCTAGGAGCATGCCCACTTCGGACCTCTCCAAGCGGGGCTTCAGGCGGTTGACATGCAGGACCCGTAAAGGGTTCCTAGGAGACCGCAAGTCCACCATGTAGGTGACATCACTCTTGCGCTCCACCAACTCAAATGGTCCGGTCCACTTATCCTGGAGCGCACAAGGCTCCACGGGGGCCATGACCCACACTTTCTGACCAGGCTGAAGCTCAATCAGAGTGGCATTCTGATCGTACCACCGCTTCATCTTCTCCTGGCTGGCTTCCAGATTCGCCTGAGCGAGTTGCCTGAAACGCCAGGTTTGGTTTTTGAAGGCCAGCATGTAGCTATATACATCCTGGGAAGGTTTCCTGGGAGCTTTCTCCCAGCCTTCCTTTACCAAACTCAGAGGTCCTCTTACCGGGTGACCATAGAGCAGTTCAAAGGGGCTGAACCCTAGGGACTTCTGTGGCACCTCGCGGTAAGCAAAAAGAAGACATGGCAAGAGGACGTCCCACTTACGCCTCAAAGGTTCCTTAAGACCCATAATCATGCCTTTGAGGGTCCGGTTGAAGCACTCAACCAGCCCATTACTTTGGGGGTGGTAAGGGGTGGTGAACTTGTATGTTACACCGCACTCCTGCCACAGGGACTTCATATACTTAGAAATGAAGTTGGTACCACGGTCTGACACCACCTCTCTGGGGAACCCCACACGGTAGAAAATCCCCATCAATGCACGTCCCACCACGGGGGCCGTCACAGTCCGGAGAGGGATGGCTTCCGGGTACCGGGTAGCATGGTCCACCAAGACCAGGATAAACCTGTTGCCCATGGCTGTCTTGGGGTCCAGAGGCCCCACAATGTCAATCCCCACCCGTTCAAAGGGGGTGCTGACTACAGGGAAAGTCTGGAGGGGAGCCTTGTGCTTCCTCCCACTCTTACCACTTGCCTGGCAAGTCTGGCAAGTCCTGCAATGAGTGTCTGAACTCTTGCGCATTTGGGGCCAATAAAAGTGGCTGACAAGCCTTTGAAAGGTCTTGTCCTGCCCCAAATGTCCAGCTAATGGTACATCATGAGTCAAACCCAGTAGGAAGGCTCTGAAGCGCTGGTGTACCAAAAGCACACGGGCTGACCCAGGCTCAGCAACCTTAGGTTCACTATACAGGAGACCATTCTCCCAGTAGATCCAATGTGTTCCAGACTGATCACCTGCTGCCTGGTTTGTGGCCTGTTGCCGCAAACCCACAAGAGAAGGGCACTTCTTCTGTTCCTCACAGAACTCTTCCCTGGAGGGTCCTCCGTCTTGCTGCCAATGGGTCAGCTCAGGCAGGTCCCCCAGTTCAGCCACTTGCTCCCCTGTAGGTTCCAGGGCATCCCCCTCAAGGTCTGCCTCCTCCTGGACCATGTGAACTGTGGGGGCCGGTTTCCCGCGCCCCCTACCTCTTCTCTTTAAGGCAGATACCTGGGCCATGCTTTCAGGCTCCAGGTCCTCTTGAACACCCTTACTGGCTGCCATAGACCGAGTGGTCACACACGCCCACTCAGGCAGACCCAACATTTCCAAATGAGACCTTCTCTCCACCTTAGCCCAAGGGGAGTTCTCTAAATCATTGCCCAACAGACAATCAACAGGCATGGCTGGCCTCACAGCTACTTGAAGGGTACCTGAGACCCCCCACTCAAAGGGAACCTGAGCCACCTCACATTGGCTCTCTGAGTTGTCTGCGGCAACTACAGGGAAGAATGCATGGGGGATCACCTGCTCCTTGGACACCAGCCGACAACTGACAGCTGTCACACTAGCCCTAGTGTCTCTCAGAGCCTCCACCCTATGGCCATTGATGGTCACCCACTGCCTCTATTTCTTAGTGTTATCAGGCAGCTGGGTCCTAGGGACCACCTCACAATCTCCTAAAGAGACAAGGAACATTTCTGTGGGACCCCACCCACCTTGGGCACCCATCTCCTCCCCCCCAGGGCTACACTTGCCATCTGACGGGGTGGTGCACTAGGTGGTGCATTGGGATCCCTCTTGGGACACTTGGGATCATACCAACAGTGGCCCACTTGACCACACTTAAAACATGTAGGGGGGCCCCTGCGAACAGGTTTACCTGTCTGGCCTCTGGCTTCTTCTCAGGGGGAGGCTGGGAACCCTTCCCTTGGTTCCCCGGGGAATTACTTTGGGGCCCTTTCTGGAACTCCCTCTGTTTACCCTTGTCCCCCCACTCTTCTGCTGGGGTCCCTGCCCACCTTTGGCGAAGTCTCCCACATGACCCTTGTGGACCTGGGTACTGACCCAGCAGTCCGCCTCCTCAGCAAGCTTCCTAGGGCTAGTTAGCCTGCTATCAATAAGGTGCTGGCGTAGCTCTGGAAAACAATTAGCAGACAAGTGCTCCCATGCAAACAAATCATAGAGCGCTTCAAAAGTATCCATTTTGCTACCCTTTACCCAACCATCCATTGCTCTGCAAAAGAAAGATACATATTCTACCCAGGTAGTTGCCTCCAATTTCTTACAATTCCTAAACCTCTGTCTATAGAGCTCTGGGGTCAACCCATACCTGGTCATCAGGGCTTCCTTCATGTGGGCATAAGACATCCTATTCTCACTGGGCAGGTCTAACAAAGTATCCCTCCCATCATTAACAAAGCAGCCCCACAACCCCGCTCCCCAATCTTTCTCAGGGACCCGGTGGGCCAACATTGCCATCTCATTGGCTGCAAACCACTGCCCAATATCTTCATGCTTATGGAAATACTTAATGACATCCTTGGGGAAATATACTCTTCCTTCTGCAGGCACAGATGGTGCGCTGCCACCAGAGGGATTAATTTCTAAGCTTCTAGCTTTGATCTCCAATTCCCTCAACAATCTTTCATGCTCTAATCGTGCTTTCTCTCTTTCCAAGGCTAACTTGTTATTCTCAAGCTCCACCTTCTTATTCTCTAGGTCCTTTTGACCCTCCATCTTGAGGTTGGCTAGCTCCATTTTATGCATTCTATTTCTCTCCCTATCCTCCAGCTCTCCTGGGGACAGGCCTTTGGAAGAAACACTGCTGCCTGGCAGGGAAGGTACTCTCTCCCCGACTGTACCCAATGGCCCATCCAGCTGCCCATCTGTATCCTCAGCCTCCCCCACAGGCTCTCCCACATGCTCAGAGGCATTTCTTGCTTCCAACCAGGCCCTCAGTGCCTTTTGGAACTCCTCCTTCTTGGTGAGGCCTTGAGTAGCAACTTTAACTTGTCTACAGAAGTATTTCAGCTGTTTCACAGTGTAGGTATCCACCCTCTCTTCCTCAAAATCTAGATCCATAGATGCGTTGGATGCTGGTTTGCTCATGGCAATAAGAATTGGCAGTCTTTAGCAAAAATAACAGTTCCAAGGAAATATTCTACCAAAATGTATGTGGTTGTGTTTGGTCTGCACTCACTAGTAGTGTACACCAATCACTGTATATGAGTCACAAATGCAAGTCCAGAATCCTCACCGCTGACCACCAATGTTAGAACTGGGGGTCTCTAGTTGGCAATGGTATGCACCTTTGTCCAAATAGGGACCCTTGCTTCGAGTCAGGGTAAGGGGGCTACACTCCTAAAATAACCCCTGCTCACCCCCTTGGTAGCTTGGCATGAGCAGGCAGGCTTATCTCAGAGGCAGTGTGGAAAGCATTTGTGAACACATACAGTAATACAGTGGAAACAATACAAATGGACACTACACAGGTTTTATAAATATAAGTAATCTTTATATAGACTTAACACAAGACCCAAACGACAAAAATCCACAATACAGTATTTAAGAAATACTTTAAAATGGTAGAAAAATAGCTTAGTTCAATGTAGATGGTAAATGCGACACGTTTCTCACAAAGTACCTTGGATGCATAACGCAAAACAAACAAAACGTTCGCAGGGAGGATGATGCGTCGGTTCCTTGCTTCGGGGGAGGCGATGCGTCTGCTCCTCAATGCTTGCGCAAAGTAGGGGATGCGTCTGTTCCTTACAGGAGAGGAGGTGATGCATCGATCTCGTACTGCGTTCCGGATACGATGCGACGAGCTTGCGCCTCGATGCGATGCGACGATCCGGTGCGATGCGACAAGATGGCATCTTTGATGCGATGCGACGACGTGAAGGTGATGCGTGCACGCCCGACGGCCGTGCGGCGAACTCGGTAACTTATTGAGCCGCGACAGGCCCTGCGACATGCTTCTCCGGTGATGCGACGGCGACCCTTGCGGTGGCGACACGCTTCTCCGGCGATGCGACGGCAACAGCTGCGACAGCGACACACTTCTTCTCATTGAGTCGCGCTTCCAGCTCCCAACAATACGCAGGCTTCTGCAGACAGATTATCCAGCAAGGAAATTCAGGGGGGAGCTGGTGGTGAAGTCTTGTATCCCTGAGACTACAGCAGGAGGCAAGCACACTTCAAGCCCTTGGAGATTCTTCTTCAAGATGATGAAAGTTCAGTAAAAGTTCCTTCTCCTTTCCTTGGCAAATAAGTAACCACTGCAGGCCAACCCCAGAAAATAGCACAATGGCACAGGGGCAGTCAAATCCTTCAGCTTCCCTGGTTCTTCTCCTTGGCAAAGGTTCGTCTTGATTCCCAGAAGTGATCTAAAGTTCTGGGGTCTGGGTCCCCACATTTATACTCAAAAATCCTTTGTCTCTGAAGGCAGAGTGTCTGTGCCTGACCAAAACCAGTTCTGTGCAGTTTCCTGGCAGGAGGTGGAGACAGCATTGTTGAAAGCAGACCTGGCCCAGGTAGCTGAAAGGAAATCTCCTCCCCCTACTCTCTATTCTATGAAGGCTCAGGTCAGTGAAAGGAAATTTCCTCCCCCCTACTCTCTATTCTATATGGGTCCTATTCAGCCCAGCCCTGACCCATCAGACTGCTGGAGCCAAGGCCCTCTCCAGCCCCCTGTCACTCACAAACCAGACAGTGAATAACCTAGCAGAGGCACACTGGAAGGTTAGGCAAGAAAATACCTACTTTCTAAAAGTGGTATTTTCAAACACAGAATGTAAAAGTCACCCACACTAAAAGATGTATTTTAACATTCTCAGTTCAGGCATACTAAATTCGTTTTTCTATCTTGTTCCTAGGGTCAGTTAGGATTATAAGATGTTATAATCAAACTGCCCATTCTGGCCTGTGGGAACAGATAGCCTTGCAATAGTGAAAAACGAAATTGGCTGTAATTCACTATCAGGACATGCCACACACATCAGGGCATGTCCTACCTTTTACATACAATGCACCCTGCCCTTGGGCCTACCTTAGGGGTGACTGATATGTAGAAAAGGGAAGGTTTAGGGACTGGCAAGTGGGTGCACTTGCCAAGTCAGCATGGCAGTCCCAGACTGCACACAGGCTCAGCAATGGCAGGCCTGAGCCACATTTTACAGGCTGCTTCTGTGGGTGGCCCAATCAGTGCTACAAGCCCACCAGCAGCATTTGATTTACAGGCCCTGGGCACACATGGTGCACTGTACTAGGGTCTGACAAGTAAATCAAATAAGCCAATCATGGAGTCACTAATTCATACAACAATTTACAACAGGGAGCACTTGCACTTTGGCACTGAACAGCAGTGGCAAAGTGCCCAAAGCATCTAAATCAGCAAAACGTAGGAAAACCACAGGAGGCAACAGGAAAAAAATTGGAGGGAGACCCACGCCAGTGGTGCCAGGTCTAACACACAGACTAGGATCTGAGTGGTCTATGGCTTGTATCTAGCTGCAATTGGTTGTTTGACAAGGTTTACATACCAGGGTCTGGTAGGGTAGGGGTACAGAGAGGATTGGGGAGAGAAGAACAGGGGAAGAAAGGCACAGAAATGTAGTCGAAAGTGAAGGGTAGAGGAGATCATATTGAATACCATGAATAGCAAAAAAAGTAGTGATTCACTTAACGACCAAATTCTTAGAAACCCAACATCCCAACCATAATCCACCAAATTCTCTTCCTCCAACCCAACAGCAGCAAAGAAGAACAGTGGAGGCCTCATGGGGACGATCAGCAGGACCCTGCAAAACCAAGGGAAGGTACAGAGAGTCGTAGAAAAACACCTAAATATGATTGATTGCGTGAAACATTAGTACATTTGGAGCTTAGCCCTGAAACAGTAATAGTGAACGTGGTGTAACCATAAATGACAAGAATATAATAGTGAACCTACCTGGTATAGCCATATGAGAAGAAACACAGGGGGGCATATTCTCAAGGAGCTATCGCCGAGTTATCAGCACTTTATCGCAGCCAAAGTCGCGCTAAATTTACCGCCCCATTCACAAGCTGGAGCTAACAGCCCATAACACCAGTTTTCCTGCGAAATCAGTCGCAAAAAACATCGCCACAGATGACCCCGGCAATTAACGCTAATGAGATGCAGAGTAGGCGTTCCTGTGAAAAAAGCCGCGACAACACCACTCCACAACATTCTCAACGACCAGCCCGATCTGCGCTAAGACCACAAAACATGCGATAAGGCGCGTTAGCAGCAGGAAATTAACACCTGCTCTGACCTGGTGTAAAGTCGGATGACAACCTGCACCAGACAAGGGAGCACAGCCCATAGCCACACATGAAGAACAACAGATGCCCTGGAGCAACCCATCATGCAGCCCGGAGCCCCAATAGGCCAACAACACCCACCGCCACCACCCCCAGGACTCCACCACCCCGACCACCCCCATCCCCCCACCCCGGGACCCTACCCCGGGCACCCCCCCAGGACAAAGATATCGCACATCAACTCCACAAAACCATGAACCAAACAAATCGCCTGAAGTCGCACAAGCACAACACCCAACATACATGTGTGTTCGGAAAAGAGGGAAATCATACATCCATATCATAATATCCAAATAACACATTTATTACAGAACATAACAAAAACTGAAAATCAGAAGAGGCATGGCGGGTTGTCCCACGACATCCAGTAAGTCACAGCCTGCAAAACAGAAATCTGTATAAGAAGGAGTGCCATGCGCCCATCAAATCATAGAGAGAGAGCGAAAGAGAGAGGGAGAGAGAGGGAGAGAGGGAGAGAGGGAGGGAGAGGGAGAGAGAAAGGGAGAGAGGGAGAGAGAGGGAGAGAGAGTGCCGACACTGCGGACCTATGCCCCACTGCTCACCTGCTGCCATCGGTGTGTCTCCAACCACGTGCCGGGATTCACAGCCGTCTCCCAGGTCCCTCATCTGAAACAGTTTCCAGAGACATGGATGTCAGAGTCCATACAGTTGCACATGCCACCATCGCTTGCCCGCCCCTGCGCACACAGGCAGCTGCACCCCAGCCCCTCCCGCCGTCCAGCGCTGAATGCCCACGCCTGCGCAACCAGGCCTCACTGCTCACCTTCCGCCATCGGCGTGTCTCCAAGAGGGCCCACCACGTTCCGGAGGGATCTCCAAACCCGGGGCCCGCAACCATGGCACCCTCCACATCATGCAGCCCCACGCCGCGGGCCACCAGATCACACACATGTTGCTGGGTCTTGATTTTGCAATGGCAGAGACCACATCTGTGGACACGGCATCATCGCAGGCTGCACACCCGCTCAGCGCTTGAGGTGCCACTAACTCTGTGAACCGCAACACAACGCCACGTGGCGGGAGGCCCGCCCTGCCCATGCCCAGGCCCACACTGCGGGCCAGCAGATCACACAAACCCATGCCAGTCCGGACTGCCAGGATGGCGCATCATCGCAGGCTGTACACCCGCTCAGCATTTCAGGTGCCCCTATCTCACTGCACCGCAAGACACCGTCCCGTGGCGGGGTGCCTGTGCCTGCCGCAGTGTATCCGGTGCCACCAAGTCTGTGCCCCACTAGCCATGGACCCTTAATGATTGAGTCCCGTGGTGCGGACGCCATCATGTCACCCCGGCAGTGGGCAATGTGAGGTGGCAGGGCCCTAGGCCCTCATGCGTAGATGGGAACTACATGGAGACACCCAGTTGTGGAGTTGAAATGGCATCCAGCACGTGCGCCAGGCCCTATTTATTGGCAGGGTCACATGTCCTGTGACGCCTGTGCTGGATGGGTGTGGTGTGGGTGTACACCAGCCGTGAGGGAGTGGCTGTGGCATGCTGACAACTAGACCTGTGAGCTGCAGAGCCCCGCAGTGAAGACCTGGGACATGTAGCATTGTCGACCCCCCTGTGTGCGTAAGCGGAGTGGGCTGCCCTGGCGTATGCCAGTCCAGCGTAAGGGTGTGAACAATGACCCCGGGGCTCTGGGCGCGGTTCCATCCTGGGCTGGACAAGGAAGTGACTAATGGATGTGTCTCTGTTGTAGTGTCGGCGACCCCCGGCCCGTAACGGAAATGTGCCACCCTGTGACAGAAGTCCCACAACATGTGCAACATGGACGTAAGGGGGAATCACTGACCCTACATTCATCCATACTTCCACACTTGAAAGATCATAGACATGACACACCAGTGTGAATATGAATGTTTATTGCACATTCAAGGGAGTGTTGCAGCTGGAGCAGTACAGGGCCATGCCAACCCCACTCCACATTGTCGGGCCGTGTAGGGCCAGCCAGAGTCCTTCAGGGAGTGACCGGTACAGCAGGAGAGGAGGAGTTCAGTCCACAGTCTGATAGCTGTGTCATTGGTGACCAAACAGAATATGGCAGTCCATGTCGAGGTCCGAGGTGAGTGTGGCAGAGTGCATCGGGGGACAGTGGAAGGTGATGATGCAGAGGGCAGCACCAAGCAGAAACAGGCCACATGGCGGAGATGCATGCTACTGCGTCCTTCTGACCACGAAGTCAGATTCATCGGCATCCTCGTCCGCTGCTGTTGCCTGTCCCTCACATGTGGGTGGTGGTGTTATGTCTGCCGCACTGGGTGGCACTGACACATCAGGGGCCGGAGATGTGGATGGGGTGGTAGCAGCAGCATGCATCAGCGCCAGGCCTTGTGACAGCAATGCCATGAAGGTGTTCCCTATGGCATGGAGGGACCCAGCTAGATCTCGCTGGTGTGCAGCCGTGGCAGCCGCTCTTTCCGCCTGCGTCCGCTCCATGTTCTCCATGATCCTCTGCATGTGTCCCAACTCCAGAGCGAGATCACTGGAGGCACTCCGACTAGACAGTCGTTCCTGTCGCAGAGTCAGGACTCTAGCGATGTCAGCCATGGTTCGTTGGAGAGCATGGAGCGGACTGTGGGTGTTCGTTAGGGACTGTGAGTGGTCCCTGATGGGACTTAGACACCCACGTATGGCGTCTAGTCTGGCTGCCATGCGGTCGAACCCCACCTGCACCTGTTCAGCCAGCTTCTCCTGGCACCCCAACACACGGCGTTGGAAGGCCATGTGTTCATCGTGGGGGTCCTGGGAGGCGGCTGTGGTGGTGGGTGCTGCCTGCTGTGTGTACTGTGCAGGGGGTGGGTTCTCCTTGTGGCAGCTGGGCTGCCATGCTCCTGGAAGTGGGCTGCGGACGCTGTCCACGAGCTGTTGGAGGGCGTCGGAGTCGAAGGTTTGGTGGTCCTCTTCGTCATCAGAGAAGAGAGGTTCGGACTGCTCTGCAGGAGGTGTTGGATTTCCCCCTGCAATGTGGAGGGAAGATGCAGTTTAACAACGTGTTCACATGTATGTTGCCACATTGTACAGGTTCACATACAGACTGCATGACAGTGTACATTGTGGCTGTTTGGGGGGTGCTGCCTATTTGATGGGGGACAGTGGCCATTCTGACTACATCACGGATGTGTGTTTGTACTTGTACATTGTCAACTCACATTTTCCTGCAATGCCAAATGTGATTGTCCAGTTACTACGCACATGCGGCACCAGTTGTGTCCTCTGTTCTGTTGTGGACGTGTTGCGGATTGTACCACGTCGTTGTCAATGTTGATGTGCTCTGCATGTAATGTGTGTGTGCCGCATTTTGGGTGATTCGCCCCTGCAGCTCTGATTTCGCTGCCTTTATCCCTTACATGCGGTGTGCCTCTGGGTTCTGTGCTTATGCAGTGCTGAGGTGTTGCATACCTGTGTGCATTGGTCTCTTGGTGGGAGTTGTGGGTCTGGGGCATGGTTTGTCCGCAGATGTGGTCTGCTTAATTGTGCATGTGTGCCATTGTGCCCATCTCCCCCCGTGCCCCCAGTCCCTGGTGGTTACTCACCCTGTTGCTGTTGTGTCCGGTCATGTTGAGCAGTGTCCGGTCCCCCCACTCCTGCCACCGTCTCCCCACTGATGACTGTGGACACCATTTCCTCCATCTCCTCCTGTGTCGCTTGGCTCCCACCTCCAGTCTGCATTGCTGCCTTCAGGTTGTTTGCGAGTTTCAGCTTGGTTTTGCACTTCACATCATTCCAGTGCCTCTTGGCCTCATCCATTGTCCTCTTCAGCACTCCAACTGCATTCACCTTGTCCACAATGGACTGCCATATTCCATTCTTAGTTGCCAGTGAGACAGTGGAGGTGACGAACAGTAGTTTATGGTGTTCCATCACCTCCGTGATCAGGATCCTGTTTTCCTGCGGACTGAACCGCTTCTTCCGACTCTTCTTGTCCTTGCCCTTCCCTGACCCAGAGGTCCCAGGCTGGTCCTCCGTGGGGCTTGTGGGGTTCTGGTTGTCCTCTGTGTTTGCTCCGGGTGCCTCCATTGTGCTTCGCTGTTGTTTGTCTTTTGGTTGTGTTTTTTTTTTCTGGTTTTATGGTGCATTTTCCCGCATGACGCGTGGGAATTGCGGCCTGTGGCTGGTTTTCGCAGATTTTTGTATCGCGATTGGCGTCATCGTTACTATTTTCGCGTTGGGGTTTCGCGTTTTTGCGGCGCCGTGTTGCTTTTATCGCGTTCATTTGTCGCGTTCTCGTGTGTCTATCGCATGGTGCCGCCGGGTTGAGAATACTGCGTTAACACAGTGTTATTTTCCTGCGATACACTGCGATGTGATAAGTTGCGTTAAGCGAATTTGGCGATAGTTAACACACGTTCTTGAGAATATCCCCCAGGGTGTGTAACAGCAGACTTTAACACTGCGTAAATAATAAGAGTTCTCAATGTAAGGTATCGCAGATAGATCTTACGAGTGTAAAGAGTAATTTTAGATGATAACAGTGACCTATAAGACAGTATTAGTAAAGGCAACAGCATGCAAGTTGTAACACCCAAGGCTTTTCTGACATTTGTAAAATTAGTGATTAGTGAGGGTGGTGTTTGTGGGGAGCATTATTTGTAATGTTTGGTTACAGGCATTATAGGAGATGAAGTTGTACAGGTGTGTTTTTCGAAGTGATCAGAAAGGAGTAAGTTGTTGGTATAGAGCTTGTTTGTTTAGGATAGGTAAAGATATTCATTAATTTGTACAAAAAGAGACAGAGTTCATCAGCTCGTGTGGAATATACATAGAGATAACAGAAGTCAACTAGTAGGTGTTAGCTTCGAGGTACTTGGGGTCATTAAACCAGCAGCTCTGTTTAATTGTTTGATATTTTCTGCACTGCACTGAATTTAGCTTAAAATTGCATTTTACTTACTCTCTGGTCCACTGCGGTCTTTACCATTTGAGTGGAGAGAGTTACGAACCACTTCCTGTGCGAACTACTGCTTAGGGTGTCAGCAGCCTAGTTGTTCTATTTCCAGTCCTGTGCTTGAGAGGAGGCTGGCGCCGACACGCAGCGGGCACACCAGAGGCATGCCAAAGGCAAGCCCGTCTGCGCCCATTGGTGCCCGGTCGTTGCCAGGAGCCAGGAACTCTGTTGCCTTTGGGTTGGAGGATATGCACTGTGTTAGAATCACTTACATGGTGGGAGAACCACACAAGGTGAACAATTGTCCTGGGGGTACTTGGTGCAGTGGCCCTTTTCCATATCAGCTAGCGGGTCCTGGGGCCTGTTCAACCTGTACATTTGAATGCTCTCATGAGGGTTTCAGAGAGGAGCGAGCAGCAACCACAACAAACACTAGGAATTTATCTGATCCTGTTTGTAATGAAACAGACTCTCTCTGTCCCTCCTCCCTAACATTGTCCTCTCAGTCTCCTTCCGATATTCTGGATTATTTTAAGTAATGTCAGGTCTCTTCCAAAACATGCTGTGGAAATCTGGGATCTGCTATCCTCATTCTCCCCAGATATTGGTTTCTTAACCGAAGCCTGGTCGAATTCTAACTCATTACCAGCCGTTGCGGTAGCACTCCCAGAAAACTACGGCATGTATGAGACTTGAGAGAGAAGATAGGACAGGTGGTGGCTTAGCTATCATATTTAAGGATTCACTTAAAGTTTCTCTCATAGATACGTTACAAGAGAATTGGGTAGAGATTTGTAATTTTAAGGTTGAAGTCTCTTCCAAGGATTGTTGGAGGGGCCATCTGGTATACCCCCCTTTACTTAAAAGAGATTTTTATCAGCTTCTTACTGAATTTATAGCAGTACATGTTCTGAACTCTCAACATTTTCTTTTATTGGGTGATTTTAACTTTCATGGTGAAGACTTTTTTAACCTGGAGTTTTCACAGCTTATTTCTGATTTAGCCATGCTAGGTCTAAATCATAAAGTGATTGGTCCCACCCATGTGGCAGGCCACACTCTGGATATGATTTTTACAAATTCCTCATCTTTGTTCTGTGATGCCCCCCTACCACTTCTTTGGACTGATCATTTCTTAATTCACTTTCAGTTTGCTAAGTCTAGTGAGACTGAACATACAAAGAAGGTTTTTAACAAAAGTTGTAGACACTGGCATAAAATTCTTCCTGAATCCTTCGCTAAAGAGTTCGAGTTTAAGCCCACGGCTGCAGAAACAGACATAGACACAGCTCGAACTGATTACCCCTCAGCCTTAAACACAGCATCTGATAAAACAGCACATGTCAAAACTTGCTCTAAAACTAACCATGGCATGCCTGCATCCTGGTATACACCAGAACTGCTAATGGAAAAAGCTCAGTGTAAAAAAACTTGAAAGACAGTGGCATCAGTCTAAAATTGTTGCTGACAAAAGAGGCATATAAATTATCTTTAATGTGCTATCATCGTAACATAAAAAAACTTGTAAGACATACATTTCTCGTCAAATTAATCAGGCAAGCAACTCTTATAAAGAGCTATTTAAAGTTATCAATACTTTTTAAATCCTCATGCTTGTTCACAAGAGATTCTGCCATCACAAGTGTTATGTGATTCTTTGGTGAATCACTTTAAAGAAAACATTATTGTAATTTATCAGAATTTCCCGACAATAGTTAAGCAAGAAGGTGAGAAATCTTACTCCAGTTGCAGCTTTCTAATAACGCTTTTGCTCTTGACAAATTTGAATTACTCTTGCCTTATTCAATTTAGAAAGCGTTGGCAGCTGCTAAATCAGGGTCCCCGTTAGGCATTTGTCTGCCTTGTATCTCTGCAGCCTTTTCCTCTCAACTTGCTCCTGCCAATTGCTCACTATTCAACTTGTCCATCAGCTCTGGGAGGTTCCCTTTAGTTTGGAAAGCAGCACAGGTCATTCCAATACAAAAAAAGGCAGAACTGGCATCTACAGACCTCTCGAACTATCAACCTATCTCTTTGCTTCCCTTACTGGGCAAGCTACTAGAAGGAGAAACAAATGTACAACTCATGGAGTATCTTCAAACTAACAAGCTGCTGGATCCATCTCAATCTGGTTTCAGCCCCCAGCATAGTACCAAGTCAACACTAATCGCGGTTACTGACCATATTAGATGCTCCCTTGACACAAATACTTCACCATTGCTTGTTGGACTTATCAGCAGCATTGGACACTGTATCCCATCCCAGAAAGCTTCTGAGGCTGCAAGAGATAGGAATTCATGGCACCGCTTTAAAATGATTCAAGGATTTCTTAACCAATAGACTATTGATACCGGCTCTTATAAATCACGAACCGATCAACTAGATAAGGGGTTGCCACAGGGCTCGTGTTTGAGTCCTACACTTTTTAACATATATATATAGCCCCCTCTCAAACATTGCCAGAGCATTTGGTCTTGAACATTTGCCTAACGCAGACAACACACAGTCAATTGTTACTCTGGGTAAAGACTTGAACAATGTAAAAGTGCGCTTTACTGCCGGTATGACAGCCATCGCGACCTAGATGACAGATAATTGTCTCCAGTTAAACGCCAACAAAACCAACATTATGCTCTTTGGCAAGGCCCAACAACTATAGGCACCTGACTGTTGGCCCTCGGAACTGGGCACGGCACCTACTCCTAAGTTAGTGGCAAAAAATGTGGGGGTTTGTTTCGATCAGGCACTCAGAATGAAAGAGCAGGTTGGGACAGCTGCAAGTACTTGCTTTCATGTGCTGCACCTATTATGGAGGGCTTTTCCTTTTGTTCCTCAATCTACGAGGAAGACTTTGATTCAGGCTCTAGTCATCAGCCGTCTAGATTATTGCAATGCCCTACTGACTTCCATCAATGAGACATTGATTCACAAATTGAAAGTGGTTCAGAATACTGCTGCACGTCTCCTAACTAACCTCCCACCCAGGACGCCTTCCTCTCCACTTTTGCATTCTCTTCATTGGTTGCCAATTTATAAAGGAATCATTTTTAAAATCTGCTGTCTGACACACAAATCCTTAAATGGCAAAGGGCCAAGTTATCTGTATGATAAGCGTTTTTTTCCTTATTGGCAAGACAGATCATTGAGATCTAGTGATAAATCCCTGCTTACTGTCCCTCGAATAAGAAAGTCTTGTTCAGGAGGCAGGTCTTTTTGCTACTTCGCCCCTC
The DNA here is from genome assembly GCA_963921515.1 of Calotriton arnoldi. Taxonomy (NCBI): domain Eukaryota; kingdom Metazoa; phylum Chordata; class Amphibia; order Caudata; family Salamandridae; genus Calotriton; species Calotriton arnoldi. The sequence goes on along the minus strand of CAWUFW010012300.1, from coordinate 217,389 downwards.
AGTATTAGAACATGCTTCCGCTTTACCTACGTCATTGCACGGATCATATTAAATTTAGCAAATTTCTTAAGACAGAGCTGTTTGTGGCCTAGTTAGCTTTGATTCTGTTTGTGTGTCTGGGCTGCGCCGAGATGCCCCTCCCGGGGTGATTAAAGCACGTTATAAATGAAAATAACATACCATAACAACATATCAAGTGGTCAAATGGTAAAGACCTGTAGGTATATTTCGGAGGCAAGTCATTGTTAAATGTCATGCAACTTTATTTAGCAAATGCAGGTTCAAGTTGCATAAGAATTGTTGGCAGAAATCTATTTTAGGGTGCTCTCTGTGATTGTAATATTTGATTAATAGGTGTGGAAGCCTTCCAGGATCTTCATTGTATCAGTTTGGATTTTACCAGTTAAGTCTTGGATAAAAAGACGATACAAGATTTTGGTACTGGGCATCAATCAGCAGACATATGTCAATGGTCAAACGTTAGTGTATCATTTCTGAGTCTGATATCTCCTTCAGAAAATTTCCCAGATCTTTTGGATCACAGAAGATAGAGAATTTTCCTTTGTGGCTTATTCTCCGTTTTGCTGGTCCAAATGCTTAACGCAGCACACATAGAAGTTGCAAAGCGTCATTTTTATAAATTGATTGTTTATGTGCAGGAAGGGACACCTTCCTGCACATAAACAATAAATGTCTTTTTGCTGTTTCTATGTGTGCTGCACAAACCCAGCACACATAGAAAAGCAAAAATGAAGAGAAATGAAACATTTCTCCTCCTTGCGCCTGTTGAAGACCAGGTTTTCCCTGGTCTTAATTTTGGCGCTGCCCCATATTTAAGCTTCCCTGGTAAATATGGGTCAAAATCAAACACCCATTGCCCGCCCCTTTCACGCAAAGTATAGCGTGAAAGGGGGCCTTATTTACAAAGCAGCGTTAAGCCATGTTGTTAAGTGGCTTAATGCTGCCTTGTAAATAAGGCAAAGCCCCTATCGCCACAGGAACATCACTAAAAGACACATTCCTGTGGTGATAGGGGCTTGTAAATATGCCCCTCTGTTCCTTTTAAGTCAAAAGCAACTGTTTAACAAGTCTATCGCAAAGCTGTAGAACCTCAAGTCGTTTCTAGATGTCCCTCTCACGCCAGATCCAACTATTTCAAATGTTCTTCGTAAATCTAAGCGGGTGTAGCTTCAACATAAATAATGCAATTTAACTGGTTGTATACATGTGTACAATACAAATGCAGTCACTCAAACTAAAAATATCGAAAGATTTGAAGTGGTTTGACCAATAATCCTATTGTGTGTGCTACGGTGAAAGGAAGAATAACTTGAGTGACAAGCAGCCCAATGGATAACAATAGTTGACTAAAATCCCCTGACATGTACAATTTTTATTATAAACGTTTTGGAAAACATGAGGCTAGCAACTTTCAATAAATGCCTTGAGAACTATGAAACACTTGTGATGACACCTTAGTGCTCGTACACTCTGGCAGTCCTTGGTAAACTCAAGGGTCTTCAAACATATTCTTAGGAAACTGGTTTTTACGTGGCACTATGCATTTGGCAATATTCACAGTTGCATGTATTAAAACCCACAGCTCTATGCTGTATGGTATGGTAGGAAGAAACAATACATGTATATTATTTTTACTATGGATTTTTCATGAGTTGGAAATACATTCAGTAACCTTCAGTTCCTCAGGTCATAAACAGAGGGCTTCCTCAAGGCAGATACAAAATCCTTACAATTCTCTCACAAAGTAGCAGTAATTCTTGTGGTTACTAGGTGTTTCTCTTTAGTCAGATCCAGCTGAAGTCTCTGCACACTGCTCCTCGTTACTTTAGTCAGATTCCAAAGCCTGGAAATTCTTTCATGAAGCTGCAGCACCTCTAGTGGTTACTAGGTGTCCTTCCCTAGTCATTTGCAAGTGTTCAAATGGCCCTGGTGAAGCTGAGGGATGTGGTTTTCAAGATATAAATCTGCATACACAATGTTGCTATTTTAATATTTTGTGCTTGGCTTCCATAGAAGAAATAAATATGCCAAAGTGGTTTATGATTATGCCAATGAGTTAATTTCTATAAACTTCTTGATATTTCATCAGTGTGGGTGATGACACTCTAGCACACATAGGTACTAGCAGTCATAGGTAAATACAATTGTCATACAGTGTCTAAAATAGTCGATAATTTTTATTTTACTTTATTGTATAAATACACGCAATCAAAATGCAGTCACTCAAAGTAACAGCCCCCACATTAGTATGTAAATTTATTAGGATTTTTTTTTTAAACAAAAACCAAGAGGGTGGCAAGATTTAATGAGGCAGAGTGAAAGTATGTGATTCATTAGGATCACAAGCTGATCAAGCAACCTTTTCCTGGTTACACATTTTGCAAGTCAGCCACGGAAAGAATATCTCCTTCTCTCTCCCTTTTCTCCGAAAGCACTATGGCCTGTGCTCAAATATTTCATGACCCAGGTTCGTAAACTATGTTCAGTAAATAACATTATACTTGTTAATTCAATCTGACATGCCAACTATCTAAAATGTCAAAATGTTAATTCAAAAAAATTAACAAAGTTATGGGAGGCAGGGCACTATTTTATTTAATGTTAATATTACTGCATTCCTCTGGCTTAGCAAACAGTGTTATATTCCATATAGGTACCATAATATAGGCCCCGGTAACTTCATTACCCTTCACCTATGTTCTTCCCTACATTACACTTATAACGGTTTACAGGGACTGACCTTTTACCTAGATACGACACTGCATTCAGAACGCGGGTTTTCCCTAGTTTGAAATCTCATACATTATGCATGAGGATTCTTTTGGAAGTACTGCAGGACTACCATCTCCTGTATAATATCTATGTATAAAGTTCATGCCCGACGTCATCCTTAGGCCAACACAGTAATACAGCGAGGTAGGACCCCTGGGGAGACCTATGGGTATATATACATCACATCTTGCTAAGGTAGAACAGAGGAGACCGAGTCTTCCTGGCCTACACACTGCCCAGAGACGCTGAGGTTCCTGCATGCAGACACTACAGCTTGCAGTGGTCTAACATCCCTTGCGGGGTGTCCAACTCAAGACCAAGACGGGGTCCCACAGTCTCTCACTTCAGGTAATGGGGTTGACTAAATCCTAGAGGCATTACCTGGCTTAACACCTATACACATGCTAGGTACATCTAGTTAGGGAAGCATCGTAGGAGTACGCATCTTTTTATCATGTGTTTTATATACTCGTATGTATTCATGATTATTGTAAGATGGTAGAGCTATACCATCCATTTACCTTTATAGTACTGCTAATCATTTCTATCTTATACTGTCTAACGGTTGTTGCAGCTCATCTATTCTACACCAGAATAACAACTGTTCAATAAATACTTATTGAAAACGCCCAGCCTGTTTATTCTGTGTATCTCTCTGAGACAGACTAAGTAAGCACGAGTGACTGAGCAAAAAGTAGTATATTGTTTCCACGACCCTGAGGGATTAGGGTTGTCATGTTCGATGGTTGGCAAGAACTATTTTCACCTTGGTAAGAGGAGATTCTGGTGGCACTGTGAGCTAGTTGGTACAAAAATCCAATATACCCGGTGGGGGTGTTCAGAATCAGTCTGACACCAATCCTACAGTATATGCTGTCCAACCGCGCAGATCCTGTATAATTATTATAGGAGCTACACGACATGGCGCCGCCAACGTTGGTTGGGTACTTATTTAACAGTGGAATCTGAGTAGTTCAGTCGTGCTATTCTCAGAAATCCCTACTCACAAAACCCCAGAGACATCTGGAGTGGGTGGGCACAAACTCCGCCGCAGCTGAGTAGGCGAAAAATCCTATTTATTGGCTGTTGGTTAATCAAGCTTGAAGGACACTTAGTTCCTAAATTGTGCAAAACACCTTATCTCAGTTCCCTTGAAAAGTTATTACGTGTTGTAAACACAATGACTAACCAGGACATAGACCCACTAGAGCAACCACTGCCCCTCTCGGAAGATGAGGAAGATGCAAACGCAATACATATTGCGGCAAATATTAGAAATGTGGTCACTCTGAAACTGCTTGCGCATGGTCTAACACCTAGGGGTGGTGTAGTAGCTTTCGTGATTGAGGCACACGAATCATACAGAACAGAGGTATTTTATTCATGGGTTACATTCCCAGCAGCAAATGCAAGAACAAAAACATTTCATTACTACATAGAAGATGAAGCACCAATGGAATATTGTCCATATGAGGACATTGAAGTTCCACTCATGTACCAGGAACACTTATGCTGGTTTAAAGGCGCCCTCCCCCATACAAGAAGTTGAGTAAGACTAGGTCTGCTTGGAAGAGAAGGAGCAACATGGCCAATATTAGCGGCCTACACACCACATTCTGACATTGAAACAATGCCAGGAGGAGACTTACTTATACTTCACAAAGAATTAATAAAAATTTACAGAAACATGACTCAGTTTGTCATGAGGACACTTACAGTCCAGCCGGCAACGGTTACAACAAATACAACTCCAGTTCAAAACACAGCAACTAAAATAACACCACACACGTTACAAGCAGTAATGGGTAAAATGCCCGCAAAACGTGAACAAATGCCATTCTGGGTAGCTCGGAAAATAACACAGCTAGAAGCAGTATTTCTAAATACTAGCCCTTATGAAAAACACAGAATGCTGACAATCTGCTTGCCCATGGGGATAACACCACAGATAGAGGATTGTACTTCTTGGGGTACAGTTTTCGCTGCCATATATACCAGAACTCATGGTATGCCGTCATTAGCTGTAATACCAGATGTATTAAGACAAATACAAAACGAGTACGGAGCAGAGCCTGCTCTGAAGTTAGGGATGAAATTACTAGGTAATTATGCCCAGGTATCAGCCATAATATTAGCAAATATTAAAGGGGAGGCAGCATCAGTGGCTATCCGCCAACGCCTAAGGGAGTTCAGTCCTTTACAACAGGAGCACAAACTACCTAAAATAATTGAAACTGCGTATGCAGAATTAGGCAGGGACAGTTTGGGTGGAAAAGCATTAAAACCACAACTGATGGGTAGTCCCAAAAAGGACACCTTCAAGCAGACACCTGCTTCTTCAAAAAAGAAGTGGGACAATAACAAAAAACAAAAAGTTAAAGAAGACAGATCTCAATCCAGAGGTAGATCTCCTCCACAGGAGCCCTCCGAAAGGAAGTATAACCTTAGGAATAGGGACAATATTAGGAAACCTGACAAGTATCAGGATACTGATACACGTTCCTCTCGTTCCTTTCAGGGTTCAACGAAAAACTCAGAGAGGGAAGGACAGTCAGACAGACAAGAAGAGCATACAAAGTCCAGAGACAAGCAACACACTCAAGAATATACTTCCAAAAAAGAAGATAAACCAAAACAAAAGCCACAGTTCAAAAAGAAGAAGGTTGCAGGTCTAAAGATCAGACATGCCCAGAATTCTGAGGACTCGACTGCTGAATGAGGAATGGGCTCTGACGATGCTAGACAGTGCGGCAGAAGTAACAATAGCTCGCCAAAACCTGATGGAATTTCTGGTGACAGCGGACTTGAATGATTACATCACGGTGGAAACACCTGATACTAGGATAAGTGTCCCGCATACGTTATATGAAATAACACTCCAAATGGAAGGGGACAAGCCCAGGAAAGTTAGAAGTCTCTTTTGGGAGAACCTGACGTTTGGCTATGACATTTTGTTAGCTGAACAAGATTGGCCGCCAGCATTCGTCATGGACTGCCCATGGGAGAAACGGTAATTTTACCGGCATTTTCTGACCCTGTTCCCAAATATCTAAACTATACATATGCATGGGAGTGGGCGGTAGCCCTAGCCCCGGCATTATACAAAAACCTTGTTGGATGGGATGAGGATTCAACTCACCACATTATTCCATTAAAAAATACTCCGACTGCACAGAGGCAGTATCCAATAAAGCAAGAAGCAAAAAAACAGGTCAGGGAGATCTTAGATCAACTTGAGTACCAAGGGGTGATTGAAACTTGCACCTTTCAAATGAATAACCCTTTGTTTCCCGTATCAAAACCGGACAATATATTGTTTAGTTTTGGATTACAGACATTTAAACACTTGCACTAAGACATTTGCAGTTCAAAATGCACACAGTGCTGCATTAATGAATAACATTGTGCGGAAAAAATACAAAACGACACTAGATATCTCAAATTGATTTTTATGCCAAAATATAGCACATGAAAGCAGGTATTTGACCGCATTCTCCGCGTTAGGCTCCCAGCGTCAATTTTGTAGACTCTCCCAGGGGTATAAGAACAGCCCAGGGTTATTTTCAGCCAGAGTAACTGAATTACTTCAAAATTTGGATGAAGAGGCATTGTCCTATGTGGATGATATTTATCTAACGGATGATGACCTGGAGGAACACTTGACCAGAGTAAATGCCATAATATTGGGATTTGCCTCTGAGGGCTACACATTTAATTTAAAAAAATCAAAGATAGCCCACCTCAATGTCCTTTTTCTGGGATATGAGCTTTCAAGTGAAGGAAAAAGCCTAGTGGCTAACTTTTTAGAAAAGTGTGCGCTGATCCAACCTCCAAAATCATTAAAAAACTTACAATCAATCGTGGGATTCCTGAACTTTGGCAGAACATAAATTTTGGATTACGCAGAAAGAGTAAAACCTTTCTACGATTTAATAAAACCTGACTTTTCAGTTAGACAATGTACAGAGAGCACACCCAGGGGTAGTGACATCATACAGTGTTGGGAAGTTATGCCTCGATTGGCTAAAGACCTCAACACTTACACATGTGAAACAACACTTGTCCTTACTTACAGAGGATGTGGACCTACGGGATTTTTTATTAGGTCCTAGGAAGCCACGTCATAAACGTTTCTAATATGCTGTCTATAATGAGATTTGGAAAATATCACAAGAGGCCGCTGAAAGATTAAGAGAAATAGATCGTATAAACCTAGAGAAAGCTCTAGCAGTGGTCGACAATGGGTTAACTACACTAACCTCCAGGATATATTCACTAGGCAACATTGTATCTTCTGCTATTGATGTACTAGAGCAGGATTTGTCCATATTACAACACAGGCAATCACAATTGCGTTCGATTATGTTATTAAGCTGGACGCTGCAATCTTTGCACGAAGGCTATGTGCCTTGGCGTTTCATAAACAGCACGTCTCTGTTTTCTTCATACAATCTAACAGAAAAACAGATAGAAATGGAACAGAGGGGAGCAAAGTATACAATGCTGCGTATTGAAAAACTGGACAGATTAGCATTTACAGTGGCAGAGTCACCGTCCACAGAATGGCTAATCCATGGCCACATAACTCTTCCGGTCACTACTTTTCAATTCCAATATTGCCTTGAGCAAATGCAGGCAGATATGAAGAAATGGGTAGGGAATTCATCAAGGAATCTTGGGGATTGCCGTACAGATTTCGATGCCGGAGTGGGGGAAAAGAAGTGTTTCTAAGCGGTACAAACTGCGAGAATACTTTAAGTGGATCACTCATATGCCAGGATATAATGCTTCATGGGGCCTGTAACGGTTCGGTAGCAAACTTATCCTGTCACTTGAGGGGTGCCCCAGCTGCCGTCATCACTCCAGTGTTCAGGCTGCTTTCGAATGGGAGTTACTTGATGCTGAACGATCAAGGCTGCTGTGGGATGCTTCCGGGCATCGCATATCTGGTTACCGTGAGCTCCAGGGTTACTTGCTGTATGCAAGTATTGTTTCCACCAACACATACAGTCAGGGAGGCGCCGTTATGGCCTTCACTAAATGTTTCATTAATACGGTTTGATGCTTTGAGCAGAATGAAAGCCATGCTTTTACAGAAACTGTGTCCTTAACCTCCGCTCGAGAGACTTTTGATCTTTAGATCGCAAGGTCCCTCGGCAGAGATACAGGCACTCATACGTACAACTGCCCCTTCCATTTCGCAGAAATGGGAAATCGTATCTTTAACATGTCTGATACGACAGGCATCGTCCACCTATTAAAGACCATAGGTTCTGGACTATTAAGCACCGTTCAGACGGTCCTCAGAGTTATACCAAACTTTATACACTCCGTATTCGGAAGCATATTTGGAGGGCTGCCGCTGATCCTGTTTCTAATAGCAGGTATCCTGATTGTCATTTTTCTGCTACTCAATGGACGTCCCAGTCATCAAGGAGATGGAAACAGTACTTCTGGAGCGAAAATACCGTGACCGCATGGTACAACATCTAGGCACACCTCGCCTAAGAGAACTAAGTGCATCTTGGTTCTTGTCATTTAGACCAGTTGGATGGACTGCATCTTACCTGTCCTCCGATGCCTGTTTTGCGGAGAAGAATGCATGTTAGATCTCTGTCTGACACTCCCATCATGTGCGCAACCGGACGTTGATGCTTTACTGGACCCGATAACGGCCCATGTTCTGCAGTGTCCCCAGCGTATTCCGATGTTGATGGCGGCATTCCTAGAGCCACCACAGGTAGTATCGGCTCCTGTTGGTATGGACATCGGCTCCTCCTCTGACACCCAGGCCTTGGATGGTGCACAGGCTGCCCCAGCATCGGTTGTGGACAGTACGAAAGATCATCTGTGCTCAATTGACATAATCTGCGAGGTGTTACAGGGACCGTCGTCTGCGGAGGCAGGCAACGAGAATGTTGCATCTACCAGCCAGGACACATAAACATTTGATTCATTTGGCTCGTCATGTGCTGGGAGAAATTCAACCTTTTTATTTTGAGAAACAAACTGAAAAATTGGAACTCCATAACAAAATTGACATTCTTTTGAGCATGCATGGCTTTCAAATACTTATAGTAGTTCGAACTATACCTACGGACACATTAGGGCTATGGCTTGAGTAACAATTTCCTTTTTTTTTAATTTTAGAGATTTTTAGAACTTTTTAAACATTGTTTTTAGCACAACAAGAAACTAATGTTTTTTTTAAAACTATTTTTGCATACCAGTATCTAGTCAGCCTAATAGTAGGTTTAGAATTTAACTATGTCGTCCATTCGGAAGAGGAGTGGGTGATATATTCCATATAGGTACCATAATATAGGCCCCGGTAACTTCATTACCCTTCACCTATATTCTTCCCTACATTACACTTATAACGGTTTACAGGTACTGACCTTTTACCTAGATACGACACTGCATTCAGAACGCCGGTTTTCCCTAGTTCGAAATCTCATACATTATGCATGAGGATTCTTGGAAGCACAGCAGGACTACCATCTCCTATATAATATCTATGTATAAAGTTCATGCCCTACGTCATCCTTAGGCCGACACAGTAATACAGCAAGCTAGGACCCCTGGGGAGACCTATGGGTATATATACATTACATCTTGCTAAGATAGAACAGAGGAGACCGAGACTTCCCGGCCGACACACTGACCAAAGACGCTGAGGTTCCTGCATGCAGACACTACAGCTTGCAGTGGTCTAACATCCCTTGCGGGGTGTCCTACTCGAGACCAAGACGGGGTCCCACAGCCTCTCACTTCAGGTAATGGGGTTGACTAAATCCTAGAGGGATTTTTGGCTTAGCACCTATACACATGCTAGGTACATTTAGGTACATCTAGTTAGGGAAGCAGTAGGAGTACGCATCTTTTTATCATGTGTTTTATATACTCGTATGTATTCATGATTATTATAAGATGGTAGAGCTATACCATCCATTTACCTTTATAGTACTGCTAATCATTTCTATCTTATACTGTCTAACGGTTGTTGCAGCTCATCTATTCTACACCAGAATAACAACTGTTCAATAAATACTTATTGAAAACGCCCAGCCTGTTTATTCTGTGTATCTCTCTGAGACAAACTTAGTAAGCACGAGTGACTGAGCGAAAAGTAGTATATTGTTTCCACGATCCTGAGGGATCAGGGATGTCATGTTCGATGGTTGCCAAGAACTATTTTCTCCTTGGTAAGAGGAGATTCTAGTGGCACTGTGAGCTAGTTGGTACAAAAGGCCAATATATCCGGTGGGGGTGTTCAGAATCAGTCTGATACCAATCCTACAGTGTATGCTGTCCAAACGCGCAGATCCTGTATAATTATTATAGGAGTTACACGACAACAGCAGATAGGGAGCTGGTGAGCACAGCAAGGATTACAATTAGATTGACTAGGAAAGCAAAGCAGACACTGACCTCCGCCAGTTCTTCACTGAGACACCGGTGAATTGCAGCTTAGGTCAGCTGCAAACACACAAAGCAGAAAAATTATTTTGTTTTTTTAGATATTGTACACTCAGTTGTCATGCATCCAGATGGTTTATGCTTGAAACCTAGAATAGGGAAGGACAAATGTAGTGTCGGGATGCTTGGCTTAGCAATGCTGTTCTAATGTGCAAGGTGTTGTGCTACACATACTTTGAATATTCATATCTTTCTTTTCACAGTAATTTACCAGCAAAGCAACTGGCTTTTCATCTGACCTCAGTCAAACATCTGAGGTAAGATTTCAATCCTCCATGAAGATGCGGTCATCTGAAGTGCATGCAGTCATAGGTCTGTAACTTCAGTAAGCTCTCACTTGTGCCAGTCTTCATACCACTGTGCTTTTGTTACCGATTTGTTTCCTTTTCTCACACTTTTGAAAACAGAGTAATGCTTATGGTGCCGAAAAGAGCATTTGTATTTGATGTGGCTTTTGCTCTGTTTTATCTTTTACACTGTTTGAGAAGAGAATCTGTAATGAGGCAAAAAACAGTCAAAGTTGAATGCACTGTTTGCAAAGTTGATTCCTGTGATGTCTCTTCCTGTGATGTTTCTTCCTGTGATGTCACTTTCTGTGATATCATCAATTATGCTAATTAGTACTCACTTCTAATAATTTCTAAAACTGAAACCTCTGTTTCACACTTGTCTGCTGCCGAAAGGCAGCAGCTTAATACTGGTCCAACATACCAAGCCTTGTGTTGCCCAAACTAATGAAAACTGGAAATAATTTCCAATCCAATCGCAAATCACCACACATTCCCATCTAATAGAGTATATTTCTACTCGCCTGTTTGCCTGTGAGTGCAACGAGATCTTGCCCTGCCCACCAGAATTACGAGATGAACGCATTTGTTCAAGGATTCGTTTTTATCATTTATGATGTCTCAATATTTTCACAGTTTTACAGGTTTGTTAATAATAATATAATTATATAACATTATGATAAATACATGCATCTTTATGACAGACAGCATTATGAGTATAATTTAATAACTGCTGCAGTTTATTCAGATCACAAAAACCTAAAGTGCCTGACACTTTGCAACAGTGTTTCGCTTTTCACGAATGTGAACGACTTCTGATGCGGTCCATAAGAAAAGGCACTGTTTTAAGATTGTTATTTTGCTCAGAGAAATAAATCAGCCAATCACAAGCAGGCATTACGAAAATGCATACACAAGCATCAGTGCACTCTGTTCCCCCCTGAGCAAGGCATCATGATGAACTCTTTCAGCACAGGTGAAAAATGTGATGCTTATAACTCTCACTCCAGACACTATTACTGTTGTGACACTAATGTTCTGCTGCGTCAACATGAGAAAATGGCTACTGCTGTTTAAATCTCCATGTTTGACTTGCATGGAAAAAATAAAATTTACAACATAACATATTTGTGTTGTTTTCCAAAATGTGACATTGAACCGATGCCTTGTCAAACAAGAGGGGCATTATTGATGCTATGCAGAAAAAATGCAGGCTGTCCATAAGACGTGGATATTCATTGTACAAGAAAGACTGAACCTACAGGAACCATACAACCAAACATCATGCCTTTGACTGCTTGCTGCACAAGTTAGCACCTGATGGGTTACAAACCCACCTCTTGCTTTTATGCCGAGATCGCGGGCTCAACATGGTACAGCTAATTACAAGGCTCTGACCTGCCAGCATTGCAATAAGAAACAAGGCCTGCAATCATTAATGGTGTGGTTTGTAGAGGCACATTATTTTAAAAAAATGAGGTTCTTGTATTTTCCAAAAGTCTGCTTGCCTCTTACATTTTCAGCAAATTGATAAGCATTTATATATAATGCGATCCATATGAACAAAAGCAAATAAAAGCCATTGCATCGAAGGGAAACTTTGAACAGCAAAGTTTAGATGCACAACTCTCAGAATTCCAGATCTCTTGAGTATAAACCTAGGTGTCAGTTAATAAGTTTGGGTCAAGCAGAAGATGGACTTGTTGCCTCGATCTTCAGATTGTTGACAAATGCAATCTGTTTACACAGTCTTAGCAAGATAGGCCTTCTGTGCTGTGTCGTCGTCTGGCTCAGGAGTTGATAGCACAGGGTTTAGGTCGACTTCCTCCTGCAGTGTTTCTGCCTTTGCCCGGTTGTTTAAGTCTCTTACATACGGAACCAGATTTCGCCAACTTTTCCCTGCAATGTATATAGGGAAGGTGCTGTTAAGTATAACTGAGAACGATTGGTGTGACCTTCTTCTGTATACTCTTTTTCTACAGTATGCACTTTGTCTCTCCCGCAGCACATTAGCCATTCTCATGCAACCTCTTCTTTTCTCAACCTTAGGTTGCAGGCATACTGTTCAGCCAAGAGTACGAAGGCACAGACACTTTTTTCGTCCTGCTGCGTCTACCATCAAATGCCTACTTTCCAGTAAATCCTATTCCTCCATTCCTGGATGCACCAAGACTTACTTTCATTTTGTGCTCTTGAAATTGTTACAAACTTGAAATCCCCCAAAGTATTTTTCTAGAACAGCAAACATGCACTAAAAATCTCTGATACACCATTTTTTAGACATAGCCCAACAGGTGGTAGCCTATGGATGCACTAACCTCCCTTGCACCCTAACATATTTTTTTTTAAATGAAGGCTGATTAAGTGAACTGAAAAATGTATTGAAAGACATCCAGAACAAACCCTTTTGTACTGCAGCTTTATTGAACTCAGTCTAGTCAACATCTTGAGACTGGGGGTGGTATTCACAAGACATTCTGAGCTAGGGGAGGCTGATTACACAACTTAAAAAATTACATTCACAGTCACAAGTGCTATATAAAATAATATAGAAATACTTCTTTTTAAAAAAACAAACAACTATCTAGTAATTGTTCGGTATTAAAACTCCACAATTTTCCAACAGTATGATGCCAAACCATCTTCATGATTAGTGATATAAATATACTTTATATATGTCTTTACGAAGTCCAACAGCAATTAGGAACTTTTTGCTATCAGGTGTATCACCTAAAGCTTGGAATGTTTTACAGTAGTTCTTTTTTCACATTTGGTCCCTTATATGCTAAAACCATTACAGTGCAAAATGTGAAATGTACAGTAGAATTGATAATGATGAGTCAGCATGGAAAGCTAGCATGGTGATGCACTGGCGGCCATCTTTGAGAGGTGACCTGTACCATACTGCTTCTGCCTTTAGATTTTTCCTTGTGCAGAGATAAAGGGAGGCTAGCTAGGCTTTATGTCAGGAGACTCCTTGGAACCACTTCTTGCTCTAACTGCAATCACACCAATACCACTACACCGAAAAGAAAAGAGAAACATTTTCATTTAATTTCAGGCACATATTGGCATTAACAAGAAAGAATGAAATAAGTCTTTTCGAAAGGACAAGAAAACAAACCTAGATATGCCCCTCTTCCCTCACCTCTGGAAGGGCGTACAGTGGCACTGAGGGTACGTTTGATCCCATCGCATTCCCCTGGGTCCTCATTGATTATCCCCAGGTTGGTGTTCCAGGTTGTCCAGTTTACTTCATCCACTCTGAAGGGAGATGAAATAAGACCTCAACCAAACTGCGATGCCAAGAAAACAAGCTATGAAGATCATTAACATTTAATTGATTAGGGCTCAATTTACTGAAGAGTTTTATAGACTTAAAACAGTCCTAATTCTGTGGTACAATGGGTTTGCTATTGCTTAAGCCAGTGGTTCTTAAACTGTGGTCCTATGACCCCAGGGGGCTGCGAGGCCTACTCAGGGGATCCACGACTGTGTTACAAAATTAAATAATATTAAAATTAATACATTAAAAAAGTAATAAAGTATATACAAATATAGAAGCAACATTGAAAAAGTGAAAGCTTTGTATATATTGGATTTTGAATTAAACAAAATATTTCAATATTTGAGCATTTGTTTGATGTATGCTTGTTTTTGTATTTTTGTTTATTGTTTTGACGTTCAAAGAATACAAATTGCTTAGGCTAGGTAAGTAAGGGTCCCCGGATTCCAGTAATGATTCAATGGGGCTCTACAGAAATTAAACGGTTAGGAATCACTGGCTTAAGCCATTCTTACATCTTCTTCACTTCTGCTTTCCACTCTTAAGATTAAACTGTGGTTACAAAGTATTTTCCTTGTGTCAGATAGTTTTAACACTATGGGCCTTATTTAGAGTTTGGAGGAGTGGGACCTCTGCCTAAAAAGTGACTACTGAGGTTGTAGCCCCAATTCTGAACGAGTGGGGCGTGAAGTGCACTGTATCTAGCCCCAAGTAGGACAGAGCGTGTTTAATAATCCGTGTGAACTTAAAACACATTAGAAACGTGCCATCTCCTTATGCACCCATAGATTGTGGTGGCCATTCTGCATCCTGCAAAGTAGATATTCATTCATCTGGGCCACTGGACAATAGGTGATGTCTGGAGATGCCGCAAGATGCACCCAAAACCCCTTCCCTGCCTGGTCAGTTTTTGGATCTCCTTAGTCCTACTTTCATGGTGTCCCCTGATATAACTATATCTGCAATGTTGACCCCTGAGAACTGATTAGATTTGGAGGCAGCAACCAATTCAGATATCCTGAAGGTGCCAAAGAATGTAAGTGAATAAGCCAGCTTACAGAGAAAGGTCACATATTGTGAAAAACATATGAATGGCAGTTTACCTCATGATATCTGACAGTCTTGATGCATCAACCGGCCTCCTAGAATCCTGCATAGCAAGTGCAATGCACTCTCATCCTTTAATCGCCTTCCTGACGCTAAAATCCTTTGTAGGGTCTCTCATCCCTATAAGGCCAGCAAAGAAAACAATAGCTGACATCTACTTCCTAATCAGCCTAACAGATTTGCCACATTCCTTCTGCTTTACCATGAACTTTAAGACCCCTCCTGCAGCACTGAACTGTTCCTTCCTGCTGCGTGAGTCAAAAGTTGCATCATACGCCTGCCACTCCACTTCATACGCAGCTTAGTCCTTAGGGCGAGAGAGGCAGCAAGCAAGTGCTCTCACTCTGCCAACGAGACAAGGCATTAGCTATTGTGTTTTTTTATCACCCGTACATGCTTGCTAGTAAAATACACATTGGAAACCAGATATCTATGGATTAATGCTTTCAGTAGTCCTAGGACAAAGGGGCACTCTGCACTTTGGTTATTGATGCCACCGCTACGGAATTGCTGTCCAACCAAAAAAACTTTCCAAAGCAGTCCCCAGTTGCAGGATCTATGAAACCAGAGATTTTGTCCTCAGTCACAAGCCGAAGAACAAAGAGGCAGTTCTACGGTCTCGCAGTGTTTTTAGCCCCCACCGAGGCACTCCCTGATGACATCATACATCACATGGAGATGGGGTGGGACCTGGTGCCTCACAAGAACTGTCCACCAGATGAGGGGCTCCCCCCCACCAGATGAGGGTATTCCCACAACTCCACAGAGTGTCCTCGATATAGAGAGTATTCCGTTTGCTCCTGCCTGAGGAGCGACCAATAGTGACCCTTTGCTATGCATGAGGGTCGCCGCTTCATTCTCTTGTTTTGTGAGTCAGCTAACATTTTTGTGGCATTTGGTCTTTGTGGGTGTAATTCTTTGTGTGCATAGCTACTTTTGGACACTTCCATTTTCCACATGCAAATGGAGTCACTATTAAATTCAGATCCCTTCCGAGCCTGACTTTTCCATTCCCATTACAGTCTAATGGGATAACCCAGTGAACCTCAGGGCCTGGGTATTGTTTAGTACAATCAACATAGTGCTGTTGGTAACTTAGTAAATTTGGAAAAACAATATTTCTTAAAGGTAAACCAGAAGCATTACTCAACATAAGAAGAAAAAAGAAGAAAGCACAACCAGAAAGAAGATTACTGCAAAAAGCATGTATTAAGGTGTAAAGACATGAAGTTGTCTATGAACATTGTGTCGAAGGTTGTTCCAAATGTGCAAAATGTGACAGAAGTGCTTGTGCAGAGTGACATGTAAAAAGTAGGGTGACTGGATACATAAAACACAATTAAAGTTCACAGTACTCAAGCAGCCTGCGTGCTGCTCTGTCAGGTATAACTGAGTACACAATCCTCATCAAGAAGGGCAACTAGAGGGTTTTCTTAGAAGTCCAATGGGGGGATTAGGCCTTAGTACAGACAGTTAGAGACCCAAGTAATCGTGGTTGCTTAGAACCCTCATAGAGCATCTTCATCAGGATGTGGGGAAGGGGCAACCTGTGTAAATACAACAGGGAATTGTCTGAAGGGCCAAACCTGGTGTGCTATTTAAAAATGGTGCCTAGTTCATGTAGAAGCTCACCTTGAGGTGCATGAAAAAACCTTTCCATGAAGGGAGTCCTATGCAGTTAATGAGACGTCAAGCCTGCTCGTCAAAACAAAGTTCTAAATATAAAATTATTGCATCTCAAATGTAAGAATTAGCAAAAGGAATCAAAACATGCAGGGCTTTCTTACTTATCACTGCATATTCATCTTCAGTTTGGCACCAAAGCTCAAGCAGTGACTGAGAATGGAACCTTACTTTCAATGTTGAGTCACTTGAGATGTCAATGAGCTGTTCTGCTTCCTCTTTGTTGAAATGCTGAAGTATCTCAGCATTGAAGGGGTCTCTCACCCATTTTATTGGCTCTATTTCATCCTCTGGGAAATATTTGGCATGGTAAAGACGCAGTTGTGACAAATATAGAATAAAAACTGTCCTCAGTTCCTCCTTTAACGCCATTTCATTGTCTTGCAGAAACTGGTCCAATGAAGAAATACATTTTGTAGTCAACTTTGCTTACACTGGTTTACCAAAGGATCACTTTTTCTTAAAGCCTCAAACTTCGCCCAAGAGCTGCAAGATGTTAGTATTATTGCCTTGCAAGGAGTTGTTCAGTCAATTAAGTTTTTCCAAAATTTCCGAAAGAAAAGCCATTTTTATTTGTATTTGTTGGTGAAACAATTTACATCATCGTATAGATACAAGTATATTTAATTCCTCTGCTCATACACTCTAGGCAAAAGACACACAATTGATGGACGGAATCCTGAACAAATCAAAACATTCACCCCCAGACAAGAGATCTGGGTTAAATCCATCATTCTTTTGCTCACCATGCCACCCCAGTTTAGACCTGGCCATATGCAAATCAGTCTTGACCCTGTGCCTCATGGGAACAGTCCAGCCCGAACTGCCAAGTCAGATCCTCCCTGGACCGGAAACAAGCATCCTAGGACCGGTTTCGGGGTTTCACCCCTCATCAGCCAGGATAGCTTGATTGCAGTGGCACAGTGAGCCCGGGACCCAAATCTGGGCATAACCGGCACACTTAGGGCGAGAAAGCAAAAGACACACAATTGATGGACGGAATGCTGAACAAATCAAAACATTCACCCCCAGTCAAGAGATCTGGGTTAAATCCATCAATCTTTGCTCACCATGCCACCCCAGTTTAGACCTGGCCATATGCAAATCAGTCTTGACCCTGTGCTTCATGGGAACAGTCCAGCCTGAACTGCCAAGCCAGGTCCTCCCTGACCGGAAACAAGCATCCTATGACCGGTCTCGGGTTTCACCCTCATCAGCCAGGATAGCTTGATTCCAGTGGCACAGTGAGCCCGGGACCCACGTCTGGGCATACCCGGTGTGTACTGGGGTGAATGTATGACATTGTTCTGCATTCTGTCCATCAATTGTTCTTTTGCATATGTCACCCCGAGTGGGACGGGTATGCCCAGACGTGGGTCCCGTGCTCTCCATGCCACTGGAGTCAAGCTATCCTGGCTGAAGAGGGGTGAAACCCCGAAACTGGTCCTAGGATGCTTGTTTCCAGTCCAGGGAGGACCTGGCCAGGCAATTCGGGCTGGACTGTTCCCATGGGGTACAGGGTTAAGACTGATTTGCAGATGGCTGGGTTCAAACTGGAATGGCATGGTGAGCAAAAAAACGATGGATTTAGGCCCAGATCTCTGTACTGGGGTGAATGTATGACATTGTTCTGCATTCTGTCCATCAATTGTTCTTTTTGCATACACTGTAAGCAGGCAGTTACCGAGAGTCAGACATCAAGAAATTCTGTAGAGAGTAGAGGCATGTCATCACCCAGCTTAGCAAAAATCTTGCTTTCTTTTGTCTTGTTTTGAAACAATTTACCACTTTAATGACTATTTTCAGAATCCCATGCAGTTCTTCACTGAGGTTTACTCCTGCCAGTGCTTCTCGTTGTATTATACAATGTGTCCATACAGCATTATGTGCTTTAGACCGTATGCGTGCCTGAAGTACTTGGTAGCATCCTGCCATTGAACGACCCCCGTCTGTACAACCTCCAACACATCTCTCCCAGTCAATCTGATTCTGTACCATAAGATCGTCCACATCTGCAAACAAATCTTCACCTGTAGTTCCATCTTTCATTTCTGTACAGAACAACAAATCCTCAACAATTATTTTCCATTAACAACCCTGACATAACAAATGAGATAGGGGTCTTTTTGTTTGTATGTTGCCTCGTCCAACTTGAGTGCAAAGTCTTTGCTTTTTAAATTACAGATGAGCTGTTCATTAATATCTTCAGCCGTATCATTTATCCTCCGGCTGATAGTATTATTAGAAAGAGGCACTTTGAGCAGCTGTTTACCCGCATTTTCACCGAGCATGATTGTTATAATATCAACAGCAGGAGGCAAAATCTGCAAATGTGTTGGTTTTTTGCACTGTGCAACATCATAGCCACTTTGTAAGACAGGTAGGCATTACTATTAACTTTGGCTCATTTTGAGATAGTGGACATTTGTAGTTTGGCTTCTGTAAGCTTTCTTATTAAAAATTTCCTTGGCTTTACGACCACATTTGGGCGAAGAGTTTCAAGATGATGCTTTAGTTTACGTGAAAGCACGGATTCTACAGCCAAATCTTTTAAACAGATTACACATTGAGGACTCTCCTCATTAATAACCTGTACACAAGTGAAACCATTATCTAGATACCTGTCATCATTATTTCTGTTCTTGGTTTTTCTTTTCCCGTTCTCTTTTTGTCAGAAGAACCTGAGATTTCTCTTTGCTCAGACAAACTTGAACTTGGTACTAAAATTCTCTTCATTGGCACACAGGTCTGCACTGAAACACCGTCATTACTGTCTGAGGCGGACCGTTCTGAAAACATGACTCAGGTCAAATGTAATTATTAATTTAATTTTAGTTTTTAAATTTACCCAGAGTCATGTTTCCGTAACAGTCCTCCTCAGAGAGTAATGACAGTGTTTCAAACCCGAGCTGCGCACCCTGCTCAACTCCCCACTTTGCGACTCCCTCTTGGCTACGCAATGGGTTTAGCCCAGAAGTAAGCCAAGGTGTGGAGTAGTGACAGGTCCCACGTTGCTACAGAAAAATTTCCTCTAGAAGGGGCTAAGTGACTGTGTTCGTTAGAATTTTATTGCACATTACTTTTGGATTAGTTAGTTTATATCTAACCTGCCATATCTTAAAATCTGAACTTGATGGTGCGGAGCAGTGACAGGCTTCACACTGCTGCAGTTGGCTGCAAAATACTTGGTCTTCCCTGTTATTACCTGGGTTGCTGTGTGCTTGGTGCGCATCTTTTCACGTCGCCCCTGGCTAGTTTTGATAGTGCACCGGGGGGCTGCGGCGCACAGATTGGGTACTGCTTTATTATGGAGTACCATGTGTTAGGGCAGTGACCCTGAGCACCCAGAACAACCTTGAAACTTAGCTAGAATGATCTTGAGATAGCGTTACAGAACTATTGTGGAAGAAGTGAGAAGAGCTACTAGCTAACCTTGGCGTCCCCTGAAAGGTGCCAATGTTGCGCGTTAGAGCCCAGATATACTAAGATTTTACATCGGGGTTTCACCTTAGTGGTACACTCCTGAGGCAAAATCCAGGCCCCGCGAATCAAGTTTTTGCTTGGCTGTGCATGGGGTTTAATCCCAAATGTAATGTAAAGCAACACATAGCGATGCCTTGCATTAACTATAACTCATCACTCTACCATGCATTATGTTTTGACAAATTATGTCATTTGAGATGTCATAAGTGTTGTTAGTGCTATGATTTCACATGGAACAAGTGATGTAATATGCAAGGGTATAACTAGTGTATGTAGAAGGTGCGAGTTATAGTTAATGTCGTGTGGCGAGTGAGGTGAGAAGACTGTACGGAGGTGCATGTTTTATAGCAATTTGTAGGTGGTGCGTAGATTATAAATTTAGGTTACAACTATAATATTTAAATTTCTAATTGTTTTGTAGTTTAAGTTGGATTTGTATAGAAAGAATAAATAAAGATTTCATAACTATAACTTACCCTTAACCTTTGTTTTTTCATTGAATATATATATTGCAGAGTCTTCGCAATTAAGAGTAACACTTAAGAGTTGTGGAGGTGGGGCCCATGTAGGGCAAAGTGCGAGCTGGCGCCTCTGTTTTTAATGCCACATTTCTAATGTGCTTTGCATGCTCATATGTAACATACAGTCAACACATCCAGTCCCTGTTTTGCGTCAGTGTATCCCATCTCTGTCCATTTCCCCAAAGCATCATGGTTTTACCTGAAGCACCATCTGTAATCCTCTTTCCCATCAGGGGTGATTCCTACGAGGACCGATTTTCCTGAACGAAAAACATTCCTCAGTGAGTTCAGGAAGCTCTTTTCTATGTCCAGGATGGTGATGGCTCGCTGCAGCGGGGATGACACAAATCAACAGATGAAAATCATAAAGACCGCTCAAGTATGATGAAAAACATAGTGTGACTTAACTCTTCTAACATTAAACATTTGTGCTGATCTAAACTGAAGACAGCTACAAGTTTTCCAAAATAGTTCTATATGTTTCATTTTGTAAACAACCCCCCATACAACATTCTAAATAATGCATCATGGGACTTATAGTCTTCGTCATTCCACAACCCACAAATGAAAGTCAAACCAATCTACGGTTCCAATGTGAGCTGACCAACTTGTGAATGCCGCCCTCAATAACTATGCCTGAAGAAGCTGGATCGACTGCCTTTACCAATGCTTGTTGTAGGATTCTTCATGCACTATTTCGAAATTTGTTGATGTTCAGCCTCTTCCCTCCTAATATGAGAGTTGCCATCAAAGTGTAGGCTAGATGTAGGTAATAATAATGCTCCCATATTTGGAGACTGTGCCCTCAACAGAGATGTGTATTATGTAGATTTATTGCTTCACCATGCTTTCTTCATTATAAGTTTACAGAATAGTCCCCAGATATCGTTTAGCCTCCTTGTGCACATTTTTAAAACACATGATTTAATTACAATTAAGTCATAAGAAAAATAAAAACAACAAAAAGGAAACATCTAAAAACTATTTTTCAAAACACTTTGGGGCCTATTTATAACAGAATGGAGAAGGTGGCGTTAAGCAAATATTGCTAACGCCACGCTTCGCCATCCTGAAAACGCAGGGATGTGCCTTATTCACAAGAATGCGGTGCGCCGCTGCATTTCACCTAGCGCTGGTGCTAAATCTAGCTGCCTAGTGTCAACGCAGGCACCCTTGCACCATAGTTCAAGGGTGCCTGCGCTGGGAGGAATGATTATTTATGTGCAGGAAGGTGTTCCTTCCTGCACATAAACAATCCAGAATGTCGATTTGAAATTCCTATGTGTGCTGCATTATGCAGCACACATGGAAGTTGCAAATCGCCATTTTGTTAAATGATTGTTTATGTGCAGGAAGGGACACCTTCCTGCACATACACAATCATTCATGGCGATTTGCAGTTCCTATGTATGCTGCAAAATGCGGCACACAGAAACAGCAAAAACGAGGAGAAATTAACCATTTCTCCTCGTTTCGCCATATTAAGACCAGGTTTTCACTGGTCTTAATTTTGGCACTGCCTTCAATTTACACTACCCTTGTAAATAGGGGGCAGCAACAAAATCAATGGGTGTTGCGGCAGAACGTCCACCGCAACACCCATTGCCCGCCTCTTTCACGCTAAGTGTAGCTTGAAAGGGGGCCTTATTTACAAGGCAGCGTTAAGCCACGCTAAGTGGCTTAACGCCGCCTTGCAAATAAGGCAATGGGATTATTGCCACAGGAACGTTGCAAAAAGTAACGTTCGTGTGGCGATAGGGGCTTGTAAATATGCCCCTTTGGCCTTAAGAATGAGTGTGCTAGAGGAGCAGGTGCTACTTATCGCACCTAATAAAATCCCGACTCCTGGCGGTTTTGAATTTATTGGGTTCGCTAAATAGAGCGTATTCCCAGTTTTTGGGGAAGGCTGAGGTTTAACACATCTCAAATTTCCGATCAATGCATTTAGGCAGAGCTGCCCTGGAAATAAGGTGTTGTCCCTTTAAGACCCCGAGACCTGCTGCAGTTCCTTCAGTGCCCTTTATCATCCATAGTTCTTTTTTTCTGCACAACTGGTGACCATATCTAAGAAAAGTAATTCTTGTTTTTGCGCCTTTTGTCAAAAACTGATATATTTTTCATCTTTGAAGCTTTGCTCCAAAATTTGATCTGCCATTCCCTTTACAAAGTATTTTTTAAGACCGAAATAATGACTGTATAATTTATAAGGTGGTAAATGCATTGTGGAAATATGCACGGGCTGTGAGCTCTTTTACCTAGCCGACCACCATAGGGGAGGCGTTAGGGTTCAAAAAGTGCAGTCGCACAAAGCAGCACTTAATGGCTTCCTACAGCACAAAGCTTCACGGCTCGCGAAGCGTGACCCCAGCAGACATGCATTACATGTTTCTCAAACATGACGGATCTTGATACTGTGAGGACAGTGACAATGAAGAGTGTATTCAGGACTACAGCAAGTAATCAGCGCATAAATGATGACAGACCCTCTCATCCTTCCCTATGTCAGAAAAATTGTTGATCTTTCCGGAATCTTCAAACTAATCTGAGGAGGGAGGCTGCAGCAGGGCATTCTGGGTGCGACAGCTGGTGGCATCATAAAGCACCCTATTTTAGATAAAGCTTCTTTTTGTTGGTTTTAAATGTTAAACCATTTGTTAAATGTTAGTTTTTAAAAAAACTTTTGCAGGGTGCTGCTGGACTCAGAGATTACGGTCATCATTATGAAAGTTATCCATGATTTAGCCTGTACCCCCAAATGAGGAACTGTACATCGAGAACAGCACAACTGCTGACCACCCAGCCTAACAAAGGCACCCTAGGCTGAAGTCAGCTCATTCTCAGAGAAAACCTGCAAACAACTGAGCTCCATACCCAAGAGAAAAAGAAAGATCAGCACTCTCCTAGAATTCAGAAAAGCAATAAAAACCTGACTTTTCCCCTAAAAGTGGTTGAACCTACCCTAAAACTGTAAGTTCTCAGATCTCTATGTCACATAAAATGAAGCTACGGTCAATGGGCTAACCCCCTTACTTCCAAATCAGACTACAAATGACAACACCAGACATCAGGGCATCTAGAGAGTGCTACTCTAAAACATGGTAATGCTCTGTAATGACTTTTAAATTACCAATGGATTAGAACACTGAGCATCCTGAGAAACTATCTTCCTCGCCACTGGGCGCAACCCAATTAATACCTACCTCCTAGACAACCTCAGGGGCCACCTCCACTTGTAACACAATGCGTGAGAGACTGTTTATTTATCACATTCTTTGCAACACCTCATGTTTATGGACCTTTCTAGTACTACAAAAATCATACACTGCACCCAACAATACCTATTTAGGAAAAAGCACAATCAACATTCTAATAGTCCTATACTCAATGGGTACCTAAGAATCAAACGCAATCAGTGCACTACATTACCTTCTCAGGCAATAAACAACTATATAAATGATACATTGGGAGTAGCTATGTACTCGATGATCCGTAGAGTGATTTGGACCGTGCAGAATCAGTCAGAATGGCTGTGGACATTGGATCATCAGCTATGCTGGTGCTCCTAGATTTATCCGCAGCATTCGATACGGTGGACCACCAAATCCTGGTTCAGAGATTCCAAGCAATAGGAATTGGTGGGGTGGTACTCTCCTGGTTGAAGTCCTTCCTTAAAAATCGTATGCAGAAGGTCGCCCTTCAACCCCACCAGTCGGAGCCCAAACAACTATGGTGTGGGGTGCCACAGGGGTCGGCCTTGCCCCTGCTTCTTTTTAACATATACCTGGCCCCTCTGTTCTCACTCATAGCTAACTGGGGAGTGAAGGCAATTTCATATGCTGACGATACCCAGCTGGTGTTTTCCTTTAAAGACCAGTCTGTGGATTCCTTCGCGAGATTTAAGGGTTGCCTGAGAGACATCGCCCAGTGGATGAACAACAATAAACTTAAACTCAATGCAGAGAAGACAGAAGTGTTGTTCTTCGGCAAGACTCTGCCGCCGGCAGCGGGGATTTGATGGCAGGATGAAATGGGCCTGCCCCCCTCCCCAGCAACTACAGCAAAACATTTGGCCGTGAAATGGGAAGTAGATCTCTCTTTCACAGCTCAAATTCGGCAGGTGACAGCCTCATGCTTCAGCAAATTGAGAAGCCTGAGGAAATTTTTACATCTACTGCTGGAGGACTGTCGCAGAGTCATTGTCCATGCCACAGTGACATCAAGGCTGGACTATGCGAACTGTCTTCCTGGGTCTGCCTGCGTACTTAGTCAGAAGACTGCAGATGGTACAGAATGCGGCTGCAAGATTGATTAGACGTGTACTGTTTCGGCACCATATCTCTCCGCATATAAGACAGCTCCACTGGCTGCCGGTAGCAAGAAGGATTGAGTTTAAGGCTTTATCTCTGGCTTTTCAGGCTATACTTGGCAAATGCCCAAGTTACCCTAAACACCGGCTGTGCCGCTACCAACAAAACCGCTCTCTGAGATCCAACTCTCAGAACCTGCTATGTATACCGCGATTTGTTAAAGCTCGCTTAGGGGGTAGACCTTTTACAGTGGGAGCAACTAAGCTGTGGAATTCCCTGCCGAGCAATATCCGCCAAATCCAATCAGAGCCGATGTTCAGAAAGGCCTTAAAGACCTGGCTTTTTAGTCTAGGGTAAATCTCTTTGGCTTTCTCTTTCCATCTCGCGTGCCGCCTACTGCTATAGCGCCGGGACACCTCTGTTGAGGTAGCTGTTTGCGCTTTATAAATGTCTGTATTAATATTATTATTATTATTGTTGTGTAGAAAAGTGCTATGCAAATTCATATACCATACAATAATGGAAGATTAAAATTACAAAGAAGAACCCTATTGTCAGGAATGTGAAGATAGGAATGGTCAGGGATATATATCACAGACAGAGAGGTTGGAGTTTATAGCAGCCACGGTCTGTGCAGGTAACAGCGGTGGGGCGGTGGGGCTGGTTAAGGGGGAATTTCGAGGGACGATGCAGAGGGCGGTGGGGCGGTGGCCCCACCGCTTTTACCTGCACGGACCACAGCTGGTTTATGGAGAATAGGAAAATCGTTGATAGGTCAAGAGATTAGTGCCTATTGGTTGAACACCTTGGAGAAAGGTTCCTGTCTCTTAAGTTCCTGCTTCTGTGTCAGTTCAGATTTATTTACACAAGAAGGCATGCATTGCAACCTCTCACTGTCTGACAACTAAGTGCTTTGCTGTGGCTTTCCACTACTGCTGAAGTTCGCACCCATTCATTACAGTTGTTGTGTTTTCTCTTTTTAGGTTACTCATTTCCTATTCCCTTCTGCCTTGTATTGGGGTTTTGTTGCACTGTGCTGTCTCTGCTTCCTCCCTCTGGATGTACCAGCGAACATATACTTCTACATCGCATGCGTTTACAACGCATGCGATTACAATGCGGTCGTTACAATGACAGCGTTGTTACATCGCAGTACCATTACTACGCAAGTCGTTACAACGACTTGCTGTAGGGGGCGCTGGATGTTGGAATAGTATAATTTACTATTCCAACTCCAGTGTGTGCAACAGTAGGGAAGGTGTTGGAATAGTAAATTATACTATTCCTTAGCTTAGAGCGACCCCTACAGCAAGTTGTTGTAACGACTTGCGTTGTAATGGTACTGCGATGTAACAACGCTGTCGTTGCAACGACCACGTTGTAATCGCATGCGTTGTTACGCATGCAATGTAATGGCTGTTTCCAGTACCAGCTCTCTTGTACCTCTTTTGCCTGGTTACTGGGAATATCTCCTTGTGTTCCTCAGCAATCATCACAGCCTCACTAGCTGAGGAACTGGTAAACTTGTTACCTATTGGGGAATCGACTTACAACTGTTTAATCCTCACACTGTTTTGCATTCACCTGTGCATACTATCTGGGTTGTACGGTGCAGGCTTCTACCCAGTACAGCCTTACCTCTTGAACGCCGTTTACCTTGAGGGAGGTTTCCCATTCCATCACTCCACTGGCCGAGACTGAAGACTAGCTGGAGCAACTGTGTTCTCTCTCTCTACCTTCTCTCCAGTGCTCTTTAAGCTAGATGTAGAACTTCTCATCACACTGCTGAAAAACTCAATCATATCCTATCATCTTAATGCAGATGATACACAACTCTATCTAAAAGTCTCCTCCCATGATAACATTCAATCCTAGATGGCTTCCCATCATTTAAAGCTCAATTCCCTTAAGACCGAACTCTTATTTCCTCCACACAGCTGACCCCTATCCAATCATAGCTGGACTCGATGAACACACTGGATTACAATTCGAAAATAATAAAATGTGCAAAATCTCTTGGTTTCACTCCCAATAGAAATCTGAACCTCCAACCTCTGATAGATTCAATAACCAAACCTTCAGAGTATCAGATGAAACTTTTGCATGGAAACACACCCTTCATACTTGCAGAAGACCTCAAAACTGTGGTGCAATCACTAGTGGTTCACTGACACAACATCGATGTAAAAATATCGATGTAAAAAATATCGACTAAAAAATATAGACAGCAAAAAAATCGACTCCTCTACTTAAACAGGTAAGTACAAAAATATCGACTCAAAAATATCGATGTAAAAAATATAGATGTATAATATATCGACTTTTGAATAAATAGTTAATAAAATAATATATATTAAAAACATTAACTATTAAATATAATATTAACAAAATAAAATAATTTTAATATACATTTTAATAAAATATAACAAACTTAATTTAAAAAATAAACACACAAACATAATAATTTATACGCATATATTTACTTTAAAACAATGAATAAACTATTATTTTTAATTTCTGTTAAAAGTTTCAAATAATATAAAAATAAAAATATATATTAATGATTTAAAATATACAAAGACAAAAATATATAATAAATTAAAGCATGAAACTATTAAAAAAATATTTAAACTTAAATTGTATAAGCATGCAATCAGTGCAACAGTAGGGAAAGTGTTGGATAGCAAAGCGGTAAAAATAACTATTCCCACTCCATTGAGTGCAAAAGTAGGGTAAGTGTTGGATAGCGGAGAAATTAAATTTACTATTCCAACTCCAGTGAGTGCAACAGTAGGGTAAGTGTTGGATAGCAGAGGGGTAAAAATTACTATTCCCACTCCAGTGAGTGCAACAGTAGGGAAAGTGCTGGATAGTGGAGGGGTAAAAATTACTATTTGAACTCCAGTGAGTGCAACAGTAGGGAAAGTGTTGGATAGCGAAGGGTAAATTTTACTATTCCCACTCCAAAGACAGCAATAGTAGTTAAAGTGTTGGATAGCAGAGGGGTAAAAATTACTATTCCCACTCCACTGAATGCAACAGTAGGATAAGTGTTGGATAGTGGAGGGTAAGACATTTTATTCCCACTCTGGTGAGTGCAACAGTAGGGAAAGTGTTGGATAGTGGAGGGGTAAAAATTACTATTCCCACTCAAAGAGAGCAACAGTAGGGAAAGTGTTGGATAGCGGAGGGGTAAAAAGTACTATTCCCACTCCACTGAATGCAACAGTAGGATAAGTGTTGGATAGCGGAGGAGTAACATTTTTTATTCCCACTCAGGTGAGTGCAACAGTAGAGAAAGTGTTGGATAGCGGAGAGGTAAAAATTACTATTCCCACTCCAGACAGTGCAATAGTAGGGAAAGTGTTGGATAGTGGAGAGGTAAAAATTACTATTCCAACTCCAGTGAGTGCAAAAGTAGGGAAAGTGCTGGATAGCGGAGAAGTAAAAATTACTATTCCTACTCCAGTGGGTGCAACAGTAGGGAAAGTGCTAAATAGCGGAGGGGTAAAAATTACTATTCCCACTCCAGTGAATGCAACAGTAGGGAAAGTGCTGGATAGCGGAGAGATAAAAATGACTATTCCCACTCCAGTGAGTGCAACATTAGGGAAAGTGTTGGATAGCAGAGAAACAAAAATTACTATTCACACTTAAACATTAAAAAAAATATATATATATATTAAAGAGTAAAAAACAATATTTAAAAAATAAAAAAATCAAATATATTAAACATATAAAAAGAACACATATTATAATATTAATTGCATATAACAAAAGCTAGCCTGGCTGATGAGGGCTGTTAGCCCGAAACCGGTCCCAGGATGCTTGTTTCCGGTCCAGGGAAGACATGGCTTGGCAGTTCGGGCTGAACTGTTCCCATGAGGCACAGGGTCAAGACTGATTTGCATATTGCTGTATCTGAACTGGGGTGGCGTAGTGAGCTAAAGAACAATGATGGATTCAACCCAGATCTGTGACCGGGGGTGAGTGTCTGAAAAGTTTCAGCGCTCCGTCCATCATCTCCTTGTGTTTGCTATGTTCGCCCTAAGTTGGCAGGGTATGCCCAGATGTGTGTCCCTTGCTCACTTTGCCACTGGATTCAAGCTAGCCTGGCTGATGAGGGCTGTTAGCCCGAAACCGGTCCCAGGATGCTTGTTTCCGGTCCAGGGAAGACATGGCTTGGCAGTTCGGGCTGGACTGTTCCCATGAGGCACAGGGTCAAAACTGATTTGCATATAGCTGTATCTGAACTGGGGTGGCGAAGTGAGCTAAAGAACGATGATGGATTCACCCCTGTCACCCAGATCTGTGACTGGGGGTGAGTGTCTGAAAAGTTTCAGCGCTCCGTCCATCATCTCCTTGTGTTTGCTATAACAAAAACCTACAAATATTATATAAAATAAAAAATCAATTTATAAAAAATAATTCTTTTAAACTAGAAAATATTTACAAACAAAAAAATTATTTAAAACATAAATGTATTTATTTTATTTCCTACCCTAAACACCACACCAATAACAAAACACTTCAACATTTTTAATTCAATTCAATTCATAATTAACATAATTAATAATCAATTAAATAATTATTATCAATAAAAAAACTATTACACATTAAATGACTGCACACACTTTAACACTATGATATTCACAACACACACCTAAATTAAACAATAAAATAATGAAACACAATTAAAACTTATTTTTAAATTAAAAACTATTACTATTAACAACTAATATTTAAATAATTAAAATGTATTTAATACCCACACTTTACCCTTTTAAAATAAAAAACAACACATAAAAAATAAACAATTACCCAAAATAAATATCAAATAATTAACATTAATTAACAACTATATATTAATTAATTAAAAACAAATTACTTCCCACCCTTTGCTCCTATAAACACCACAACACACACATAAAATTAATTACACAATGACCATGATTAATTACCAATAAATTAATTAAAATTAATTAACAACCAATTATTAATTCATCAATTAAAAATAAATTACTTCCCACCCTTTACACCTATAAACACCACAAAACACACCTACAATTAATTACACAATTACCATAATTAATTACCAATTAATAAATTAAAATTAATTAACCACAAATTATTAATTCATAAATTAAAAAGAAATTACTTCTCACCCTTTACACCTATAATCACCACAACACACACCTAAAATTAATTACACAATAACCATAAATAATTACCAATTAATTCATTAACAACCAATTATTACTTAATTAATAATAAATTACTTTACACATTTAACACTATAACATCTCAATTAAACAAATATTAATAAACACAAAATAATCAATACATTTAATATAATTAAATTACTTCCCACCCTATTTCCCTATACACCCACAACCAGCTACGGAACTAAAAACGCAAAATTCAAATAATTTTTTTTTTATAACCACAAAAAATGTAACACATATATTAAAAATACAAACAATTCTTATACAAAAAAACATACATCACACTCATATAAATTATAAACTAAAATACATAACATTAATAAAAAAACGATATTTTTAAGAACTATGGGGCCCATTACGATGGCGGGCAGAAGCACCACCGCCGTGCTGGCGGATGCAAAAAGCACCAGTTACCGCCGGCACGCAGCAGTCCACACGCCCGCCCAATTACGATGCGAAAAGTAGACCAAACACCGCCGGCAAGCCAGCAACACCGTCCGCCATCAAAGTGCGCCCGTTCACGTAGCGGCGCAGCACAACTGACACACACCGTCCGACGAAACACGTCCCGCCCGGCGCATAAATTACGATGCCGCAAACAAACGGCTCCCACAGCTAAGAGACACCGCACGTGAAAGAGAGGCGGTAACACGGACGCAGAGCACGGACAACGAAGAAGCGGCTCCCCGAGCATGAATCCAGCACTGCAGGCCCTCCCCATGCTTCTGCTGATGCACCACCAAGGACGCAACGTACCGCGGAGACGCAGGTAGGCACACACACAACAAGTGCACGCAAACAGCGCACACAGTGCAAGGGCGGAAAAGCGGACAACCCCCCACCAGCGCGTGTACACAACACATCCACCATCGCATCCACAGATGACACACAGGCCAAATCGTAACATCGCAGAACACATGTGTACACACCACCTGGGACTAGGAACCAACCACCCCGTCACGGCCCCAAAGCGCCGATGACGCCGCCACACATGCGCACAACGCAGAGGCCAACCGCAGCGCCATGCATGCGTCGCACACAGACACAGGGACACAACCAAGCAGCACACACATCAGCCCCACCCCGAACGCACATGACACGTGACAGGCCGGCCACAGACATGTCCCCAACGCCCAATTCACGGACAACACCCAACGCCACACAACCGACGCACACATATCAGTGAAGACACGCAACAGCAGGACACACCCCAGTGTAACAAACATGGCGTAGCACACAGCGGCGGCAACACCAACTAGGAGAAGCAGGGCTCCTTCGGGAAGAGGAACGCCAGTACCACACAGAAACACCCATACCACCCTGCACATATGAACAAGACATATAAAACGGAACACCAAAGAGCCCGGGGACCGACAACAGGTGGCCTAAGAATAACATTCACACACAAGGCCCAACGCAGAGCGGAAAGGCAGCCTGCCGCCCACACAAGGGAGAGCAGACAGCACAGAATGACCTTCCATTCCAACTCCGAAACCACAGCCCTACGACAGAAGCCGGTGAATACAGCCATTGTCCAAGAATAGACCAACACAGGCATGCCGAGGAGACCGACCACAGGGCAGATAGCGCATATCACAGAAGCACACAACGGACGGGGAAGAAAGAAGAAAACACTCCCCCATGTCGGCCACATGCAAGTTAATTGGAAGGAGTCACACAGCACTGACCTTGAACTGTCTGAGAAGCATGTGGGAAGAGGGCCCGTGTCCTCCAAACAAGCCAACAGAACACAAGTCCTGTCTCCCCACGACTACACAGAGCTCACAGCAACCCCGGAGCGTGCACATTGCAGACTGCACACACAGCCGGAGCACGCCACCTCAACGAACCGCTGCGAAATGGCAACCGCAACACACCTACCCAACTACGCCGAACAGCTCAAGCTGTACAAAACCAACCTGTTCCATACATTGGGATGCGATCTCCTGTCCCTGCTGAACGTAACTTACCGACTGACTTACCGCATCACATTGTTCAGCTGCGTCATGCCCGTCTTCTACTGTCGGAGGTGTCCCTACCAGCATCCCGTCGAGATATGCCTCTCCAACCCGGCATGTCTGAAGGCGGACCTGCTACCACTACTCCTCCCTCTGGACGCACACGACAGGGCCTGCTCTGCCTATGTGGGCATGGCGTATGTGGCCAACATCGCACCCGCACTGAAATGGGACCACTGTGCCTCCACACGACGGATCATCGAGAACAGCTACATCGAATGTCACCCAGCATGCCCCATCATGGTCCTCCAAGGGACAACCTACGAACAACACCTTGACAGCCACCATCCGCTTCATTGGCTGGCAAACATGTACACCACCAATGACATGGAAGCCCTGCTGGACGGCATCGCATACCTGACAACCTGTAAATACGTCGGACCACAACGCAGGTTCCCCGAGTGACCTATGATGTCCAACCCCGCACCCATGCTTAGCTTCCGCACGGACTGGCCAGTCACCACCACAACAGCCATACCAAACGACCGGCAACAGTAACCACACCATCAACGACATCGCCATGACATCGGATATGACCGGGACATGCACACTGTTCCCCATCACATCCAGGAACACCGCATGCATCGTGGGAGGCAGTGGCATGGGCTCTGTGTATCGCACCCACATGGACGGAACTGCACGAACAACCAGGACACGACATGGATCCAGCGCACATGGACACACACACCGCTCAGTGGACATGAATAGGTCGCCTGGAGTCTGTGGGTGCTGCACCCCTCCCACCCCTGCCCCGGGAATCCCATACCAGGACCTTTGCATGGACGACAAGTGCATACAACAACAACACGACCCCAGTGACTGTGACATGTCCAGTAACCACCACAGTGCAACAACAAGTGGCACGCCGCTGCATGCACGCAAGCACATGCCCTGATGTCATCTCACATGCACGCGTGCATGAGGAACAACCGCAGCAAACCTGTCACATGGAACTGAGATGGACTGTGCCCATGATGCCAAGCGGTCTGGTAGGCTACATGTATACCGTCTGTGTCAAAGTCCGCAGCTCCGCAGCTATACGTAAATGCACATTAGCACAGCCTTGGCCAAGCAGATGTCACTCTGAAGCCCACATCCCACATGCAACAGCCAATCACATGTAACCCCACACCCTATCCCATTTGCAATAATGCTCAGTATATCCTCAACATGTATTCCGCTGCCAGTAGTGTCCACTATACTGCATCACAGAGGACAGAAGACTCAATATAATGTTTGAAACCAAAACTGTCTCCGCTGACTCATTTCACAAGTACGAATGAGAGAGGATGAGAGTATGTGAAGTACACGGCAGTCGTGACATGACCATGTAGTCCACTGGTATTGGATGTCAACGCAAATGAGTAGCACTACTGTGGAAGACACACATGTGTCGTGTGAAGTCGTATGGACGCAGTGCTCAGGTGGGTGGGTGCGACGGGTAGATGCGCACATGCCAAGTTGGAGCACGCCGTGTTGGGAGGGGTCATGAACAGTACACCACCGCTTCCCTGGGCATTGTGAGAGGACACCTGTCGGGGGAGTGAACACGTGTGTGCATAGCAGCCGGGCACACGTACAAAGCGGTACCAGGCGCACCTCAGCCCACCCTCTGTGGACAAGCTGGATCCTGTTGTGCGCCCGCCATGCCCCTGACAAGGCACACACAGCCCCAGTCGACCAGGTGTAACCCCAACATAGTCAATCCGCACAGGCGATACAGGGCACGGGATGGCAGTGGAGCATGGTGTGTGAGAGGTCTCCTCGCGCTCCTCCTGGTCATATCACGCAGGCAATAGAACCTCAACGTCTAGCATGGCACAAGTCACATGGAAGTGTATGGGGACGCACCACAGCACGAGCAGCACTGACGTCACGGGAGGTGGCTCGCACCATCCCATCCATTGCCCATCATACCAACCACGCCACATGCCATTGCGACTAAGTGCAAGCGCGTGCGCCACCACCCCCGAGCCCTCCCCAGAGAGGCCAAAGAGTGAATGTGTGGGCCATCAGCCACAGACGGACGCGGCCTGGCCGCAAGGGCAGCCACAGCCACTGGGTGTCGCAGGTGGCGGATCCGGAAGGCGAAGACTGTGATGCATAGTCCATGCAGGCCGGGTCTCCATTTGGGGCACCACGCAGGTGGACGGCGTCCCGCAACACATCATACCCTGAGACAGCCCACTCGTGCAACTGGACCCACACATACACTCCTTGCCCTCTCTGGTGCGAGCTTGGGGCTGCCTGTGCAAGCGCTAGCCTCGCAGGTGAGCATGCATATTGGGGGAGCGAGGGGAGGACATGAGGGCTGGGGCGAAGATGACTGTATCACTGTCAGTTAGTACAAGGGATGACCCAGATGTGGAAAGGAAGAGACGTGTCCCGTGTGTACTGCAACTAGTCGCCAATTCAACTACCCCCCCATGTCCGGAATGTAAGCCCGCACCTAGGCCCGCCCATCCGCCACAACGAACATACCACCAGCACGACAACCTTCCCATTCGAAACACTGACTGGGGGTGGCGACCAGTGTACAATCATGTGTAGCCTACCCACGCGTACATGTGGGCCCTCCATGATCCATGTCACCTGCGGCAAAGTCATGACATGCGCAATGAGGGAAGTGAGGAGAGCTGTCCGCCCCACGCGCAGAAGGTGCATCAGCTCCACAGACCCAGCAGCGAGTCCAGCAGGGGTCACATGTGCAGGGGCAGCTGTGCCTGGTGTGAAGGCACATGCATATAGACAGCACATCGACCAATGTGTAGTCTGCCCACATCTACAGTCCATCATCATGCGGACATAGGAATTGAACACAGGGCAACACATCTTCAGTTGGTGCACCCACCGTGACCAACAATGCGCAATCATCGACGTACCCGCCCTGTGCATGGCCCCCCACCCAACGGAGGCACATCCAGTGCCACCATCCCACACACACAAGCCTTCCACGGAACATGCTGTGTCCAATGCTCAGTACAGAGTCAGCGCCCATCTGGTGGATCCTGAACAGGAGACACATGCACACACATGCCAGCTCCCACTGTGTACGTCTGCCACCTGGCACGTGCAATGTAACCTCTCACCTGTGACGTGTGACTGCAAGCACACAGCCGTCTTGGCATGGGGCTGTCAATGTGGACACCTGTCAATGTTTCGGGAGGTGTGATCCGTACAGTGCTGTACATAGGGTGCAGTGCTGACACCTACTACTGTCTCATATCCCCTCGTGCCACAGGTCCCACTTGTTTTGGCCGCTCAGCCTGTGCCCACATCGTCGTCGTCGTGTGCCATACTCATCCAGCCGCGGAAGCAGTTCCATGCTCAGCAGACATTCATGTTGCCGTGGCGTTGCCGCTTGACGGATATGCAGTCAGTCCCCATCAGCACGCCCCGCAAGTCATTGGGGCCTAGATCCCCATGTGCATGCACATGGCAGTGGTTTGTATCACTAGCCATTGCCATTGTTGGGAGACCTGTGTAAGTGTATTGTGGCCGTGCCGTCCCAGCTTGACAGCTGGGCTGTGGCTCCTGTGCTTACTCAGTCATGTCAGTGATGTGTATGCGAAATTGCCATGTGTCGTGTTGCTTTGACATGTGTCCTCTGCCATTGTCCCTAGGCGGAGACCGAACATTGACCGCCCATACCAATTGCTGGCGGACATGGACGATACAGAGGTTATTAGGAAGTTTCGGCTGGACAGGCCAACCCTGCATCGACTGTGTGCCATGTTAGAACCCCATCTCCGTCCCCGCAGGGTGTATCCGACTGCTGTCACCCCCACGGCTAAGGTGATGGCCGCCATGCATTTCTTCGCCACTGGGTCATTCCAGCACACAGTGGGCATTGGAGGAGGGATGTCCCAGCCCATGTTCAGCAAAGTGCTGAGGGATGTACTGGCAGCCATGATGCTGTACCGGAACAGGTACATCCGCTTCCCCAGGGCTCGTGAATTGGCGGCAGTGAAGGGTGCATTCTATGCCCTTGGCAGAATCCCACACGTCGTTGGAGCCATTGACTGCACACATGTCGGCCTTGTTCCACCACAGGCCACTGAGCACCTGCACCGCAACAGGAAGCACACGCACTCCCTGAATGTGCAAGTGGTGTGCCTTGCGGACATGGTGATCACCCACGTGTGTGCAAAGTTCCCAGGCTCGGCCCATGACGCACACATAATGCGCAACAGCATCTTGCCACGACTGATGTCCAATATGCAACAGGATCGTGCCTGTATTGTCGGTGAGTATGTGGAGTGGTGTAGCGTGCTGGCTGTGCGATGCTGTCCCCTGTCCAGTTGGATTAGCAACGGTTCTCTGTGTCCCTCACACCCAGGTGACTCTGCGTATCCGAATGGGGCATGGCTGCTCAGTCCATTGAGGAATCCTCGCACCCCAGCAGACGATCGCTACAATGAGGCACATGGGAGGACCAGACGTGTGGTCGAGCGTACCTTTGGCCTCCTCAAGTCCAGGTTCAGGTGCCTGGACCGCACCGGGAGTGCGCTGGCGTACTCCCCACAGAAGGTGTGCCAGATAGTGGTGGCGTGCTGCATGCTGCACAATCTGGCCATTCGGAAGCAGATCCCCCTCATCGTGGATGACGGAGATCAACCAGGGCCCCAGCCCGCAGACCAGGACAGCTCGAGTGAGGAGGACAGCGGAGAGGAGGAAGCTGGTAATGTGCGGCAGCAGCTCATCGCCCGCTACTTCACTTGACGGTGAGTGTCCATGTAAGACGGCTGATGTGGCTGTATCTGTGCAGGTGTGTGTGTGCTGTGTCAGGGTGGCCGTTTGTTCACTGCGTGCTGTGTGTCAACGCTCCATGGCCAGGGTAGTATGCCACTGTTGGTGGCTGTGGCATTGTGCCCTATTGCTCTGTGCGATGTGTGTACATTGCTTGTAGTTGTTGACATGTACTGTGTGATGGGTGTGTGACACACTCATTGAATGTGCTCCTGTTCTGTCTCCCACCCCTAGGTCCCTACAGGCCCTCCGGATTCAAATGCCATGCCACGCATCAGGTGCCTTTCCGCCCAAGGTGGCCGTTGTATTCCGTACAAATAAGACACAGGGCACAAACAGCAGTTAGTGAAAAAGGTGCATTTATTACAAACTGTGACATGTGATTGTGTGTAAGGTGATGACAAAAGTGGTGCGTGCAGTGACAATGAGCTGTCGGTCATGGCTGCGTGATGATCAGGGTGTACCCACTGGTTCTATGTCCATAGTCCAACACACACATGCCATCCAGATGGCTGTGTGGAGTGGGATCGTAGTCCAGGTCAATGCAGTGGCTGGTCAAGGAAGGCTGGCGGAAGGCTGGCTGGCTGCCTCACTTGCGACTGGAGCGTGCGAAGTCCTCCCGGGAGATCTGTTTCCTCTTCGGACGGCCCCTTCCACGTTTGCGAGGGGGGTGCCTGCTTGCGACATGCTGGTGGTTGAGGTGTGATCACTGGCTGTGGACGCAGGGGAACTGGACACTGCTGCTCCACCCTGCGCCCCGGCAGGTGGTGGCGGAGGGGGAGCTGCTGTCCCTGGCTGTGACCTCACCGCCACCACCAGCTGTCCCATGAGGTCCACGATTTGGCCCATACGGGCGTCCATGGACCTCAACACCCCCAGCACCTCACGCGTGTCTGAGGCAGACCGGACCCATTGTCCTTGGGCCTCTTCATAGGCCCCAAGGACTCTGGCCATGTGAGGCAGGGCATGGCTCCCAGGGGAGGCTGGCGTTTCCCTGACCCTGCTCCTCCTACCAGTCCTGCTGCCACCGGCCTGCCCACTAGCCACATTGCTCACCACGGTCCTCGCTGTGGCTCCCAGGGTGGATCCAGTCGTCCGGGCCACCACCTGCGCTGGGGCTGGTGCCAGCGGAGACGTGGCGGTGGTGGCGGCGGTGGTGGTCGGTGCGGCGATGGTGGCGGTTGCGGCAGTGGTAGTGGCCACAATGACCGTGGGTGTGGCCGCAACGACAGTGGCAGCAGGGGGCTGTGAATGTTCAGCAGCCCTGGATGATGGGTTGGTGGGTAGGAGGGGTCCTGGGGAGCGGCTGGGCCCTGCCACACCAGATGGGCCTGCTTCGTTGTCCGTGTCCGAGGAGGAGGACAGATCCTCCAGATCCGTGTGTCCTCGTTGGGGGCTTGTAGGCTGGCTGTGCTGGCTGCTGGCTCCATCCCCAGCATCCAGCAGTTCGTCACCTGTGGAGAGAATGAGATTAGTTATTGTGTTGCACCTGGCGAAGTATGTATTTGTCGTCTGACATTGACAGTTCGTGCAATCTCGTACATGGGTTTCCCGGAGGCGTGTGTGTGGCTGTAGCATCTGTAGTTGTGTGTGCTTGGCAATGGGACTGTGTGCTGTGCACATGTGGCATGGGACGGATTGGCCATGCCGATGGGTGTGTTGCTGTGCCCCTACTTATTGTGACTCTGGTGTATGCGGGCTCCTGGCCCATCCTGGGTCTGGTTTGTACTTTGCTTTTGGGGTTCAAATGGAACGCTTAGGAACGCATATGGCAACATGGGGGCCATGCCCCAGATTCGCATTTGGGAGGGAATATGCTTTTGGGGTTCAAATGGAACGCTTAGGAACGCATATGGCAACATGGGGGCCATGCCCCAGATTCGCATTTGGGAGGGAATATGCTTTTGGGGTTCAAATGGAACGCTTAGGAACGCATATGGCAACATGGGGGCCATGCCCCAGATTCGCATTTGGGAGGGAATATGCTTTTGGGGTTCAAATGGAACGCTTAGGAACGCATATGGCAACATGGGGGCCATGCCCCAGATTCGCATTTGGGAGGGAATATGCTTTTGGGGTTCAAATGGAACGCTTAGGAACGCATATGGCAACATGGGGGCCATGCCCCAGATTCGCATTTGGGAGGGAATATGCTTTTGGGGTTCAAATGGAACGCTTAGGAACGCATATGGCAACATGGGGGCCATGCCCCAGATTCGCATTTGGGAGGGAATATGCTTTTGGGGTTGAAATGGAACGCTTAGGAACGCATATGGCAACATGGGGGCCATGCCCCAGATTCGCATTTGGGAGGGAATATGCTTTTGGGGTTCAAATGGAACGCTTAGGAACGCATATGGCAACATGGGGGCCATGCCCCAGATTCGCATTTGGGAGGGAATATGCTTTTGGGGTTCAAATGGAACGCTTAGGAACGCATATGGCAACATGGGGGCCATGCCCCAGATTCGCATTTGGGAGGGAATATGCTTTTGGGGTACATGCTGTGAGCCATGGGTGCCGACCGTGACATGTGTTGTGGCAGCATGACAGTGCATGGTTTGAGGTGTGTGCATGCTTGACATGGCCTGCATATTTGCTGTCTGTTGTGATTACTGGACATGGCATTGGACGCATCGTTATGAGTGAGTGATGGTTGTGTGCCAGCCAACGTATTGCAGTTGTCCCATCTCCTTGGTGTGCGTGCTGCCCTGTGCCATGTGCATCACTGCAGTGC
Source organism: Calotriton arnoldi (assembly GCA_963921515.1). Classification (NCBI taxonomy): domain Eukaryota; kingdom Metazoa; phylum Chordata; class Amphibia; order Caudata; family Salamandridae; genus Calotriton; species Calotriton arnoldi. The sequence continues at coordinate 177,714 of CAWUFW010012300.1, read as the reverse complement.
TCGGGGGGCGGCCCATGTTGTGTGTTGTTGCTCACAGTGTGTCGTGCACTTCATTGACTTCTGGCACATGGTTGGTCATGGGCATGTATCTTAGCGTGACTGCTGTATGTGTGGCAGCTGTGCGGATGACATGCCTTTCATGAGACTGGGGCTGACGGATGGGATGGATGGTATGTTGTTTGTGCATGGTGTGTCTGTGTGTTTGATGGGTTCAGTGGTGTTCGTGTGCATATATGTTGTTCCGCTCTGTTGCGTCTAGTGTTGTTTGTCTTACATAGGCGTAGTTGTGGGGTGTGTGGTTGACAGGCAGTTGGGGCTACATGGACAGGACTTCAATGGTGTTTCGGTTGTGTGTGATGAGTTGCACAGTGGCTGCCGTGTGGTACTATATTCAGTGTGGCCTGTGCATGCAGACGTGGCTCCTTGGGTGTTGCTATGTCTGTGATGGGTCATGTGGGGTGTGAGTCTGTTGTTCATGTCCGTGTGCACATTGTTCACTTGTTCGTGACGGTGGGCGGTGCTGCGTGTTCGTCTGCTACGTGACATGTCCCATGTGTTGGTCGTGTTCCGGTCCTCATGCCTCCAGTAATCCAGCCCTGTCCAGTTTCCCACCTGCAGGTTGTTCGTGCGTGCACTGTACTGGATGCCACATGGTTCTAAGCGGGGGTGCTCCATGTTGCAGGTCTGTGGGGGTGGGGGGTGTTGTGGGTCGTGGGGGTGGCTGGACACCCACTGACACCGATTGCTGTGGACCGTGATGTCTGCCTTTCAGCTGTCGTTGTGCACTGCGGTGGCTGACACGTGGCTGTGGGGTGTGGGGGATGCTCCTCCTTGCTGTGCTGTGGGACTAGGGGCCTGGTGTGTGTTGTACTTGGGCTGTCCACCGTCCCACCCACTGCACTTTGTGTTCCTGCCACTTACCTGTTACTTGTCGGTTAGTGCAGCTGTGGCGGACACATGGGTGTGGTGGGTGCTCGTTGTGGCGCTTCTGGCATATTTGGGGACCTGTTGGTGGTTACGTGGCTGGCTGAGTGTACACATGTCCCCACGCATCTTACAGTTGTTCGGTTTGGGCTGTGTGTGGTGGTGTCTGTTGCATGTGTGTGTGATGTGTTGTGTATTGTGTGCTGGACATGGGGGTGTTTGTCCCTGGGAGCTGTGGCATGGTGGTAGTGCATGTGAGTACATAGCGGTGTGCTGGTATACATTAGTTTGTACTTACCAGCCTCCACTCCCACTGCTAATCCGGCGAGGATCTCCGGATGGATTACGACTCGCACCTTCTCCTCCCACGCTTTGAAGGTCTTAAAGAGCGCGGGATTCCCTCCGCCAGTGACGGCAGCCAGCTCTCTGTTTTTGCCCTCCTTCTTCTTGACCAGGCTCTTTACGTCATTCCAACGTTTGTTTATCTCGACTCTGTTCCTGGGCAGGGTCCCGACTGCATTGACCTGGTCTACGATCCGGTTCCACATTCTGTTTCTGGTGGCTAGTGGTGTGTGCTGGACCATGTTCCCATAGATTTGTGGGTACACCTTGATGATCTCGTCGACCATGACCGTCAGCTCAATGGGCGTGAACTTGGGCATTCTTTGTGGTGCCATGGTGTTTGTGGTGCTGGTGCGGTGTGTGTTGTGTAATGTGCCGGGGGTTTGTGGTGCCGGTGTTTGGTGGTGGTGGTGGTGGTGGTGGTGGTTGTGATGTGTGCGTTTCTGTGGTGTGCTGCTGTCCTTGCTGTGTCACTGTGTCCTCTCCTCTCCTCTCTGGTTTGCAATGTAGCAAGGGGTTGTGGTCTGTGGGAGTGCTGCTTTTGTACTCACCTATGTGGGTGTGTCCTCATGGTCTGTTGTTTTCAGGTGTGTTGTGTCTGGGGTTCTGGCCTTTGTATTTTTTGTTTGTCCGGGGGGTGTTTTCGGGATATGTACTGTGCTTGTGTATTTGTGCGTGCCTTGCTGTGTGGACTTGTTGGCCATGTTGTGTGCTATTGGTTTTGTGTGCGGATGGTTTCTGTGCAGGTACGTGGGCGCCATGGCTTCTGCCGTGTCGATTCTCATCGGCGTTGTTTGCGCTGGCGGGCGGTATATTTGTGGTTTTTCCGCGCTCATGGCGGTGCGATCGTAATCTCACGTGCGGTGTGTCGGCCGTGAGGGCGGGCGGTTTTGTGTTGTCGTGCGTGTTTCCGTCCGTGGCGGGCGGTTTGTCTCCGACTCGGACGTTGGCGGGCGGTATTTTGTGTGCTTTTTCCGCCGATGGCGGTATTCGGTTTGTGTAATCGTAATGGCGTGGTCGGTGTTCAGGCGGTGTGTGCGGGCGGATTTTTGCCGCTTCCATGCCTGGCGGTGTTATTTACGCCGGGTATCGTAATGTGCCCCTATATTTTTGTAAAAGATATTAAACACTTCCATATTTTTAAAATCGATATTACTTACCTTAAGTCGATATCCTTGACCACGATATTCTTGCTGTCGATATTTCTGACCTACGGAATTATTGACTCGATATTTGTGCAACTCGATATTTTTCACTCGATATTCTGTCTCTGCACCATCACTAGTGTTATGTAGACTTGACTATGGAAATGTCCTACTTACACATACTTATGAAACTCACTGTTGTGGTAAACTATCTCAAGGAACCATTAGGTTTTCTTAAAAGACCCCTCACACACCAACCTAGTTGGTGTCATGCTTCATCATTGGGGTCCCCCGGGTGGCCGAATGCCCCCCGGTTGTGCTACATCGCCTGATTACAGCGGAGCGGGTGTGGTGTATGTTGCGTGAAATAGTGTGAGTTAAAAATATCTCTGGGAATCCTTGCCTGATATATTTATTGATGACGGCCCAGGATAAAGTTATAAACTAATGGTGCAACCAATGGAGGGATTTGCTCCTAGTTGTCAGATATTGGTCTACATGTTTCAGCCCAGCATAAAACGTGTGAAAGGGGCTTTCTTCAGGACCGAGTGAATTAAATATGAGTGGCAAAAATTACACCTAAATGTAGCAACATCCATCGCTCAATCCGCTGACTGGGAAAACCTAAATGAAAAAAAGCGGAACAAAATACGGACTATCCTCCACGGAGTGATTCTCACAGAATATCTGAGAAATAACATGGCCCCTAGAGGGCTCATTGTCACCAATGCCCCACGCATTTTTTTTAGAGGACGCTACCTTCCGCAAAGATTGGGCTCAGATAGCGTGGCGGTGTACACGCGACTGGATAATTCTCATCATCCAGACAGCAAAAAGACTATCTGATGCAGTCCTTATTGAGATCCAAGCCACGGAGGCCCACTTTAAAACCACAATAACCTCCTTCAAGAAAAACTGGAGGAAACAAACAGAGAAATCAATGAATACAAGGAGGGACTCACTCAAGCCAAGATTAACAAGTTCCAAAAAGACTTGAAGAAATTCTCGTTTCTCAAGACTTACCCGTACGCTGACAGTGACTATAAACCCTTAAAACATCCTGATACATCAGGAGGCTCCTCGGACAAGGATTCATCTGCCAGCAGTGGCTCCAGCTCGGGGAGCTACCGGAATAGACAACGGGGAAGAGGGAAGAACAACAGTTGGCAACAACCATGGCCACAACTACCCCCAGGGGCCAACATGCAGTTTAATCCCCCTACCCTCCGAAGCACCCACAATTCATGTATGGATGGAACCCTCCGTTTGGACCACCACCTCCCTATATGAACCAGAATCAAAGGTTCCCTTTTTTAGGGGGCGGCCAACGTGGACGCGGAAGAAGACGACGTCAAACCCAAGTCCACTAGGAGGAAGACCAACATCCGGAAGCCCAAACAAGGAGCAAGACGAAGGATCAGCAACCAGGCCCTAGCTCGAGATGAGCCTCGTGACCAATCTTTCATCCCACGTACTCACACCATCTGAAAAAACAGTCCTGGAGAAAGGACTAGGATATGCACCTACAGCCAAGCTGGACAAATTCCAACTGCATTGCGAGCTGGCGGAATTTTTCCGTAAGCTCAAATTAAAAGCATTTTTTGAGAACTCTCCTGATCAACCCGAGATGGAACTACAGGGTGACACTCATTTCAGAACCAAGTCTACGTTCATTCCACCACCAAGTGCCATACCACCGGAAATTACAGTGTACGAACTAGCGGTTTTTAAAGAGATAGAGTCTCTGAAGAAGGAACACACATTCCAGAATACCAGCAATATGGAGCGTCAAGCCTTAAGATCGCTCAAAGCAAATGAAACAATAATCATAAAACCAGCGGACAAAGGCGGAGGTACTGTCATCCTGAACAAGGAAGATTACCGCTCGGAATGCAAACGCATGCTGAAAGATACCAAGAACTATCAAAAACTAACCCAGGACCCCAGTGAATCCCTCAAAACCCGAATTCTCAATCTGGTTGAAGAAGCCGAAAACACTGGACAAATCACTAAACAAGAAGCACAAGTTCCTCACAACAACCCCAGCAAAAATTCCATACTTTTATACAGTCCTGAAAATACATAAGAACAAGACACCACCACCCGGACGCCCCATTGTTTCGGGCATAGGGTCACTGCTGGAACCCCTTTCACGCTATTGTGATTTCTTTTTACAACCCATAGTGCAGTCCACCAGCACCTTCTTGAAGGATACGAAAGATCTCCTGGGCCTCATCAACACCCTGGCCTACAATCCAGAGACCTCATTTCTAGTCAGTCTTGTCGTCGAAAGTCTATACACGAGCCTACCACAAGATGACACACTCACAGTACTGAAATCGGCATTGGACAACACCACCTGGAATTACCATACTCCCAAAAGATTCCTACTGGAATGTGCAACGCTGGCACTTAAAGATAACTACTTTGAGTTTGAGGGGAAATCTATCTACAAAAATATGAAACTTCCATGGGCAGCGTTTTCGCTCCAAGTGTGGCAGGTCTTTATGTTTACAACTTCGAGATGAACCACCTGCTAAATAACAACATGCCACTTGTTTCCCAGATCAAATTTTACAAACGCTACATAGACGATATCCTTCTGATCTGGGAAGGGGACAATCAGTCCCTTATGGCTTTCTGCCAATGGATAAACACCTGTGACCCCAACCTCAAATTCACATATAACATTCATAGGCACAACATGACTTTCCTGGACCTGGAAATACAAGCAATAGGGGGCGGACTAAAAAGCAAAACACACTTTAATCCGACAGCCCGCAACTCCCTATTACACTATACTAGCTTCCACCCCAAAACCCTACGCGAAAACCTCCCCTACGGGCAATTTCTCCGGCTTCGCAGGAATTGCAGTGACGTACATGACTTCAAAGATCAGGCCAACGCCCTGAGCACAAAACTGCAACAAAGAGGCTATTTCAAGAGAATAACAGAGAAAGCTAGGAAACGCGCACGTAACCAAAACCGGGAAGGACTATTGGAAACAACACAATGTACTCCCACGCCTATACCCCTCACGTGCGTCGTAACCTTCAATGCTGTTTCTCACAAAGTCTCCCACATCATCAAGAAACACTGGAAGATACTGCACACCGGTAAACTGAAGTGGGAACAACCCCTACTTTCATACAAGAGGGCCAGATCCATTAAAGACACCCTGGTGTCCACACGTCCTGCCCTACCCTCAAAACCAACAAATACAGTCCTTAATGCCTGGGGTCTCCCGAACATTGTTGGCCATTTCCCCTGTGGAAATTGCAGTGTCTGCCATATCACGGAAACTACTAAAAGCCTACAATCGGAACCAGGCAAGACGTGGCAAATCAGGCAACATACAAACTGCAACACTGCACATGCCATCTACCGCATTGTCTGCCCATGCAACCTCACATACATTGGCATGACAAGTCGAAAAATAAAGACCCGCATCTGTGAGCATCGCAGCACCATCAGATGCAAGAAAAACACCACACGAATGACTAACCATTTCCTAGAGGCAGGTCACACCACCAATGACATGCGATGGGTTGTGATAGAAACATTGGACCCATAAATGCCCAATATACAGAGTCGCCTCTTGGAGAAGGAGCCAAGATGGATTTACCGCCTGTCCAGTCATTTGACTGGCTTAAACGATAACATTCTGTGGAATTGTCTTAGCAAACCATTATGAGTCATCTCTCTACATAATTGCGGACATATTCTGACACTTCACTATGTATCATTGCCACATATTTCCATAGTGAGGCCATCTGGAACTCCTTAGATTTCCCCAGAAATCAAAAACTATATTGGTTATCTTCTACCACCATGAACTCTCGGTTTAATGCTGATACCATGTGTTCCTAAACATGTCTTCAGTTCCCTTGACTTTCCCGGTCACATATGTGTTTCACTTATGAGCCCCCCTCTGCTTTCCATGACATTTAGAGATATATATACATGTCTGCACAGTAATGCCTCCATTCCATACACCATTCCCCCGATTGCTACTCTGCCGAGTTTCGTTATTATAATATTCGAGCACTCTCATGAAAGCTCCATTCTTTTACACACTCATTAAATAGAGCCTATGTAGCCATGCCTAGCGCTTTGGTCCTCTCCAATATGGCACTTAGGCTTCTGAAATTCAGTCCGACTGTCCCGATACTAGGCTCCCCTCACCTAAGATGGAACCCACGCATGCGCACTAAGCTAACAAAGGTGCCCAGTCTTTTCTGGCATTACGCTTTCTGTCGCGCACGCCCGCACATCAGAGACCGCGACTTTCTGATTTAAACTGCCGACACACGGGGCGAAATCAGCAGCCAGGACCACGGGAGACCGCAACAGGTTACTGCGGGTTTTCATTTTGACGAAGTAAGGTTGAGACGCCTCTTTTCTCTTTAGATACAGCTTTTCGCCATACTCACTGCTCACGATGTTTCTCACCCTCCCTTAACCCCTCAGAGTGTGACTACAGATGATACCCCTCCCGGGCCCCGAATCTCTGCCTAACACTACAGTTTAGTGTAATTATGCGCATTTTACTTTTTTACAGTTTTGTGCACGCAATCTAATTTATACTTACATTACATCCATAGTGGCCGCACTTAGTTATGCCACGAGTGGTCACCCCTTGCTGAATTATCTGTGCCGCGTTTCACCAAGGGAACACACAGGGTCAAACACAATCCCTGTTTTATTACACATCTCGTTGGCATGCCACATGCCATACCTGCATTATATGGCGTTAGATACACATCCGGATTGGATTCGCTGCATGCCTCAGTACAGTCACAACCATACATCCACCATGAGTTATACGTGCACTATGTGAAGCTATAGCATGCATTCTCACCTGGCTATGACTATGTATTATCTCACTGTTGTGCCCACTTACCTGAGACTTGATTAGTGGCACCATTGAAAGATTGCATTTTATGTTGCTTTTTTTATGTGTCTTGTCTTGTTTTTATTTCCCTACAGGTTTTTATTGAGTGTACGTAAGTATACCGACACCATTGAGCACTACCACACACCTTAGCACGTGTGTTGGATAATCACATTCACGTGGCGTGATTTTTGCAACTCATATTTAATTCACTCGGTCCTGAAGAAAGCCCCTTTCACACGTTTTATGCTGGGCTGAAACATGTAGACCAATATCTGACAACAAGGAGCAAATCCCTCCATTGGTTGCACCATTAGTTTTTAACTATATCCTGGGCTGTCATCAATAAATATATCAGGCAAGGATTCCCAGAGATATTTTTAACTCACACTATTTCACACAACACACACCACACCCGCTCCGCTGTAATCAGGCGTTGTAGCACAACCGGGGGGCATTCGGCCACCCGGTTGGGACCCCAATGATGAAGCATGACACCAACTAGGTTGGTGTGTGAGGGGTCTTTTAAGAAAACCTAATGGTTCCTTGAGATAATTTACCACAACAGTGAGTTTCATAAGTTTTTCTTTCAGTGGGTTCGTCCGCATTGTTTAGCTAATTATTGAACTGGGGATAAGGACGCACCCCAACTTTTCCTAGCTCTCTCCTTGGTTTACACTGATTCCGCAGCGGACAGCTGCGAGAGCTTATCCTTACTTTTTAATTTTTAATATTAGATTGCAACCACCGCATTTATCATGGCAGAAAACCCGGGACTCGGGTTTACGGATGACGATGTCAACCTCATCCTTTCGAACCCCCTCCCTTTTGGCAGACCTAAATGTAGCAACATCCATCGCGCAAACCGCTGACTGGGAAAACCTAAATGAAAAAAAGCGGAACAAAATACAGACTATCCTCCACGGAGTGATTCTCACAGAATATCTGAGAAATAACACGGCCCCTAGAGGGCTCATTGTCACCAATGCCCCACGCATTTTTTTAGAGGACGCTACCTTCCGCAAAGATTGGGCTCAGATAGCGTGGCGGTGTACACGCGACTGGATAATTCTCATCATCCAGACAGCAAAAAGACTATCTGATGCAGTCCTTATTGAGATCCAAGCCACGGAGGCCCACTTTAAAACCACAATAACCTCCTTCAAGAAAAAACTGGAGGAAATAAACAGAGAAATCAATGAATACAAGGAGGGACTCACTCAAGCCAAGATTAACAAGTTCCAAAAAGACTTGAAGAAATTCTCGTTTCTCAAGACTTACCCGTACGCTGACAGCGACTATAAACCCTTAAAACGTCCTGATACATCAGGAGGCTCCTCGGACGAGGATTCATATGCCAGCAGTGGCTCCAGCTCGGGGAGCTACCGGAATAGACAACGGGGAAGAGGGAAGAACAACAGTTGGCAACAACCATGGCCAGGGGCCAACATGCAGTTTCAAGCCCCCTACCCTCCGATGCACCCACAATTCATGTATGGATGGAACCCTCCGTTTGGACCACCACCTCCCTATATGAACCAGAATCAAAGGTTCCCTTTTTTAGGGGGCGGCCAACGTGGACGCGGAAGAAGACGACGTCAAACCCAAGTCCACTGGGAGGAAGACCAACATCCGGGAGCTCAAACAAGGAGCAAGACGAAGGATCAGCAACCAGGCCCCAGCTCGAGACGAGCCTCGTGACCAATCTTTCATCCCACGTACTCACACCATCTGAAAAAACAGTCCTGGAGAAAGGACTAGGATATGCACCTACAGCCAAGCTGGACAAATTCCAACTGCATTGCGAGCTGGCGGAATTTTTCCATAAGCTCAAATTAAAAGCATTTTTTGAGAACTCCCCTGATCAACCCGAGATGGAACTACAGGGTGACACTCATTTCAGAACCAAGTCTACTTTCATTCCATCACCAAGTGCCATACCACCGGAAATTACAGTGTACGAACTAGCGGTTTTTAAAGAGATAGTGTCTCTGAAGAAGGAACACACATTCCAGAATACCAGCAATATGGAGCGTCAAGCCTTAAGATCGCTCAAAGCAAATGAAACAATAATCATAAAACCAGCAGACAAAGGCGGAGGTACCGTCATCCTGAACAAGGAAGATTACCGCTCGGAATGCAAACGCATGCTGAAAGATACCAAGAACTATCAAAAACTAACCCAGGACCCCAGTGAATCCCTCAAAACCCGAATTCTCAATCTGGTTGAAGAAGCCGAAAACACTGGACAAATCACTAAACAAGAAGCAAAGTTCCTCACAACAACCCCAGGAAAAATTCCATACTTTTATACAGTCACGAAAATACATAAGAACAAGACACCACCACCCGGACGCCCCATTGTTTCGGGCATAGGGTCACTGCTGGAACCCCTTTCACGCTATTGTGATTTCTTTTTACAACCCATAGTGCAGTCCACCAGCACCTACTTGAAGGATACGAAAGATCTCCTGGGCCTCATGATCACCCTGGCCTACAATCCAGAGACCTCATTTCTAGTCAGTCTTGACGTCGAAAGTCTATACACGAGCATACCACAAGATGACACAATCACAGTACTGAAATCGGCATTGGACAACACCACCTGGAATTACCATACTCCCAAAAGATTCATACTGGAATGTGCAACGCTGGCACTCAAAGATAACTACTTTGAGTTTGAGGGGGAAATCTATCTACAAAAATATGGAACTTCCATGGGCAGCGTTTTCGCTCCAAGTGTGGCAGGTCTTTATGTTTACAACTTCGAGATGAACCACCTGCTAAATAACAACATGCCACTTGTTTCCCAGATCAAATTTTACAAACGCTACATAGACGATATCCTTCTGATCTGGGAAGGGGACAATCAGTCCCTTATGGCTTTCTGCCAATGGATAAACACCTGTGACCCCAACCTCAAATTCACATATAACATTCATAGGCACAACATGACTTTCCTGGACCTGGAAATACAAGCAATAGGGGGCGGACTAAAAAGCAAAACACACTTTAATCCGACCGCCCGCAACTCCCTATTACACTATACTAGCTTCCGCCCCAAAACCCTACGCGAAAACCTCCCCTACGGGCAATTTCTCCGGCTTCGCAGGAATTGCAGTGACGTACATGACTTCAAAGATCAGGCCAACGCCCTGAGCACAAAACTGCAACACAGAGGCTATCCCAAGAGAATAACAGAGAAAGCTAGGAAACGCGCACGTAACCAAAACCGGGAAGGACTATTGGAAACAACACAACGTACTCCCACGCCTATCCCCCTCACGTGCGTCATAACCTTCAATGCCGTTTCTCACAAAGTCTCCCACATCATCAAGAAACACTGGAAGATACTGCACACCGGTAAACTGAAGTGGGAACAACCCCTACTTTCATACAAGAGGGCCAGATCCATTAAAGACACCCTGGTGTCCTCACGTACTGCCCTACCCTCAAAACCAACAAATACAGTCCTTAATGCCTGGGGTCTCCCGAACATTGTTGGCCATTTCCCCTGTGGAAATTGCAGTGTCTGCCATATCACGGAAACTACTGAAAGCGTACAATTGGAACCAGGCAAGACATGGCAAATCAGGCAACATACAAACTGCAACACTGCACATGCCATCTACCGCATTGTCTGCCCATGCAACCTCACATACATTGGCATGACAAGTCGAAAAATAAAGACCTGCATCAGTGAGCATCGCAGCACCATCAGATGCAAGAAAAACACCACACGAATGACTAACCATTTCCTAGAGGCAGGTCACACCACCAATGACATGCGATGGGTTGTGATAGAAACATTGGACCCATAAATGCCCAATATACAGAGTCGCCTCTTGGAGAAGGAGCAAAGATGGATTTACCGCCTGTCCAGTCATTTGACTGGCTTAAACGATAACATTCCGTGGAATTGTCTCAGCAAACCATTATGAGTCATCTCTCTACACAATTGCGGACATATTCTGACACTTCACTATGTATCATTGCCACATATTTCCATAATGAGGCCATCTGGAACACCTTAGATTTCCCCAGAAATCAAAAACTATATTGGTTATCTTCTACCACCATGAACTCTCGGTTTAATGCTGATACCATGTGTTCCTAAACATGTCTTCAGTTCCCTTGACTTTCCCGGTCACATATGTGTTTCACTTATGAGCCCCCCCTGCTTTCCATGACATATAGAGATATATATACATGTCTGCACAATAATGCCTCCATTCCATACGGCATTCCCCCGATTGCTACTCTGCCGAGTTTCGTTATTATAATATTCGAGCACTCTCATGAAAGCTCCATTCTTTTACACACTCATTAAATAGAGCCTATGTAGCCATGCCTAGTGCTTTGGTCCTCTCCAATATGGCACTTACGCTTCTGAAATTCAGTCCGACTGTCCCGATACTAGGCTCCCCTCACCTAAGATGGAACCCACGCATGCACACTAAGCTAACAAAGGTGCCCAGTCTTCTCTGGCATTACGCTTTCTGTCGCGCACGCCCACACATCAGAGACCGCGACTTTCTGATTTAAACCGCCGACACACAGGGCGAAATCAGCAGCCAGGACCACCGGAGACCGCAACAGGTTACTGCGGGTTTTCATCTTGACGAAGTAAGGTTGAGACGCCTCTTTTCTCTTTAGATACAGCTCTTCACCATACTCACTGCTCACGATGATTCTCACTTTCCCTTAACTCCTCAGAGTGTGAGTACAGATGATACCCCTCCCGGGCCCCGAATCTCTGCCTAACACTACAATTTAGTGTAATTATGCGCATTTTATCTTTTTACAGTTTTGTGCACGCAATCTAATTTATACTTGCATTACATCCATAGTGGCCGCATTTAGTTATGCCACGAGTAGTCACCCCTTGCTGAATAATCTGTGCCGCGTTTCGCCAAGGGAACACACAGGGTCAAACACAATCCCTGTTTTATTACACATCTCGTTGGCATGCCACACTCCATACCTGCATTATATGGCGTTAGAGACACATCCGGATTGGATTTGCTGCATGCCTCAGTACAGTCACAGCCATACATCTACCGTGAGTTATACGTGCACTATGTGAAGCTATAGCATGCATTCTCACCTGGCTATGACTATGTATTATCTCACTGTTGTGCCCACTTACCTGAGACTTGATTAGTGGCACCATTGAAAGATTGCATTTTATGTTGCTTTTTTTATGTGTCTTGTCTTGTTTTTATTTCCCTACAGGTTTTTATTGAGTGTCCGTAAGTATACCGACACCATTGAGCACTACCACACACCTTAGCGCGTGTGTTGGATAATCACATTCACGTGGCGTGATTTTTGCCACTCATATTTAATTCACTTGGTCCTGAAAAAAGCCCCTTTCACACGTTTTATGCTGGGCTGAAACATGTAGACCAATATCTGACAACTAGGAGCAAATCCCTCCATTGGTTGCACCATTAGTTTTTAACTATATCCTGGGCCATCATCAATAAATATATCAGGCAAGGATTCCCAGAGATATTTTTAACTCACACTATTTCACACAACATACACCACACCCGTAGCACAACCGGGGGGCATTCGGCTACCCGGTTGGGACCCCAATGATGAAGCATGACACCAACTAGGTTGGTGTGTGAGGGGGTCTTTTAAGAAAACCTAATGGTTCCTTGAGATAGTTTACCACAACAGTGAGTTTCATAAGGTTTTCTTTCAGTGGGTTTGTCCCCATTGTTTAGCTAATTATTGAACTGGGGATAAGGACGCACCCCAACTTTTCCTCGCTCTCTCCTTGGTTTACACTACTTACACATACACCTAAACTATATTTAGCCGCACTGAAGGCAACTCTTCAAGCAGCAGCAAGACTCATTAAAGGAGTGAAATGGGTCAAACATATCACAGAAGCATGTGTAGTTGCTTTTGCTAGAAGCTAGAAACACGTACCAAATAGCCTGTATAGCTCACAAAGTCTTATAACACGATTCCCAAAGATATCTTGCTCAAAAACTCACCCCTTCAGGGGATAGGCGCTATTGCGAAGAGCTGAATCCATGCTCCTGCAACTTCCATGGTTCAAGAAACAAAAACATTCTGTGAACAAGACCTTGTGCCCGAAACCCATCAGAACCTATCTTAGCCATTTGTAATGATAAAATAAAAAAAACAACTGTTGTAAGAGTGCTGTCTTCCTTGTAAAAGGTGTTTTTGGAATATAACTGGCTGGCTGACCAATTTGACAGCACCAACTTCTTATAGCTGAGTGCCTAGTCGAAAATAATCTCTCTGCTGCGAACATCTATCTATCTATCTATCTATCCATCTATCTATCTTTCTGCTTTCTGTCTATCTGTCTTTCTTTCTTTCTGTCTATCTATAATGTATCTTCTGCTACAGATTTTATTGTTAATTACATACCACATGTAAAGTACTATAACAGCAGTATACTATGTTCTATATAAAATGGAATAAATAAAAATAAATGCATAAAAATAAATAAATAAATACCTAATCGTTCCTGACAAGAGTGCAAGCTTGCTGCCTGGCCTAAGCGTGTACCTGACCCCCTCCCCAGACTGTTTCTTCTATAAAGTGGTCCTACAAAACCCCAGACCTCTCAGACACGTGGTTAAACTACACCTCTCATAAGTTCACCTAGAGGCACCTGATAGGCAGCCATCTTTGGCCATCCACTCTACACACTAAAAATCTATATTTCCATAAACAAAAAAATATCTGTTCGATAAGGACTGCCAAAATTCAACACAGTTCAAATTCAAGAATACATATGAAAAAGAGGATTAATCAAAGAACGCTGATTCACTTATCCACAACCTTTAGCAATTCATTCATGGTTATTGTTGTTATTGGAATAATTTTTCTTCCTCCACTTGGCAACAACCATAAATTGTACAAAAATAACAGCTTGTGATCAGCTTCTAAAATTCCCAGCCCAAAATCACCCAATTAACCCCTCGGGAGAGAGCCTATGGAACATCTGCCTCTTTGTTCTTCGTATAGATTCTCAATCATATGTCCTAACATCACAAGTTGCAAAAATACAAAAAAATTATTAAGGATAGTAACTCTACAAGAATACCAGATAGCTTCATAACTTACCTGTACATAAATTTTAAAACTGGAATCACCAAATGTAACCCTTGGTTTCTTCATTCACACCCCAGTAGCCTGGCATAAAAAGTTCTTTCACATTTCAGCTCCTCTAAGTTCCCATATATAAAAGGGGGATTATATGGTCTATGCAACAGCCAAGCCCTCCAAACACAGAAAACTCACATTTAACAATTACAACAATGATACAGTTATGATTTAGGCAAAAGACAAGAACCTATGATCCTTTGAAGAAATCTTCACTAACCTGATCAACTATTAGAACAACATATTCTTGAATATCCAGTTAATTCAGACCCACCACCACTAACATCGGCATCACAAAACACTGCAGGCATAGAGAATCATAGACTGGTCCTCTCATTCACTCACCAAAGACCCAGCTATGCCCTCCCTTTCAACCCACAATATAACGCTTGGTAATTCCGATTTCTGAAACTCCACAAACGGGTCACCTCTGATTGATACCTTTTCAGAAGTGACAAAATAACACTCCTCATAGAACTAACTCCCTAGCCAATATGACCTTCTCACTGCCAAGGCCTTTTCTGCTAATTGTTTATTTTAAAACATTGAACAATGATCAGTTACATTCTAAAAGTGAACAACAGACTTTGAGAGATAAAGAGGAACAGGCCTGAGGCTATACCAAGCTGTAGCACCTCCCTGTTGTTAAAGGCTAATGGGAGGGACACTTGGCCTTCCTTCAGCAGGTTTATCTATAGCCTGCTGATGCAGATGAGAACAGCAGGCACTGCTATTATACTGAACACTGCTTCTTTGTTCAGAGAAGGTATGCAAGTGTCAGCCATCCTTGAAACTCGAATTAAGCCCTTTCTTTGGTGCTAAGATCTGGTTAGTGAGCCAAAGAATGTGAGAGTGGGATTGTAAATATTGATATAAAGAAACGCTTTAAGGTTTGACTAATATGTTACAATACTATTTACTTTATACACCTCTAGCGAATTTTGCCACTACTATACTGTCTAGATTCATAATATTTACTATTCATATTGTGTGCATGGGGATAAGTTTTTGATTTTTTTTTAATAAATATTAAAAATATACCAACTCTTTCCTAGTGTTCTATGTGATATGAGTGTGCCTTTTCATAATGAAAAAGGGTTTGAGCTCCACTGATTATCCCTGTGATATCTCATAGGATTCATCGTTACCTGAAACACATCTCACTCCGATATTGCTCAGTTGGTAGCAGTCCAATCGGCTTTCTGTCTTGGGTTGGCACATTGACAAAGTCCTTAGTGCCAGGGGATAAAGAAAGCCTATTTCCAGGCTCTATTCTGGAAT
The DNA here is from genome assembly GCA_963921515.1 of Calotriton arnoldi. Taxonomy (NCBI): domain Eukaryota; kingdom Metazoa; phylum Chordata; class Amphibia; order Caudata; family Salamandridae; genus Calotriton; species Calotriton arnoldi. Next base: position 161,973 of record CAWUFW010012300.1, on the reverse strand, counting down.
ACTGATGAAGAAAATGTATAACTGGCACTCTAGCACGGAGCATGTTCTTTTAGACCTTTGACTAATTCTCGATGACACACTGAGGAAGCCAATTATTACAGTTAATTGAGACTTCTGTTATAATATTGGATATCTCCTTCAGCTCAGAGAGCTTCTTTATTTCTTCTGCTGTGGGTTTGTCTGGCGCTTGACTTATAAAAGGTTATTCCCCGTTTTGATTTCATCTTTGAGTCTTGTGTTTTAAATCTGTTTGACAATGGTGCAACCTATTCTGATATAGTTACATTTCAGGGCACCAGTCACACAATATTTCCTTGCTACGGTTGTTCCTAACACAGGGGTGGGGTAACTTTTTTGGTAAATGCACAAACTGTATACCATTTTGAAATATTTTACTCATGGGTGGAGTTTGATGCTGTAGATCCCAATAAGGGAAATGTTCATAAAGACAGAGCTGCACTGATCCCAGCTAATTATGAATCCTATTGGGGCATAGAATTCCTGCTAGAATATCAAGAGCATCAAGCATGGTTTGGTGGTCAGATACACATGTAGTTCAAAATATTAGAATGGATCCCTTACTAAAGCAGCTGGTGGCAATTTATTTTTCAAGTGTTGAAACACCAACAATTCATATGGAATAGTTTTAGATTATGTAAATTTAAATGCACATACTATCATGCATGCTGTACAAAATGCTTACACTACTGGACTGATGACAAAACTAGTCAGGAAAAAATATAAAACAACGTGAGACATTTCTAATAGTTTAGGTAGAACATAGCGCCGGAATCCTAGTATCAAACTATTTTTTTCTTTCCGTGGTTTTCAATATGTGTCTACACATTTGCCATTTGAATAACAGTGGGCACTTGCAGAGGGCGCTTTGCAACAAGCATTATGAAATCTTCCATAAAAATCCAGAGGCACTATCACATGATAATGACGTCTATAAAACAGATGACTACTTGAATGAACACCGAGCTAGGGTGGACAGGATAGCAACATTTTTTGCCTGTCACAGGTATAAAATTAATTTTAAGAAATCAAAAATTGCTTATCATAATGTGCAGTGGCGGCTCGCATAGGGCGTGCTGCGGGGCGGGGGAGGGGCAGAATGGGGGGTAGTAAACTCAGACATACGACGGAACGGAGGAACGTAATAATTACTTTCCTCTGTTCCGTCGTATGTCCGAGTTACTACCCCCCACCCTGCCCTCCCCGCCCCCGCCCCGCAGCACGCCCAATGCGAGCCGCCACTGATAATGTGATTTTCTTGGATACGAGTTATCCAGTGAGGATAAAGGTTTAGCACCTGCCTTCATGCAGAAATGTGCTACTTTACAACCTCCAGATTCATTGACGAAGTTAGAAGCGCTGATGGGGTTTCTTAACTTCAGTAGGGCTTAAGTTATTTGCCACATTAAGCTGAGCGAGTTATATGAATGAATCACTCCGGCATTCTCTGAAAAGAGTTGGACGAAAGCACATACAGCTACCTTACGTGAATCACAAGCAGACATATTAGAGACTTAATATTTATAGACGTGAGACAACAAAACAAACCTAGTGATTCGATTTTTTCCTAGCACTTCAGGTTACACAAATCAAATCAATTCTTTATTGTTTGGTTAATTAAAACCGTAACAATGTTACATATGTATGTTCAATAATTAAATATTCATTAAAACACATAATGCATAATGTTAATAAGTTGGAACTACCCATACCATAAAACCATACATAGCATCCTTATCGCCTTTCGTCAATGCAATCAAATACCATGACTACTGCTTAAAATAATCATTTAAGATGAAAAGCGCATCAATTTTAGTTACTGTAAGAATAAACTATTCATTCATACCAGACTATGATTTTTGAGTGCCTGATCATGTACTTAAAGGTACTTTAATAATTTACAGTTTAGTTGGAGATCAGATGGATCGAGACTTACAAGTGCTGATCCCAGCAGCAATAAAATCTTTTCTGGACAAAGTGACATTTGCTGAATTTAAATACGGACATATACAAATCAGGCTAATAAAATCTTTTTTATAACCGCAAAGTCTGCATGCCGTTTTGTTTCCAGCTCAGTTGATCCGCTATTGTCGGTAGCTGGCCAAAATGAAGTGCCATCAACCGTCACTTTAAATACGCCGAAAATGTAAGGCCAAGTGTGTGATCGTTGGCTTTAACTATTTTTATCGACCAACAATAAATGGAATTTTGTAGCTTTATTAATCATTTGTTTCAAAGTTGTAAAAGGTAAGTTCTTATTCCATAACTCAGCTATACTGGTCGAAATTAAAGTTTTAAAAAGGTATTGATTATAAGTAGATTTTATGTCGTTTTCAACCGTGGACCATAATGCATTGTTGAGTGGTGAGTGATCTATATTTAATCTGATTTTATACTAGCTTTTTATGGTAGTATACAGTCTCCCTTAAGTTTCATTAATAAGCCCAAATTCCAGACGCATCTGCGCTGGCGATGCATTTTGAGAGAGTCAAAAAACTCGCGTGAAAGTGGTTGCCTGCAACCTATTCAATAGTATTGCATCATTCCCATGCAAGCCAACACTGGTGTAAGCTAGTGTTGGGAGCATTTTTGTGGCTATTACAGGTAACAATGGTTTGAAGGAAGGGCCTTCCAATTTTTTAGCTAATGTACAAAATGCAAATACCACGGTGTAAGCTTTTTTTACCAGGTATTTTTTCTGTTGCTGGTAATTGAATCTGTTATCAATGTAGACTCCCACGTACTTATAACTGGTTACTTCTTCCAACTGCTTTCCGTCCAGCCAAATTTTATATGAAAGGCCGGCGGTTTTGAATTAACATTGTTTTTGTTTTTACTATGTTGATTTCCAGTTTGTTGGCAGTAATATATTCTGGCATTTCGGTCTGGGACCTCTGAAGGCCAACTTTGGTTAATCTCATCAGCACCACGGCATCTGCATAGGAGAGGTGAGACAGAGTTAGTTGACCCAGGACTGGTGGGTGGGAGTTAATCTGATCAAGCCAAAGTGCTAAATCTGGCATAAACAGGTTAAAGAGATACGGGGCCAGCACACACACCTGCTTCAAGCCCTTATTTGTGGCAATCTTTCTTGAGATCCTGGTGCCATCGCCCAACTTGACTCTAATCCAAGTATGTGTATATAGTTGCATTATTCCTTGAAATATTCTTTCAGGAATTTTCCATTCCATTAGTTTCCTCCACAATATGCGACCGTCAACATAATCAAATGCCGTTTTTAAGTCTATGAAGCAAAGATGTAATCTTTGCTTGTTCCGCTTATATTTGTCGGGACAGCTGAGATGTTTGTAGAAGTACCTGACCAGGCGCGGTCGGTGGTAGGAGTGCCGGTCGGGCGGTGACGTGGGCGGGGGAGGGGCAGGGTGGGTAGTAAACTACGGATTAAGGCCCAATACAGGTAAGTAAACATTTAAATAAATAAAACGAATTTCGTTGCGCGCACTGCATCGCATTTGGCGATGCAGCGCTCACAACGAAATTCGTTTTATTTATTTAAATATTTACTTACCTGTATTGGGCCTTAATCCGTAGTTTACTACCCCCACCCTGTCCCACCCCCGCCCCACGTCACCGCCCGACTGCACTCCTACCACCGACCGCGCCTGTACTGACCCTTTCCTGAATCTGGTCTGATTGATCAGGATCAGGTTATACTTGTCAGACCACTCAATGAGGTCCGCAAAGATCAGTGATGCATAATTCTTTGCTTCACGTCTAATAATGCAATAAGCCTGTAGTTTGCTGGATTTGATCGATCTCCACCTTTGTAAATAGGATTTATGATAGAGCCACGCCAGCTGGATGGAATACTGACTACTAACTACTTTTGAATAAGATGGATAGTGACTACATCAAAATGCCGAGTACCATTTATAGATGGCCTGGGGGATACCATTTGGTTCAGGCACTTCATCTCTTCCGATGTTAAAGCTACCTGGATGCAGCCCGAAACTACTCAAGCGTCCAGCCCCTCCAATACCTCGGCTGAAGTGGATGAGCCGTGGAGAATCGAGAGCCTGGACGAAACTGGAAACCGAAAAACCGGGTGCTGGGAGCTGAGAACTCTGATGGCGATGCAGAAGCACATCAGCACACCATCACGTCAGTACTTCAGGCTACACATTTGAAGTGTACAATGAGGAACACTCAACTCTTGTGCCATACAGATCTCATCTGTATTTCTCTACTGAGGAACAATATACTCTTACTGAGAAAACTGTCACCATAGTAAAAACAGCTATACTGAAGGACCACCCTATGGCACAGGGGAAACAAATCATTATGGTTTCTCCCATACCTACACTAAAAGCACCAATCAAAGCTAATATTTCTAATGCACACGCTCTGCCCCATCTTAGGCTTTTGTATCATTTTGTAGCAATTCCCATAATCATTAAGAGGGGTTTCTTTAAGGACTTGAGTAACCTGTTTCTAGGGTTGATATAGAGTAATGCCAGAAAAAAGACTGGATATTGAGAAAACCATATGCCCTTTGGAGGAAGGATGCCTTGGAGCACCTCATTTTGAAATGTATTATCTGGTGGGGTTGTTACTATGGCCAGTGAGGTGGATGACCTGGAAGGTGCAGAGCTAAAGGTGTGATTAGGGCACACAACAGGGCACTCAGAACTGCAAAGTACTGTTGGCAACAATACTTGAGAAGACTGCATGTATCTGGAATGTATGCCCCTGAGATACTGATATGATGCCTACCAAAGTTTAGAGATGTAGCCATAATACATGATAAGATGCCCTGGTTGAAGGCAGGTATTAACTTAGTTGTGGATTAATACGGGGGAGGGTGGGGATATTCACACACTTAACTCCTGGGGGAGGATTATGGTCTGGGTCCTGGACACTTTATGAAAAAAAGAAATTTAGTAAGAGAGGCAAATCTGATGTGGGAAGAAGAAGATTGTGAGCTTTCTAGGTCTAGGGTACTCACAATACTTTTGACTTATGAGAATTGCAGGCACACTGTGGCCATAATACACTCCAGGATAGTCCTGGTTTTTAATTGGACACTTCTGCATTGAAGGTGAAATAGGAAGTTAAACTGGGTGAAGTATTTACCAATAGAGAATGGTGACAGATACTGGAATACACAGTTAAAATTCAACCAGTTTATCAACACCAGATTTACTTTTCCTTTATGAGACTGGCAAGTATGAACTGTGGTGCCTCTGACACAAGTGCCCTAGATGTCATGCAGTGCAGGGGAATGTTTTCCATATGGTTTGGAGCATATAGTAATCAGCCATTTCTGGATCAAAATAGTTGCACTTATAGCAGAATTGATGGGTAGGGGGCTGGTCCCTGATCCAATGATGTGCTTACTGGACCACATGCGCAGAACTAGGGTGCAAAGCAAGTATAAAGATTCATTGATTTGGCACTGTTAATCGCTGAAAGGAATATACCGAAAGGAATGGAAGGGTAGTAGTGCCTAAAACACAAAAATATGGCTCTGCGATATGGAAATATGGAGCGCGGATGACATGACTGCACGTAGACAAAGCAGCCCCAAGTAAGACAAGACTATAGTCACAAATAATTGGGATGCTGGTTTGTTAGTCATCACAGCCAAATTGCATGGCCAGACCTGTGAATTCCTTATACAGTATTGATGGGTTTCTATGGTAGGGTTTAACTTTTCTGGTTGATGGAAGGTGGTCTATGCAGATTTTTCTTCAGTTGTAGTCGGAGCTGTACCCATAAGCCTCTGATATCATTGCTGGATGGAAGCGGTGGGGAGATGGATGTCTCAAAACTGTCTAAAACTCAACTCAAGTAAAACTGAGGTTATCTTGTTTGGGAATGATCCCAACTTTTGGACTCCAAGCTGGTGGCCGGATACTTTGGGCCCTCTCCCGACACTCACCAGGAAAGTAAAAAACTTGGGAGTTTTAATAGACGACAGACTCAATTTTGGCAATCAAGTTAATGCAGTAGCCTCGGCCACGTCGTACGTTCTTAGAACATGTAAGAAAATACTGCCTTTTTTGCCAAAGGACAGTCGGCGAACGGTGATTACAGCACTAACTATGTCAAGGCTAGACTATTGTAATAGTCTATACCTGAACATTCAGGATCGTTTTTTGCATAAACTTCAGCTTTTGCAGAACACGGCCGCTAGACTGCTTACCGGCACATCTAAATTTGCATCAGTCTCCAGTGAAATCAGAAGACTTCACTGGCTACCCGTTAAGAAACGGGTGCAGTTTAAATCCCTCTGTACGGTATATAAGGCCCTACAAGGCACAGGACCTGACCACTTGAAGCGGCAATTTCAGTGGTAGGTGCCCAAAAGACCACTCCGCTCTCTTGGAGCAAAATTGGCGATAGTACCACCCACAAAAAAAGCCAGGTGGGGAGGCAGAAGTCATGTTGCTTGTGTGGCAAAGGCTTGGAATGATCTCCCTTTCCATCTGAGGAGTATTACTGATTTACTGGTATTCAGGAAGGCCTTAAAAACATGGCTTTTTGATTTATAACCCGGTTTCAAATTAAGCTTCACTTGGAAGATTGTAGCTAGCGCCAGGACACCCTAGGGTAACAGTCGCGCTTTACAAATGTCTCAAATAAATCAAATAAATGGTCGGGTGGCTGTCTAGGGTTTTGTTTCAAATTAATGTTTAACATTTTAATGTGTTCTAGACTCATTCCTCCTAGTCGAAGTCTAGGAAACATTACTGTGGGATTTCTTGTATCCCCTCCTCTAAACTAGCCTTTTATAACACTATAAACAGAACATTTAATAAACTTACCTCCGGTCTAGAAGCCACTCCTACCACACTCTGTGATTCCTCTCTGTTTGTCCTGACAGTCCTAGAGTGTTCTTCCCCCATAATTTTGCCTGCCTTCCTCTATTTTCTGACCTTATTTTTGCTGGCTTTAGGACTCTGCACACTTTACCCCGGCTGATCAGTGCTAAAGTGCTTGTGCTCTCTCCCCTAAACATGGAAATATTGGCTTACCCTAATTGCCATATTTAATTTGCTTATAAGTCCCTAGTAAAGTGCACTACATGTGCCTATTTCCTGTAAATAAAATGCTACTAGTGGGCCTGCAGCACTCATTGTGCCACCCACTTAAGTAGCCCTCTAACCATGGCTCAGGCCTGTCATTGCACAGCCTGTAAGTGCAGTTTACATTGTCACTTCGACCTGGCAAAATAAACCTCTTGCTAGACCTAAAACTAGACCTAAAACATCCATTTTAATACCTATAAGTCACCCCCCGGTAGGTCCTGTCTAACTCACTGGGCAGGGTGCAATCAGTGGTGGCTCCTCCGCTAAGGCGGAGGAGCATCGCCGCACTGCTATTTAAGCAGTGCACAAAAGAAAAAGAAAATGATAATAACAGGACGTTATTATCATTTTATTTTTCTATGCGACACTCAGAGCCAGGTGGGGGCGGGGCTGGGCTCCATGATGCCAAGCAGAGTGAGGAGTGGTTTGTGTTCCTCTAAGTGCAAATTACAGTTTGGTCGGCCCTCTGGGGCCGACCAAACCGTCATTCGCATTTGGCACTTGGCATGTTCTGCATTGGGCTGTGTTGCACAGCCCCGTGGAGCAGCCGCGGTCCGTGCAAGTAACAGCGGTGGGGCGGTGGGGCCGCGTGAGGGGGGATTTCAAGGGACGATGCCAAGGGAAAATTAAATAAATAATTAATTTTCCCTCAGCATCGTCCCTCGAAATCACCCCCCCATGGGGGCCCACCGCTGTTCCCTGCACGGACCGCGGCTGCCGTGGAGAACATGCCCAGCCTCCCCAGACACTGCCTGAGCATCCAAACAAGACGCTCAGACTAATCAGAGTGATTGGCTGGGAGAGCCCAGAAGCCTGAGTGCTTCCGGTGCTGTAGCAGACCGGAAACTGATTTTTTAATCAATTTCCAACCCAACCCGCCACCCGCCTCACCAGCCCCGCTCCGAGGCAGCCGCCACCGGGCGCAATGTATTTAAAAGGCAGGACATCTACTTTTAAGTTTTACATGTCCTGGTAGTGAAAAACTCCCAGTTTCATTTGTCACTACTGCAAGGCCTATCTCTCCGATAGGATAATATCGGGATTACCTTATTACATCTTTTAAGTGTAATTCCGAATTGTGAAGAGATAGACTTTTCAAGATTGGTGTCACTGGACTCACAATTAAAAATCACAACTTATGGTGAAGTTGGATTTTAAATTACGGTTTGCCAAATGCCACTTTTAGAAAGTTATATTCCAAAAGAGCACTCCTCTCGCGCTCTACACTGTCGCACTGCGCAAAGTGGGAATCATTCCCGCCAATATATTTCATTAATCCAGGTACTCCAATGTAAACTTTTATAACCGTAGCCTTTTTGTTGTCCAATATTACATCCATTCATTATTTCTCTTCATCACAACGGAGACAGTATGATTGAATCTGCAATCTTTATTGAACATTTCATTATAAACAATATTAAATGTTAACATTTAATATTGTTTATAATGAAATGCGTGGCTAAGCTGTCTATTGTATTTGTTTTAGCAATCCCTGATGAAGAGCCAAGAGGGCTCGAAATGCATTGGATATTTACACAGTGTGTCGACCTCAATCCGCGATTGATCTGTACGTACCATTGTATAAAGCCTGGAGTGGCGAGCAGTTGGTATTGGAAGAGTTCAATAAAGATTGCATAATAATACTTAAGAGAAATATTTTGCATTCCATTACATAAATATTTACATTTTACATGCAAAGGCTGCCCTCTATCCTCTTCCCTTCTACTGGCTCCAGCTTAACACCTCAGTGTTAAAACACCCTGGTGTCGAAATAGAAAAAAATCTACCATACCTTCAGCTTTATGAAACGGAGGAACAGATTTTCAAAAAATACACTCAGCACAGCGCAGCACCCAAAGAGGCTGCGCTGCATTGTGTGACAGGGAGGGAGCAGGAGAGCGCCATAGCTTCAGAGAACGGCTCTCTCCTCCCCTATTCCTAGCGCTGGCGCTGATTATAGCTGCCGAACACCACGCACACACCTTAGCACCATAGCACTAGGGTGTGTGCGTGAGTCTAGCATAGGTTTTGTACTGGAAGGGTTCCCTTCCTGTAGAAAATACTATGCCTAGACAAGTTTAAAAGCAGTTTCTACTTTGTATTTGGGCTGTGCAGTGCAGCACGCATGCAAAGTCAGAAAAGCACGGAGAAATTAAAACATTTCTCAGTTTAACGCCTGCTTTTCAGCAGCATTAATTTTTGGCACCAAACCCTAACAATGTTAGAGAATAGGATTTAGCATCAAAAAGCTGGGTGGTTGCAAGGGAATGCCCATGTATCAACCATGTAACACCCCCTTGACGCAAACTAATGCAAATCAGTGTTTTGCGCTGCTTTGCGTTACTTTTACATACAAACCAACGCTAATACCAATTAGCGTTGGTGTGTAAATCCTAAAGAACAAGTTACTTACCTTCGGTAACGATATATCTGTAAGAGACATAGATTAGTTATAGATTCCTTACCTTGTGAATTACCCCCAGGCGTCAGACTGGATCCGGAGAATTTTTTCGTCAGCAGTACCGCTGCGAGTGGAAAGGTGGCGTAGGTCGGCTCCGCGTTCGTCGTTGGCGTCGTGGTCGCCGAGGTGACGTCGCAGCAGCTACTTAGAAGCCGCCCCCGCGCGCTGACGTCAGTTCTCTACACGACTTTCCACGCCAGAAGCGCAGAGCCATGCAAGACACTGGTGCACAAAACTAGGGCCCTGAAAGGAAATCCTTAACCCTAGAAGTCAGTTCGCAGAACGGGAAGGATGGGTGGGGCGGTAAGGAATCTATAACTAATCTATGTCTCTTACAGATATATCGTTACCGAAGGTAAGTAACTTGTTCATCTCAAAGAGACAATTAGTTATAGATTCCTTACCTTGTGAATAGATAACCCAGCAATACCAACCCCGGATGTGGGTCTGCGAACCAAGTTCACACCACAAAGTCCTGGAGAACAGAACGGCCAAAGAAGCCGTCTCTCCGGACTTGGCTGTCCAGGCAGTAGTGTTTTGTGAACGTGTGCAGAGATGCCCATGTCGCTGCCTGACAGATGTCGTTGAGGAGGACTCCCCGTCCCAAAGCGGTGGTAGCTGCCGTCGTCCTGGTGGAATGGGCGCATAGCCCCACAGGAGGCTCCTTCTTTGCCAAAGAATAGCAAGCTTTGATACACAAAACGACCCATCTAGAGATGGTCCGCTTGTGTACGGCCCGACCTTTTTTAGCGCCCACGTAGCCAACAAAGAGCTGGTCATCCACCCGGAATTGTTTTGTGCGATCCAAGTAAAAGGAAAGCGCACGTTTTGGATCCAGACGGTGGAGTCTCTCCTCCTCCTTAGAAGGATGCAGAGGCAGAAAGAAGGTGGGCAAAGTGATGGTTTGGCCAATGTGGAAAGAAGTAACCACTTTGGGAAGAAAGGATGGACGAGTTCGAAGGACAACCATGTCCGGATGAACAGCCAGAAAAGGAGGTTTTGAAGAAAGAGCTTGGAGCTCACTCACCCTGCGAGCAGAAGTGATGGCAACCAGAAAGGCTGTCTTTAAAGTAAGAAGTCTGAGAGGACAGTTATGAAGCGGCTCAAAAGGAGTGCACATAAGGTAAGTAAGAACTAAATTCAAGTCCCACTGAGGCATTACGAAGGGAACAGGAGGAAAAAGAAGAGTAATGCCCTTAAGAAAGTGATTTACAACAGGGGACTTGAAAAGAGAAGGCTGATCAGGAAGCCTAAGAAAGGCTGAAATGGCCGAGAGGTAGCCCTTAATAGTGCCCAGAGTAGAGCCATGCTGGGCCAAAGAAAGAAGGAACAAGAGAACCTCTGAAAGAGGGGCAGAAAGGGGATCCACAGCCTTTGCTGCGCACCATGCCACAAATTTGTTCCATCTACAGGCGTATACCATCTTAGTAGAGGGACGCCTGGCTGCCAAGATAACATCAGAGACTTCGGGAGGCAGGTCAAACGCCGTCAACTGCCGCCGCTCAATCTCCACGCAAGGAGGTGGAGGCTGGACAGGTTCGGGTGGAGGACCGTCCCCTGCTGCTGCATCAGAAGATCCTCCCGAAGAGGCAGTCTGATCGGAGGATCGATGGCCATGTGTAGCAGCTCGGGATTTCAGACTCTTCGTGCCCAATCCGGAGCCACAAGAATGACTTGGGCCCAGTCGCGCTTGATCTTCTTCAGCACTCTGGGCAGAAGTGGTATAGGCGGAAAGGCGTATAGAAGACCGCAACTCCACTCGCGACGAAAAGCGTCGCCTAGCGAGTGCCGCCTTGGAAATTCCAACGCGCAGAATTGCTGACATTGCGCGTTCTCTTCGGTGGCGAATAGTTCTAACCAAGGCTCTCCCCACTGATGATAGAGACCTTGCACCACCTCCGAGTGAAGACGCCATTCGTGATCCATCATGCACCTGCGGCTGAGTTCGTCCGCCCTGGCGTTCAGTGAACCTGCCAGGTGCTGAGCCACCAGGGATATACCCTGATGTTCCAGCCATGTCCAGAGACGGAGAGCCTCTTGACATAGAGTCCATAACCCCACCCCGCCCTGTTTGTTGCAGTACCACATGGCGGTGGTGTTGTCCGTGCACACCTGCACTACTCTTCCCCGGACAGAGGGAAGGAATGCTTTCAGCGCAAGACGGATCCAGCGAAGCTCCAGAAGGTTGATGTGGAGCCTGGACTCCGCCGGAGACCAGAGGCCTCTGATCTCCGCCTCTCCCATGTGGCCGCCCCACCCTAGAAGGGATGCATCCGTCACCACTGTGAACTCTGGTTGAGGAAGGGAGAGGGATCTGTCGTTGACCCAATCCCGGTTCGTTAGCCACCACTGCAACTGGCGTGCAGTGCCCTCCCAGATCTGGACGCAATCGGACAGGTTCCCCTGATGCTGTGCCCACTGGAACTTCAGGTCCCACTGCAGAGCCCACATATGCCATCTGGCATGATCCACCAGAAGGATACAGGAGGCCATCAGACCCAGTAGTCGCAGAGTCACCCTGACCGAAACCCGGGATAGAGGCTGAAAGATCGGAATCATAGCCAGAATATGCAGGACTCGCTGCTCGGGAGGATAGACCCGAAACTGCGTCGTGCCCAGAACCGCTCCGATGAAGAGGAGCTTCTGAGAGGGAGTCAGGTGTGACTTCGGCACGTTGACAGAAAACCCCAGCGAATGCCGGAGGTCGGCCGTAGTCTGGAGGTGGGAGACGACTGCCTGGGGCGAGCCCGCCTTCAACAGCCAGTCGTCGAGATAGGGGAAGACTGGAACCCCTGATCTGCGCAGATGAGCTGCGACCACCGCCATCACTTTCGTGAACACCCGAGGGGCGCTGGTAAGGCAAAATGGGAGCACGGTAAACTGAAAGTGCTCGTGGCCTACCGTGAACCGCAAGTAGCGTCGGTGGGCCGGCAGGACGGGGATGTGAAAGAAGCGTCCTGCAAGTCCAACGCTACCATCCAGTCTCCAGGGTCGAGGGCAGAAAGGACCTGAGCTAGAGTCACCATTTTGAACTTCTCCTTCCGACGAAGCGGTTGACGTTCCTAAGATCCAAGATAGGACGCAGGCCTTTGTCCTTCTTGGGCACCAGAAAGTAGGAATAGCAACCACAACCTACTTCTGGGGCACGAACTCGCTCGATGGCTCTCTTGGCCAAGAGAGCCGTAACTTCCTGTTGGAGAAGGGCCAGATGATCCTCCGACATGCGATGGCACTGAGGTGGCATGGCTGGGGGGGGTAGTCTCGAAGGGGAGGGAGTTGCCCCTTCGGACTATCTGCAAAACCCACCTGTCCGACGTGATGGTGCCCCAGTGGGGGAGGTGATGGAGAATCCTGCCGCCCACTGGTGATTGGTGGCCCTGAAAGGTCAGACTAGGAGGGTTTGGAGGCTGCTGCAGAGGGAGTTGTAGTGGACTGGCCCGCACGCTGGCCCCCAGACCCACGGCGGTGGTTCCCACGTCGTCGGCCGCGCAGAGGCTGAACAGCTTGCGCCGGCCTGTGGCTCTGGGCGGGACATGGCGGGGCACCTCTTCCGTAGCCACGAAAGGGGCGAAAAGCTGACTGCGCAGGGCGGGTGGTGGAGAGGCCCATGGACTTGGCTGTAGCTCGAGAGTCCTTAAAGCGATCTAGCGCGTTGTTTGCCTTGTCGCCGAACAGGCGACGACCATCAAAGGGCATGTCCATAAGGGTAGCTTGGACATCCCCTGAAAAACCAGTCGACCTCAGCCAGGCGTAGCATCGAAGGGCTACCGACGTGGAAAACGTCCTGCCTAGTGAGTCGGCCGTGTCCAGTCCACAGCGAATGGTAAACTTGGCTGCGTCTCTCCCCTTGGCAACTGTACGGGAGAGTACGGCCCGGGCCTCCTCCGGGGATTGGGGCAGCACCTGCGCCACCGTATACCACACGGAGTGGGTGTAACGGCCCAACAGACATGCAGTGTTTACCGACCGCAGTCCCAAGCTGGAGGAAGAAAACATCTTCTTCCCAAGGTGGTCCAGCTTTTTCGATTCCCTATCAGGTGGTGTGTTAGGGAATGCGCCTTTTGATGTGGAGGCTTGGACCACCAAGCTCTCAGGAGTGGGGTGTTGGGAGAGGAAAGTGGGGTTGCTTGGGCCGGGCGGTGGCGTCGGGCAATCATCCTATCCACAGGAGCCCCTGTGTTGGACCTGGACCAAGTGCCCAAAAGGATGTCGGTTAGGGCCTCATAAAACGGCAGCAGGGGCTCCGAAGAGCTCGCTGCCAGTTGAAGCACCTCTGTCAGGAGGTTAGTCCTGACCGCCACCATAGGGAGCTTGAGTTTGAGAGCCTGGGCCGCCCTACGCAACACCACTGCATAAGACGCTCCATCCTCCGTAGCCGCGGTAGGAGGAGACAACATGCCAAGGTCTGGTGAGGTATCCAGACCACTGGCATTCCCCAGTTCCTCTCTCCAGTCCGGTTCGTAACGCAACTGGTCAGTCAAAGGGTCTCCAGACCCGTCCCAGTCCTCCTCACACACCTCAGGTTGCAAATCTGGCCTGAAAGAACCAGGGTAGAACAGGGGCACAAAAGTACCTGTCGGCGCCGGATTTGGCGTCGGGCGATGCCGGTCTGGCTCCGTATCTACGTCGGGGTGGAGGCCAGGGTCGACGCTGGCTGGGGACACAACCAGCGTCGGCTGCGGACGTGGTGCCAGTGGAGTCGGCGTCGGGGTGGTGTAGTCAGGTCAACCGGCACCGATCCGGATCCAGGCCTGGATCCCAGGGGACCCTGCGGTGCCGGGGCCGAAGCCGCCGGGGTCAAAGGCCCAGGGCCCAAGCACAGTCCGCGGGGCCCAAAAGGCACGCCGGCGGAGTCGGGCTGCCCAAAGATGGGATGCATCCCTTCGTAGAAACTCCGAAGCTGGGCAGGGGTCGCACCGGGTCCCGGGAAGGGAGGGAAACCAGGAGTCGACCCAGCGGGCTCCGCACGCAGGAACCGCGGGAGGGGCACCACCCGCATCCCTCGTCGCGTCGGCCGACGGACGGGGAGAAGTCAAAGAGAGACGATGCTTTTCGACTTCTTCTTGTACTTCGACTCACTGGGGGAGTGCGAAGACTTGGAAGAAAATTGGTGGTGGTGGTGGCTCCGCGACCGGTCCCTTGACCCCCCACGCGACCGGGACCTCGAGCGGCGCGGAGCGCACTGTCGGGCCTCGAGAAGCTTTCGGACCACTCCCACAAAGACTTTGGATTCATGGTCCGGCAGTCGGAACATGACTTGGAGTCGTGGTTGGGTTCCAAACAGAACAGGCACACGCGGTGCGGATCCGTCACCAACATCAACCGTCGGCAGGAACCGCAAGCCTTGAAACCGGGCATCCCTGACGTGCACCAGGAGTCGAAGACTCAAAAACGACGTCGACAAAAGTCGGCAAAAAGTCAGTCAAAAAGTGACTGGAGGTACTGCTCTCTCCGGATCTGCGATGGCTGGCGCGGAAAAAGAAAGAACTGACGTCAGCGTGCGAGGGCGGCGTCTAAGTAGCTGCCGCGACATCATCCCAGCGACCATGACGCCAACGACGAACGCGGAGCCGACCGACGCCACCTTTCGATGCGCAGGGGTACTGCTGACGAAAAAATTCTCCGGATGCAGTCTGACGCCTGGGGGTAATTCACAAGGTAAGGAATCTATAACTAATTGTCTCTTTCAGATACAGGTTAACGTTGGGTTTGCATTGATAAAGTAACGCTAACTCAACGCTATACCTTTGAGAATCGGGTCCACGGTGTGCTTGGGGGTGGTGCTGGAGACCACGGTTTAACAGCATTGGGGATGGCCATACAGATTGTGGCGAGGCCCGAGCAGGTAGAGGCTTGGAGTCTACTTAGGTGGGTTTTTGGCTGTTTGACTGGGTTCTGCCCTGGAGCCTCAAAACCGCCAAAGGAAACATGGGGTACAGCTGTCAAGCATTGCACATGTGCCCCCAAATATATCCCACACTCACCCAAACCCCAGTGCTCTGAGCAGATAATCATTTAACAACATAAAAAACCTATATGAGCTATGAACTTTGCTTAGCTCTCGTAGTCTTTTAAAAAAAATTAGGCAAAGGTGGACTTGCATGTTTGTAACTTAATGACTGTGGCACAGTTCCTTTGAAGGACATTACTGGGAGTGGGCTTTGAGCATTTTTGAATGATTACGTTTCAATTGTATCTGACATTCGTAGGCATCCCGTTCCTTTTATTACGATACGTATAGCAACTACTAGTCTTTGACTTTATGGAGACTATTACTGGGAATGAGGTCCTCCACAACTTCCATGATTCTTAGTAAAAACTGGTGCATCTGAACTGCTGGGATTTAGAAATCATTCCGGGGATGGGAGGATATTATTCGTTCACTTCTGGCATGCTGATTGTGGTGCTTTGTTCTTTCAGCCTTTTCAATGCTGAATCTTCTGCCTCACCCTGTTTTTCTCCCCAAGCTGCAATGCCCCCCTTGTCTGGTGCCCCGCTGCAGATGGTGCTTACATCTTTTGACTTAACCAATAAAGCCAGAGAGGTGTACCCTGCTTGGTATTGGCATTGATAATTGTTATTCATCAGGGGCCTCATTTATGAAAACTGTTGCACCGATGCGATAAAACAGCGATGCAACAGTTTTCACTGCGCCCTCCTTGCGACATGATGGATGCACTGTATTTAATGTACGGTACTCCATGTCGCTAGGAATGACAGATACGTCAGGAATCTTGATGTATCTGTTGTTGCAAAAGTCATGCATTGCTGGAGTTGTGTCGCAAGCATGACGCAACTCCAGCAATGCATGGGGTAGGCCTGTGCATATGGCACTGTGTCCCCCTTATGCCTGCCTTGAGGCAGGCGTAAGGTTTTGACGCAGTGACATCCTAGATGTGTCGCAGTGAAATCTAATAGATTTCACTGCAAGACTTCTACGACCCTTTTTTACGTGGGAACGCCCACCCTGCATACATTATACCTGATGCAGGTATAATGTGGCGCAGGGCTTTATAAGGTGATGCATCTGCCTATATGCGTCACCTTGTAAATATAGTGCAACGTGGCGCATTGTTTACGCCGCTGCAAAAGTGGCGCACGGCCTTCATAAATAAGGAACCGGGAATCTAGGGTTCTGTGTCAACCATGGGACTGTTCCATGATGGGGCCGCATCGCAGGTTTGAGTAGCGGATGGCATGACTTGATGAAAGTTTGACTAAAGTCAGCATCCATCCCCACGGTAACCATGAGGCCAGACGTAATATCGTCATTGTAATTTTGTTTCCTTTCATGAAGACTGAAAGGGTTTCCATCCTGTAAGTACACAGTATGGTATTTTAATTGCGACCGAGGGTTGGGTACACCTTAGCGTGTGTATACCGCCCGGGTCCTAGGTCCTGATGAAAACCTAGTAATATACACTATAGGTTGAAACATGTAGACCCACTTTTCACTTTGTCACCACCCACACTTTTCACCTGTGGATAATTAGGTCCGTCACGGTAATATTCTTGTGGATTCATTTTTAACCTTGTCTTATTGCTCCATAATAAAAGTAACGGAGTACAATAAAGATAATTTTACGATCACCACTTCACTGATTCACTAAGACAAACCCGCTCCACTGTAATCAGGTGTTGCAGCACACCCGAGTGGCATTCGGCTGCTCGGGTGGGACCCCAATGATGAAGCATGTCACCAACTAGGTTGGTGAGTGAGGGGTCTTCTTGAAACCAAAGAAATTTTCTTTGGCATTTTCCATCTTCGGTGCTTCCCGTAGTAGCCTTTGGCTCCTCGGGGCATACTCCTTCCAATTGTTTTTTCAGTTAACCTTAGGGGACTAGGAGTATCCCCTTTAAAAACCCTCTCTCTCTGATTGTTTAACACTGTTCCACTTCATCCATTGAACCTGAGGCATAGGGGTACCATTGCATAGGAACACCCATTGTCAAGTCAAGATGCACCTACTGTATACGTGTCCTACTCGTGGACTTAGTTATAGTCTAGCCCAAGAGGGGACTTAAGGCACCACAAAAATGCCACAGAGATGCAAAAGCTCCAGACAAGTTGTAGACGTACTCCCTCTTTAGATCCATCCCCGCAGAACGTTCTGCCCAAGCAGACTTTCGCATGCCCTTAAACACACCAGGCCATTCTTAGTAAATCTAGGCCAAAGAGTTACTAACAGTTATCCCACCCTTACTGGGCCATGTGTAGCACTGCCACTAAATGTGGCTCACAGAAACTTCCAAACAGGTCACTCATGCCTTTAAAACGATATCAGCTCCAGTGACCTACTGACTGCATCCACGAGACCTCTCCCTGTATATGAAGGGACCGCATTCATCAGCCATGATGGAGAACAAGTATTACAAGTAACCTTTCCAAATCATGAATGTCCTAAATCATAATTTAACAGATGCATGAAGAAAATGAATCCCATTGGAGCTCAGGTCCTGGCCCAGCTAGTGGAATCTATAGTACCCAGATGAACACTTCCACAACCATATCACACACTTCACATGTACTAGCAGTGAGGCTCCTTGTTCAATTAAAGAGAAGTCTTCCTTCTCTATTTAGTAACAGACGGTGGGAATTGGGAGATGCTACCTATTAAATACTCTGTTCTACCTTCATGCTTATAGTAGCATTGATTTTTTTAAACCTGTGGGCTATGATGGCTTATTTAGACTTATGTGGTTTTTGAGTCTCAAAGGTAGTTCTCACCTCTAGCCAAGTAGTTGTCTGTGGTTATTTGGTACTGCAGTTTATTACTTTCACATACATTTTAAAGCATTTTGCTTCAGTAATAATCTTACTTGGCCTTCCCACGTGTTGTCGATACTGTCATATTAGTATTGATACTAGTCAGTCCTCCATTGCTCATATCAGATCAGTTTTGGAATTCTTGTAACATTTTAATTTCTAGAATCACAGTTACAAAAGATAAAGTTCAGATAATTTCATGCGTCTTTGTAGGTTTATAGAGATACAATGAAACAGAGTTCTGCACAAAAGGTGGGATACACTCTAAGGGGCGGACGACCGATGGATGGTGGCAGATATAAGAAGATGAGTGGTTGGGTAAAGGGGTGTAGATTGGTAAAAAGTGTCAAGTGGAAGGATTGACAGCCTTGGAGCAAGTCAATAAGTGGCTTCTTAGCTGAGATGTTACACTGTGATTAGGTATTGCTTGAAGAGTAGAGTCTTAATTTCTTTCCCAAAGCAAAGGACAGGTTAAGCCTTGGTGCATTTTTACTGGGGTGGAGTTTCATACTTTCAGGTGCAGGAGGAGAAGCAAAATCTCTTATGTTTACTTCCTGCATTCCCTAATCTCCAGCTTGGTGATGCTGCTAATGAGAGTTATGTGGGGGCTTGTCCGAAGCATTGATCTTTGATGCCCTTTCTAATGGTGTGCCATCATTAAGTGCCTTGCAGATAATGGGGTCAGACGGCAAAAGCCATTGTGAGTTTGTGAGTGTTGGTGTTAAACCTTTGGAATTTTCAAAGGCCTTGTATGGAGTCACCCAACTCAAGAAGCGCCTTAGTTATTTAATGATTAATGTTAGTGCTAATGATTAATCAGGTAACCACACTGAACTCTCCTATGCCATGGAGGTGAGACAAAATGCTCTCAAGGCCCAGTTAGGGGCAGTTGGGACAGGCACATCAGCAGCCAGGGGAACAGGTACTCGCCACAGATCCTCTCCCAGTACTTAACAATGCAGCAGTTTACTGAAAGTTCTTATACGGTCTCTCTTCTCTATGAGTAGCTTCTCCACCAGGCAGCCATGACTTGGTTCTCTGTGCAGACTCCTCTTCAGGGTGCAACTCCAGCACTCCACAGTCAGCAGCAAAGCAGACTCATCATTCAAGCAGCTCCTCATGGCCTCCAGCAGAAAGTTTCAGACTTCTCAGGTCATATCCCCTCACCTAATTTGGATGCTGACAATCAAGCCAGCACCAGCTCTGAATATCAGAAAATTCTCCAGCACCCCGAGGGGTGTCACTTACACTGATCAGTGAGAAGTCCTGGAACACTAATTTGGAGATTCAGTTCCCTTCTTTTACCATTTCAGGGCAGCCATAACCTTTCTCTAGTTTAGGAAAGAGTTGAAAGAACACTACACCATGATGGAATAATAGTAAAAGTCTGCTCCCAGAATCCAGCTTCCTCTCTAATCACCCATTGACTGTTTCTTTCCCTTTGATCTTCTACAGTGTTCGGTTGACTTTTGGCTAGGTCTGTGCTATATAAATACCCCTACACACATACATACCATATTTTCTGACAGAATTTGTTTATTCCCCTGACATTGAACCATATTTTCAGACAGAATTATTTTATTCTCCTGACACTGTTCTGGGAGTAGTGCAAGCCAATTCTGCATCTTTGTGTATCCATTTGCAGAAAGACCAATCACAGTCTTTATTTTCAAGTGACAGTAGCAAGGAGGGGTGTTGCAGGCAATCCCTTCCGCAGAGAGTCCCAAAACACAGGCATCAAATGGTATGGCTTTATATCTTACACTCATCAGGGCAACAAAAGGGCAGGTCTGGGTCAAAGATTAACTCTCCGTTTCTAAAGAAACCTCTTCCTCCTGTCCTCCTACACCACCTATCAACCTGAATGGGGTGACACTTGAAAGGAAAAAAGGCCAGGATCTGACAGAGGGCTATCCCTGCACTTCTAAAGAGAATCTAGTCATCCTACATCCTGTAGCCGGCGGATTCTCTCAAGCTTCAAGAATGTCAGCAATTAACACTGTGCTTATAATGGAGTTCCAAAATGGATTCAACTATTTCCAAAGCCATCCATGACACTCATGGCTCATCCTACTTCACACCTATAGCATGGGTACACAGCGTATCATGCACACTTAATGCATAGTAGGAATGCATTGCGGAAGAATGGACAGAAAAGGTTAATATGTGATGTCAGTAGGTCAACTGTCCCAAGAGAACAGGTTAAAAACACTGGCCTGTCAATATAAAATTAACAGGCTGTCACAACTGTCCTTCTAGGGCAATCCGTTTGAGCTGACATAGTTCTACTAATGATGGAGGCCATGTATGGTGCACCATTTCTGACCTCAGAGCCACACTCTATGCCTCAATCCATAACTCAGTGGTCCTCGACATGCACGTGTGATCATGTGTGCTGCGGCCAAAAGAAAGAAGGGTAAAATAATAGAGATTAACTTCAAGGGTTGTTCAAGGCAGGGGTGCACGCATGAAAAGTCATGCATGGAGACATTTCCATCCCAACAATGAAAGACACACTTTAAGATTTCAGGCGGATTTTTGAGATACTAACAAAAAGTACATTCCCTCCATCACAGTGAGAAGATGAGTGTTGTTTCAGAAGTCCTAAAGTCATCTGCAGGTAGGAGTGCTTTCACTTTGAGGAGTCGTTCTAGTTGCTTAGGCATTGTGTACAAAGTTTATTTTTAAACTTAGATTGCTTTTGAAATGGTAGCCCAAAGGTATGGTCCTGCTGGTAAGTTGTGGGGTGAAGTTCTTTAGCTTCATTCCAATTTGCTGGCTTTTTACCTGCTGGTATCTGATGAGACAGTAGAATCATCTTGAGATGGACAATGGAAATCCATGCTTGCAAGGTTGAAGATCAGGATATTATCAGGGTGATGGAGTTGGCCGAAGTCACCCATACTCATAGCTGCAAGGTGTCTGCAAAATGATGGATGCTGATGTTCGTGACTGGCGGTAAGTCTCCCAGAGGTTTGACAGAGAGCTTGAAAACGACTGTTGTGAGACACTACATGTCACATGGAGAGATGTGAATGTGGATGGGCTCATCTGAATCATTTATGCTCTGTTCCTTAGGCAGGACCTCAACCACAGTAGTACATAACTTTGGAGGCAATGTGATGTGCCAGGATGCTGAGCAGAGTTTTGTGGTTAGTGTAGTAGCATTCTGTGGAGAGGCGAAGTAGGGCGAGAGAACGTGGGTTAAAGTTGGGTGTGATCTGCAGACTAATGTTCACTACTTGCATAGTCTATCTCTATACTCCATCATGGGTTGAAACTGGGCTGTAAGGTCTGTAGAAGCGTGCTGCATTTGATGTTGCCATGAAGCTGGTTGGTGAAGGCTTTCGGAATTACCTTTCTTTGGTCTGATTTCGAGTTTGGCGGTGCGCGCCCAGTCCGCCCTGCCATGCACCGCCAAACCCGTGGTCGGGCCGCCCACCAGATTACGAGTATTTCTCGTGTCTGGCGGGCTTTTCTTTTTTACGTTCCCATGGCTGTGACCTGAAAATGGGCACCGCAATGGGAACGCCAAAAAGAGTTCCTGCACAGCATGGACTAGGAAGTCCATGACGTGCAGGAACTGGGGCGCATGCACACAGGGGGGCACATGTTGCACCCCACTGCATGCACCCCATGGCGCTTTTGTTTCCTCTCCGCCATGGTTTTCATGGAGGAGGAACCACCATGAAAACCATGGTGGAGACGAAACTCGTACTATGCTTGGCGGGACCGCGGCGGTCACACCAACCATATTACGGCCTCCTGACCACCGCAACTCCGCCAAGGAACTGCGGTTCCCTGATGGCTGCCTGGTGGCTGCAATGGGACAATGGCAGTCCGACCCTTCCAAATTGTAATAGAGAAGTCGGAAGACCGGCACCGCGCGCCCCCACAAATCTGGCGGTACGTGGATGGCCAGACTCGTAATTAGGCCCTTATAAATTATGGGTGCATAACTGGCCTGTGGCTAAAGACCTACTTTGCATCGCATTTCCCTTGACAAATATCTAACACCTCACTGTGTACCATGTTTCAAATACATATTAATATTTATATGTGTATAATACATGCCTACATTGTCTAGGTTACACCAATGTAATTCTTAATTATGCTCATACATCTTACATCACATATGTGCATATGTTATTACTTTTTCCAGGCATGCGTCTACTTTACACCGCAGAAAGGTTTGTGAATTGGGTAATACTGTATTTTAAGATCTATTTTCTATTTCCTCTGGTGAAGCAATTATGGCACCTAATGATTCTGGTGATGAAAACAAATCATGTGACTTTGGTTCCGACCAGATATCACACTCCCTCGTTAGCATTCTTAAGTATGGAAATGCATATATAAAATGTTACATAAATATTTTAAATATAAAATAAATATACTACCATAGTTTTATTTTTAAATGTACGTTCATTTGACAAACCTTTCTTTATACGGCTCTGAAACATACCCAGCAAATATCTTATACATTTCCTCATTGTGTCAGATCTATAATGCCGTGGTTGTTTGTTGATCAAAACTGTGGATCTGTTCTATGTCTCAGTAATTACATGCTGAAAAAGATGAGTACATATTAGTACTTCTTAAACTGTGCGTGTAATAATGATTTGCCTATATTAATTTTGAAGTGACCAGATGTAAAAGGTGCTATTGTCTGGGTCTCAATGAAGGGATGTGTTCGTAGAAATCCTCCTTATTAACATTCATGAAGCAGGGTCAGTCTGCAAATCCTTGTGAACAGAGCAAATACAGACATAGAGGCCAGCATGGGGCAGTAGACCTCCATCTCTGCATTCTCTTGCATACTGTTAAAAAACATGGTCTACAGTGAATGTGACATCAAATAGAGCATGCAGTGGCCTACAGGACTGCTGCCTCTTTCAGTCAATGCCTTCAGATGCACCTCACACATTAGAAAACCCTCTCCACTGACAGCTTCCACTGCGCAATTGATTATCAACTGACAAGGGAAGTTGGTAACCTTTGCATGCTTTGTCACTACCAGAGCGGTCAGAAACCATTAATACACTTTCTTGCAAATTGCAAGGAATGGGGAAACCCTCTTTGCCAATCTGGTTCCATTTAACCCTGGGCGTTGAACTCCGCTCCGCTCACAGAGTTTGCGGAGTTTTCTGCACTCAACGTTACGCGGAGATCGGGGAGTTCCCAAAAACTCTGCTTTGCGTTGCGGAGCGGAGTTTTTTCCCTCGCTCGTGTTCGTCAACGTCAAGTTGGCGACCGCGAGCGAGGAAAATCAACTTCCCGGCGAGATTTTTCCTCGTTTGCGATCGTCAACATCAAGTTGGCGAGCGCGAGCGTGGATAATAAACCTCCCGGCGAGATTTCTCAACGTGGGGGGGGGTCGGGTTTCTCATTGCGAGTGGTCGCGTATGCTAGCGACCGCTTGCGTTGAGAAACTGCCCGTTCGCGTTGAGAAAGCTGCCGCTCGAGTAAAAATCTACTCGAGCGGCAGAAAAGGAAAGCAGGGACCGCTTGCACTGTGCATGGTGCCGTTCGCAATGATTGCACAGTGCGGACAAGCATTCGGCACTGTGCAATCACCGCGAACGGCATTTTTCTATCAAACTCCGCCGCTCGCGGAGCTCCGCGTAGTGCGACTGAGTTTTTTTTGCACTTCGCGGTGTTCGGCGTAGTGCAACTCTGCGAACTCCGCCCAGGGTTAGTTCCATTGCAATTAGCAAGAATGTGAAATGCATTTCTTGTGAGTCGCAATGGCTTTTGTGACCCACAATGCACTTCTGTATATAGCAATCTGGGGTTTCTGCATTGCAAAACCTGCCACCCTAAATGGGGCTGGCATCACAAAGGGAGACACTTGGTAGTGGATACTAACAATCACTAAGAG
The DNA here is from genome assembly GCA_963921515.1 of Calotriton arnoldi. Classification (NCBI taxonomy): domain Eukaryota; kingdom Metazoa; phylum Chordata; class Amphibia; order Caudata; family Salamandridae; genus Calotriton; species Calotriton arnoldi. The sequence goes on along the minus strand of CAWUFW010012300.1, from coordinate 137,794 downwards.
CTAAAGAAGCTTTAGTTGTAGGTACTTTTTTAAATTTGATGTTTATATGTCACCTCTATCAACAGCACTGTCGCAAGAGCACCTTATGCATGCTCTGAATTAAAATAGGCAGTCAAAGAAACATATACAGTACCTGGAGTTTCCAGATGCTCTTGCTTTCCTGTGCAATTTTGCTCACAGTTTCTCCCATCAGTGCAATGAGCATGTTGAGCAGCAGGATGTACGTCATGATGACATACACAACCAAGAGAAGGACAAAGATGGGCTTGAATCGATAGTTGTCTGTGAACTCCAAATCTCCCATTCCAATAGCAAACTTGAAGAGTTCCAGGCAGGTATAGTACAGGTTGTTGTAGGACTCCTGACCACCTTTGCACATTGCACGCCGACCTTGACTACTGGCCCAGGGACTACTGTTCTCTTCAAGGTTTGATGAGTTTTTGTTTACGTCTTCGTCCTCAATCAGGGTGACTAAAGCTGTTGGCATGAATAAATAATTTGAAATTTTATAATGACGTGCTATTTTACAAATTTCAGTAGCCAGTTGGCTTGCTATGGGCAGAACCTATAAGGTAAAAGTACTAAAAATAAGAATCCTGCGATAATAAGTTTGTAAATGAATGTTGATTACAAATAAGCAAATGAAAAGTAATTAGAGGTTGATGAAATAAAAAGTTTGCAACTGACGTTTTGTGAATTTACAAACTTCACATTTTGCGAATGTGGCGATATTTTGTAAACTTTGCCTGTGAGTAAAACTTTTTGTGAAACTATCTTGGGAATAAATGTTTTAGCAAAAACCCTTTCTTCGCTAAAGCATTCTCCCACCAAAGATGTGCATTTGCCAAGATTTGCCTCTGTGAAATACACTTTTGTAGAATTGTTGTCTTGCAATTCAGACTTTGTTACCTTCACTAAACTTGCAAAGTTTTGAGAAAAAAACTAATTTAACAGAGGAAATAATCTGTACAGCTCTAGAAGTGATCAAGAAACTTACCAATAAAATAACCCAGCAACCTTTGTACTGTGGGAGCCCACGAGTACTGTGAGAGAGTCCTTTTGCGTGGAACACCTATGAGCTACATATATTTTTGGACTATTACAAATGTGTCGCAGACTTTCTACATACAGTTCTACAAGTGGAAAATCATACCCAGATCATTTCACTGAGTTATTTGATGTGGTGACAAGGAGATTAGATCAGGCCAGAGCGATGGATGTGATCTCTTTGGATAATAAATACTTGGTGGAACCTAGAGGAGGAGAACGCCCTTCAATAGCTGAGTTGGTTAAGGTTGACCAAATAGTTAGGCATGATTCTGAGTGATTATTAATGGATTTTGAATTAAGTGATCAGTCAGTGGTCTATATAAAACGCAGGTATAATCTTTAAGTCAGCTACGCTGATGCCATGGATGAAGCCCATGTTCAATATATTACCTGCCACATGGGTTGCTGACGTGATCCATTGGTAGATGCCTAGGGACTCTAGGGGATAGTGACTTTTAGTCACGTTCCGGTGGCGATATCCCCTTCTCCCTATTTACAAAGACGGCGTTAAGTCACTTAACGTGGCTTAACGCTGTCTTGTAAATAAGGCCCCCTTTCATGCTTCACTTAGCATGAAAGGGGCGTGAATGGGTGTTGTAGTGGGCGTTCCGCCACAACATCCATTGCTTTTTGACGCTGCCCCATATTTAAAAGGATGGGGCAGCGCCAAAAACTAAGGCCAGGTAAAACCTGGTCTTAGGATGCCGATACGAGGAGAAATTATTATTTTCTCCTCGTATTTTGTTCTTTCTATGTGTGCTTCATTCTGCAGCACACATAGAAACAGCAAATTGCCTTTAAAGATTGTTTATGTGCAGGAAGGTGTTATAGACAGGGTAAAGACATGTATTTTCTTACATGTAATTTCACAGATTACCATGAGGTTACCTGTAACAAGGCAAGAGTTTTGGTGTTGGCTTCCAACTCTGACAAGCCTTAGGGGTTTTCACTGTGATGATTCTTGTTAGAACTTGTTGAGGAGGGTTGTATACTGTTTTGAAAGCTGTATTTTTCTACGTTTGTTATTTTGTAACTGTATGTATGATGGTTGCCAGTTTATGTGCATTTAAATGGGCCAGAGTTAGGTAAGGTGTAAAGCCAATAGTTAAAGAGTAAAGTCTTCATTGGGAAATGTCATGCCAGATTTCATAGGTTTGATCTGTTTATTATGAAACATTATAACAAAGCCAGTTGGCCTTGCCTACTTATTGTGAAAAGGATGATTTAAAGACAACAGACTTTTAAAAGGATGGATTGTTATTACACTGGGCTAAAGCCTGTAGGCATTTATTTTATTACATGGAATTTCTCAGATTACCATACTAGGCAAGGATTTTAAAGTTAGTGATTCACCCAAACAAACTGAGGGGATAGAAGCTAAGCACTACAATAATCCGGAGATTATGTGTTTTTTTTTTAGTTAAGACAGGAAAGTGGCTCTCAGGCTATTGCGTGTACTAACTATAGACTTGTATGAATGGGGTGCTACCAGGTCAGGGGAGTAACCCGATAACCCCTGGGAAATGTGTGAATCGCAGGATCCACACTGTAAAGTAAGTACAGTCCTAGGGACACGCAATGAGGGTATTAGCAATATATCAATCTGTTTCGATACGTTATATTGATTGATTGATATATTGCTAGCACTACAATAATCATTTTTGGAGAAATAGTATTTTGGTTTGCCAACTGTAATTTTGCATACAATTGTACTCTCATGTCTGTATGCAGGATGGTTGCCTTGCAGGATGTTTATGCTCAGTATACAGGCTTGAATTGGTTATGGTGGCATGCCAAAGATGAACTATTGAATTTTCGTGGTGTGTCGTGCACTCCTATTGGTGCATAAACTAATTAATCCAATGTAAACTATAATTTCTAGGCTTAGCGTGCAGGGTGGGAATGAGGTGGCCTGCCTCTGGATCAAACTATGCATAAATTGCAAGTGTGAATGTGCACTTGCCCCTGCCCGCACTGCTGTAGATGCAAAACAATTTGCTCAGTTTTTACTGATACTTTAAGCAATACAATTCTAACTCTTTCAATGCATTGCACTACACATTACATCCTCATAATAAATTGTTTTATTACGGTTAATTTTCCGCAATCTTATAATGTTTTACTCATGCTGTACAAACAATATACAAGAAATCATATACATGAACAGAAATTGTAAACTTTTTTTGCATATGATGATTTCCCAATGCATTTTGGGATCAACTGATCCCTTCGTCAGGGGAACTGAAAATAAAACATAAATTCCAATGTTAAGCATACAGGGAGAAACTGGTAATTCACAAAGTTCTATGTAGTACTATTTGTATATGAAATGATATCCCACACCGACACTCTAGTTTTCTTGTGATTTGTGCAAAGCCCTTGAAAATAATAGTCTACGTGACAATTAAAAAAAGAAGAAAGAATCACCTAGTGATACATGCTGCTCTCTAAAACCAAATAACCGACCTCTGTGTTTAATGTGTGTTTAGGTGAATGAAAAACTCAAACAAAACTCACTCCAACAAAGCCTCTATGACTCAGTGTCATACCCGATCTAGCACCAAATGAAACTGTCTTCTGAAAAAATGATTAACAGAACATAAGTACCACCCGGGAAATCAATAACCAAAAATGCTTCAAACCACTAAACACACAATAAACAGTTAAATTATTACCTCTCCATACACCGTTACTCCACTTGGTGTAGTCTCGATATATCCGATCTAAATAGTTCGTCAGTACCGTGCCGTGAACCACTAAAAATAACAGAATGTACCGTAAGCTTTGATTTCTGGTATATCATGATGGTTCAATTATACCACAGCCCCGTATCTCTTACCTCAAACCTTCCGCCAGCAAAAACCGCGTACTCGCCTCTCTGACCCGGGAAGCATAGGTTCCCGACACTCCTTATCCCATATATCTCTGCGTTACCATAAACATCAAAAAAGGACCTGCCTAATTCATTGCAAAAAAGTCACTCCCACGTAGGCGGCCATCTTAAGCTACCTAAACCTAGGCGATGATAAAAAGTAATTCAACGGTTTCTCCCGTTTTGTTCTAACGTTACACAAATCTGCGAAACTGCAAAATATATAACCACCCAATCACTCGGTCCCATCTTTTATTTATATTCATGTTCTGGTACGCAATTCCCTAATCCACCTCACTGTGTATACGGCTCATCAAAGACCTGAGATAGCTGCAAAAAATACCGCCTGCACGACGCAATCCTCCTCCTGGTCATGTGCACCCGCCTGGATTCCCACGTACTCCGCCTTATATCTACTGGGTGTGAGACATGTCCATCTAAATACCGGAGTCCCAAGGGTGGGCTCTAATGTATGGTGATAAATTCAAATGTGTGTGTGGATTAAACATACCTGAAAAATCTCATGACATTAAACAACCAGTGAATAAAACAATATAACATCATATTTCATGCATTTTGTATCACACTTGAAAATAAATGAACCCATGAGCAGTAATCTATCTGAATCAATTTATGTGATTAAAAACAGTTTATGTGTTGAAAAAACTAGCGCTGTGTTGTGTGGTCATTCTACGTGGCGTTATTTAAGTGTGTGAAGTTAAAGGTAACAACTCATGTCTAGTTTGTCATTTAATCCAGCCAGCATCATGGTATTGAGATGTTTTATCCACCATATTTCTCTTTGCGATAACCATTTGGCATTATCCCTCTCAGGGATGAAGTTTATTTTCTCCAGTATTAAGAATCTCAATTGTGGTATATTGTGATGTGACTCCATCCAATGCATGGCCAGACTTAAATTGGGATTTTTATTTCGAATACGGCTCTTATGCTCAGTGATTCTGTTTTTTATTTTTCTTTCTGTTTTCCCTACATACATTTTTCCACAGGGACATTTTATGCAATAAATTACGAATATAGAGTTGCAATTAGCAGTTCAAAAAAATCCGTAGAGGAAAGAGACAACATCAGCAAAAATCTCAGGAGCAAAACCAAACCTTAGTAATTAACATTTCATCCAAAGTGTTCAATACTCAACAGCTAAAAGTATTAAACAAAGGAACTTCTTTTGTACCTACTTATCATACCAACAAAACAGAAGCAGAAGTATCTCTTTTTGAATTTATGCGCAATTTTAGATTACGCCATTTTTTCACCAACATCGTGCCTACTTTGCTAGAAGGCTATGTTACACCTGACAACGAGGACCCACAAGAATACAAAGAGTTTAAACCACGCAGCACATACATGGCTCCCATTTCCCATAAAATATTGGATGCATTCGAGATCTTAGTCAAAAAAGATCTACAGAATTTGAACTTCAGGCTAAAAATCTCAAACAACTTGAATGTGCATGAACAGCACATTATCCAAGAACTGGCACGGGATCAGTCATTAACTTTTCAATTGGCCAACAAAGGTGGAGCACTGGTAGCCATGGATACAGTGTTTTACACAACTAAAGTCCAAGAACATGTAAATGACCAAACTACATATCTAAAATTGTCACAAGATCCGATCAACGACATCATGAAGACTCTGAACAACATCTTGGAAAAGGCTCTGGAGATGGAATGGATTACTAACAACACTCACAGATATTTAACAACTAAGTATCCCAGATGCCCGAGACTTTACATGTTGCCCAAAGTGCACAAAGACTTGGTTAATCCTCCCTTTAGACCTATAGTTACCGGATGCGTGTCAGTCTTTGAACTATTGGGCAGATATATCGACCATTTTTTGCAACCCTTTGTTCAACTGTGGAAGACATACATCAAGGATACAACGCATTTTTTACAATTACTGCAACAACTAGAAGGCCAAGACATTTCCTATTGGATTTTGTGTACAATTGATGTAACAGCACTATATACATCTATTCCACTGGATGAAGGAATCGATGCATGCGAATGGGCATTATTACAACTGACCACTGTAGCAGCCAACAGAGTGTTTATTCTGGAGCTATTACAGTTTTGCTTACAGCATGCCTACTTTAAATGGAATGATGAATTCTTCCTACAGATTAGCGGAACATCGATGGGCTTTGCCGGAGCCCCAGCGTACGCGAACACATACATGTCTAAGTTCGAGGAAGACCACATTTTGTCAGATCCAGGTTGGCAAGATAATTTGATATTCTACAAACGATTCATCAATGATATTTTTTTGATTTGGAACATCACCCATGATGAATTGACCAGGAAAATAAGTGAATTGAACCAAAAGAATTCCTGCATACAATTCACTCATCAGATCAGCGAAGACCAAATTTCATTTTTGGATGTGTCCATTACTAAAACACAAGGAAAATTAGTCACAACAGTTCAACACAAAAAAAAGATCGCAACAATTTCTTGCTGTATACTAGTTTTCATCCACCTGCTCTTTTACAAAATGTACCCTATTCACAAATGTTAAGAACAAAGAGAATATCATCGACACCAGAAGCACTAGCCAGAGAAATTGTTCAACAAAGAGACAAATTTCAAGCACGGGGATACCCCACGTCAGTAATTTCTGCAGCCAAGGCTAGAGTGGAAGAAGTATCCAGAAGAGATTTGTTACAAACCAAAGTGAAAAAGAGTCAAGAGAGGATGGTTTTTGTCTCGAAATTTTCTACCAGGTCCAATCACATAAAAAAGATTCTAAATCGCCGTTGGGAATTGCTCCAAAGGGAACTGGAGTTCAAAGGTCTGTTTACAAGAAAACCCCTATTCGCTTACACAAGGAGTCGCAACATTAAGGAATTACTAACCAAGAAAGCATCCAACATAAGTGCAACAGAAGCTGGCATGAAAAAATGCCATAACTGTGTTTACTGCAATAACATCATTACGGGCACAACCATAACACATCCACAAACAGGAAAGATCATTAAATTACGCGACACCACAGATTGCAACTCTATGTTCGTAATTTATTGCATCAAATGTCCCTGTGGAAAAATGTATGTAGGGAAAACAGAAAGAAAAATAAAAACCAGAATCACTGAGCATAGGAGCTTTATTCGGAATAAAAATCCCAATTCAAGTCTGGCCATGCATTGGATGGAGTCAATTCACAATATACCACAATTGAGATTCTTAATACTGGAGAAAATAACCATCATCCCTGAGAGGGATAATGCCAAATGGTTATCGCAAAGAGAAATATGGTGGCTAAAACATCTCAATACCATGATGCCGGCTGGATTAAATGACAAACTAGACATGAGTTGTTACCTTTAACTTCACACACTTAAATAACACCACCTAGAATGACCACACAACACAGCGCTAGTTTTTTCAACACATAAACTGTTTTTTAATCACATAAATTGATTCAGATAGATTACTGCTCATGGGTTCATTTATTTTCAAGTGTGATACAAAATGCATGGAATATGATGTTATATTATTTTATTCACTGGTTGTTTAATGTCATGAGATTTTTCAGATATGTTTTATCCACACAAACATTTGAATTTATCACCATACATTAGAGCCCACCCTTGGGACTCCGGTATTTAGGTGGACATGTCTCACACCCAGTAGATATAAGGCGGAGTACGTGGGTATCCAGGCGGGTGCACATGACCAGGAGGATTGCGTTGTGCAGGCGGTATTTTTTGCAACTATCTCAGGTCTTTGATGAGCCGTATACACAGTGAGGTGGATTAGGGAATTGCGTACCAGAACATGAATATAAATAAAAGACTGGACCGAGTGATTAGGTGGTTATATATTTTGCAGTTTCGCAGATTTGTGTAACTTGAGAACAAAACGGGAGAAACCGTCGAATTACTTTTTATCATCGCCTAGGTTTAGGTAGCTTAAGATGGCCGCCTACGTGGGAGTGAATTTTTTGCAATGAATTAGGCAGGTCCTTTTTTTATGTTTATGGTAACGCAGAGATATATGGGAAAAGGAGTGTCGGGAACCTATGCTTCCCGGTACAGAGACGCAAGTACGCAGTTTTTGCTGGCGGAAGGTTTGAGGTAAGAGATACGGGGCTGTGGTATAATTGAACCATCATGATGTACCAGAAATCAAAGCTTACGGTACATTCTGTTATTTTTAGTGGTTCACAGCACGGTACTGACAAACTATTTAGATCGGATATATCGAGACTACACCAAGTGGAGTAACGGTGTATGGAGAGGTAATAATTTAACTGTTTATTGTGTGTTTAGTGGTTTGAAGCATTTTTGGTTATTGATTTCCAGGGTGATACCTATGTTCTGTTAATCATTTTTTCAGAAGACAGTTTCATTTTGTGCTAGATCGGGTATGACACTGAGTCATAGAGGCTTTGTTGGAGTGAGTTTTGTTTGAGTTTTTCATTCACCTAAACACACATTAAATACAGAGGTCGGTTATTTGGTTTTAGAGAGCAGCATGTAGCACTGGGTGATTCTTTCTTCTTTTTTTAATTGTCACGTAGACGATTATTTTCAAGGGCTTTGCACAAATCACAAGAAAACTAGAGTGTCGGTGTGGGCTATCATTTCATATGCAAATAGTACTACATAGAACTTTGTGAATTACCAGTTTCTCCCTGTATGCTTAACATTGGAATTTATGTTTTATTTTCAGTTCCCCTGATGAAGGGATCAGTCGATCCCTAAATGCATTGGGAAATTATCGTTACGCAAAGAAAAGTTTACAATTTGTGTTCATGTATATGATTTCTTGTATATTGTTTGTACAGCATGAATAAAACACTATAAGATTGCAGAAAATTAACCGTAATAAAACAATTTATTATGAGGATGTAATGTGTAGTGCAATGCATTGAAAGAGTTAGAATTGTGTTGCTTAAAGTATCAGTAAAAACTGAGCAAATTGTTTTGCATCCACAGCAGTGCGGGCAGAGGCAAGTGCACATTCACACTTGCAATTTATGCACAGACATGCCAATGATAACAGCTATAGGTCTGATTGTATTATATGAAAAGTTACAATAAAGGGAGCAAGCCTGGCATGTTGATTGTGAAAACCACATGTTAAAGTGAATAAGCATATAAGGGAGGATTGTTATGACTCTGAATTAAAGCCTACAGACAGGTTTTTTGTTACATGGAATCGCACAGATTACCTATTATGCTTATTATGCTTTGCCAACTGTAAGTTTGTATACATTTTCAATGTTATGACTGTATGCCTGATGGTTGCCTTGTGAGAAAGCTTACATTCAGTTCAGTAGGCTTGAGCTGGTTACGGTAGTTGGTTACGGTGACAGCAATAGGCCTAATTGGTGTGCAAGGAAATGTTTTGCCGGCTGCCATAGGTCTGGCCTGAGTATTCTGATAATTTATTAGAAAGGAGGTAGGTCAGGCTTATTTATTTTGAAAAGCATATGGTAAATCCAATAGGAGTTTAACAGTAGATTGTTGTCACATCATATTCCAGTCCGCTGAAAGATATTTGGTTAAATGTAATCTCACAGATTACCATAGTAGGCAAGGGGTTTGGTGTTGGTCACCAACTTTGACAAACCTAGAGGGCTGAATTTCACTGTGCTGATTCTTGTTAGGCCCCATTGAGAGGGGTGAATATTGTTTTGCCAACTGTAATTTTGTACTTGTAATTTTGCAACTGGATGCTATGACACTTGCCAGTTTATGCACACTTCGGTAGGACGGTGTTGTATGTAGTGTCATGCCATTGGTAAAGGCCAGATGCCTTATCAGTTAATTGGGAAAAGTTATGTCAGAATCCTTAGGTTTGATCTGTTTATAAGGGAAGGTAATGACAAAGCAAGTTGGCCTCACTTACTTATTGTGAAGAGCATGTGTTAAAGGCAATAGATTTTTAAGGGTTAATTAATATTACACTGTGTTAAATCCTGAAGGTAGGTATTTTGTTACATGGAATCCCGCAGACTACCTTAGTTACCAAGGGTTTTGGTGTTGATGACCCACCCGACCAAACAATGGGGATAGACGATTTGCACTATGGTAATACTCTGTTAGTAGGGATTTTCTATTGTTTTGACAGCTGCAATTTGTACATATTTATAATTTTATTATGGTATACATGATGGTTGTGTTATGTCTTATGCATATGCACTCGTTGTTACTTGTGTGGGTTCCCTAGCAACTGTGTCTCGTGGTGAGAGTTCTGAGACTGAAAATTCTGTGCTCCAGCTGAACTGTCACTGGCTGAGCTGCTTGCCATGGGTCGCATATATTACAGAGCTTCTTAAAACCAGTGGCAACACCATTTCTGCGTGGAATCTACTTCTTAAAAGTGGCAATGAGGATGGAAACCTGTTCCCTGGAAGCTCTACAGAAGAAGCAAACCCCTGATTCGTTTTTGGTATGCACCAAAGCGATTGTCGGAGCACAATGGGCAGGTATTGTGGCACTGTGTTTGCATGGCTCAAGTTAGTTAACAACAGTTATAAGAATAATTCAAAGCTGTGCACTAGCCAGGAAAACTTGTTCGTGTGAGGGCATTGTGGCACAATTGGAGAAGTGGTGCTGCTGTATATATATTTAACTGTGAAGGTGATGGGAGAGTGGGACCTAGTTCGCTTGTGGTCCCCTAATTCCACATGTGTCTGACCATCTGGTCATCATTTTGGCTGAAATTGAGAATTATTGAAGGAAATAAGCAGCAGTTGCCTATGCGTGTGGTGAAGATCTAATTGAGTGCGCGCTGCTACCCTTGGTGAGCGCTGCGTGATCACTAAGTTTCCCGTGGGTGTTAAGGGCAAACAGCCGCACGGCATGAGGAGAGCCGCACGACTGAAGTGGAGCCAGGCGTGGCAGGAAACTGATTTACCGGGTGCTGGCGGCAGGCCTGGCAACAGCCGGGAAAACAACTTGGGGAGCAGACGCGTGAAGGGTTGAGGGCCTTGCAACTAAACTGAAGTGGCAGGAAGCCGCTGAGAAGGCTTGGGGCATGTCTTGGCTGCAGTGAGGCAAGCTGGTGTAGCAACCGAGATAGGTTACAGTGAATAGTAAGGAATGACTAAGTCAGCAAGTATTTAACAAGGAAGGACATAGTGGAAGGAGAACCAAAGAGGGGCCTTAGCAGAGTAATTCAAAACCTACCTTAAGTGTATAGGTGGGGATGTGTTTGTAGCCACATGCAAGTTGGCATTATTGAAGCATAGTCTAGGCATTGAGGGTAGGTATTCAAAACACTGCCTAATCCTATGCATGCTGCGTTGACGAACCATGACGGGAATGGTGAACATGTGTCTGAACCTGAGGAGGTACCTAATGATGAGTATGTGTAAGTGATGAAGGCCTGAGAGGACAATTATGGCAAGAAAGTAAGCTTGATTGTGGGGAGACATTAATTCTTCTTTAGATTCCAGTTACCTGGGGAGAATGTACAACTATATATTTCTGTCTTAAGAACATTAGCCATGACATGTAAGGTTAGGGATCTACATGAATAAATTATAAGAGATCAGTTTATTAATAGGACCAACATTGGCAAAATCCTGGGGAATATTTGGAATTGAAGGATCCCTCCCTGGATAAGGTCATAAATATTGCAAGGCATGTAGAGTGCATACATCCACATCCATAGGACCTGAATGAGGTTCAACACAAAGAGAAAAGTGAGTGTAGCAAAGTGAATGTGGTACAGAAGGTAAATAAAGGACTTGGGGGATTGGGCAAGGCACTTGTAGCCAAGGAGAAGGGAGCGTGTTACAGATGCCAGAGCACAGGGGCGCTAGAGTGCCCGAAGCAAGTTGGCCGCATATTAGTCCGGCTCTGCGGACCGCAAGACTAAATCCACCCAATATCCTGAAACTGGATGACGATCCGCCCTGGGAACAGAGTGCTCATCAATTAGGACACTGGGTGACATCAGCCATTGCCCGCAGTTAAGCCTGGCACAGTGGACAAGCAGAAAGATGGCCCCTAAGTGATCATCATGTGGAAGACCTGCCATTCAGGAAATGGCGGGCGTAGCTGCCTGCGGTAATGGGCTGTGTGACTAGGTGGCCTGGCTGGCACTGAGTGAAGAGCAGGGCCCGTGGTCGAGTGTGTGGCTACCGGCGGGCGGGCGGTGGCACCCACCATTTGCAAAGCCCAGGTGTGAGACGGGGATCGGAGAGGCGTAGTGGGGACACCCTGTGGCAGTAGGGAGGCCACGCTGCTGCTGTCGAGCTGAGGCTGGCCCAGCAAGTGAGGTGAGCATGGTGGAAACGTGGTGCTCAGCACAGTGCCCGGAAGGCAGCCAAAGTAAGCAACGAGGGAGCAACCCTCTTAAAATAACAAACATACTTCATAGCGCTGCCATGCTTCTGGGCCCCATAGTGAATCGGGATGCATTGACAATCAGGCCGCGCACCATGGAAGCAGACCGAGAGACCGTGCAGGAGGTCTGAGGCACTGTGACAGCCAGCGAGAGTGGCAGATGGAGTGAGAGCCGAATACCTGTGTGCCGTGCGGCCACTGCGTGGAGCAGACCCCCCTCAGTGCTCTGGAGACAATAAGAGTGCTGGCAATGGCAGGCCGCACATTTGGACTGTGGAGTTGGTGGCAGGCAGCTAGATAACACAGACATATGCTGTGTGCCGCCGACAACCCGACTACTCTACCTCGAGAGCAGACATCAGAGGGCGGGGGCCGCAATACGAGAGCAATGCATATTAAAGCACATGGCAACAAAAGGCCTCTCACTCCCCCTCAGAAAGATCAGATGACAGCTGGTGTATCATCCTCTCCATCATAAGCACTGTCAAGGGCAAAGTAAGTGTGCAATAAAAATTCTCATAAACTAACAAGACATTGCCATAGTGGATCAATTGATAAGCAGAGGGGGACAAATCCTCTTCCACGCCGACCCACAGACAGCTTTCCGGACTAAGGGCATGATCTCTAGCCGCTGCGGACCCCTCGAGGACACGGTGCCCCTGCTATTGGGGATTCTTTGGCGCTGTGCAGTGGACCTACCTGTGACACCCAACCGCAACACAACAAGACTACATATACACAATGGGGAAGGTGGACAGGCACCAAACCCACCTCACGTTTGAATCGAAAAGTGCCACCAAACCACAGCACGACGCCCTCTTGGACTCTGAACAAGATTCCCTGTTCCAAGGATCCTCCGTGCTCGAAGCTACGCTAACTGCCAAGCACCTGAGCCTACAGTCTATAGATAGTAAAATAGACACATTAAATATGAGAATGGATCTCATGACAGCTAAATTGGACAAGCACACAGCGCGCCTGACAGAGGTAGAACAACGCATTTCTACAGCCAGATACACTGCAAAATATGAAAGAGAAATGTCTGAATATGGAGGGGCTGGCGCTGATACAAGTGAAAAATGAGGATTTTGAGGCAAGATCCCACCAGAATAACCTGAAAATCACTGGTATTCAGGAATCTACCAATACTGGCAAGGTGGGACAATATGTTGAGTCACTGTTGGTGGAAATATTTGGTGATGAGCATTTATCTAGTGTGTTGATAGTGGAAAGAGTGCACCAGTCACGTAGGGAGCGTCCGCCTCCTCGGTCACCTCCACAGCCCATTATAGTGAGGCTTCTCAATTAACGAGATTGGGACAAAGTGCTCCGCCTCTCCAGGGACAAGAAGAACATCAACTATCAAGGAAACAACATAGCCTTCTTCCCTGACATCACGGCCATAGTGCAAGCAGCTCGCAGAGAGTACCTCCCTGTAAAAACTGAAATTACAACAAGAGGAAATCCCATATGCAATGCTGTATCCAGCTAGATTGTGCATCAATCACCAGGGCACCCAGAGGGTGTTCACTACACCCAAAGCGGAAAGAGAGTTTGTAAAAAAGATAGTCACCAACTGCAGGGCCTCACCTGAAATGGACCTGTGAACTGAGAGAGGCTAAACTACATCACATGTGCAGACATTGGGTAGATTCTGTCGTAAATCAGTGGATCTGAATGAACACTGCGCACACAGAAATACAAACTGACTGGAAACTGCTGTTCCTGACTAAATGCACAGCCTCACAATAGTTTTGAAGGATGATTTAGATGGTAGCCCTGGGACACCCGGGGCAAGACTCCAGGAACTACTGTGTATTGGCTGCAATGTGAACTATCTAGTATGGGCCAGAATACATACGAGGCTCGATAGCTTACACCGGTGTCTATACAAGAGAAGTTCCCAAGGGTAGTACCAGTGGTCAGAGATTGACTCCTTGTCTCATGGTCACCTCCGTCCATCTGGAGGGAAATCAGACCTCTGGCAGCGCCTACACGGGTATACCCTGCATGCCTATTAAGCACACTGCTATGATTGAGTATGTATTGTTTTGTTTATAGCAATGTTTTGCACTTCATTAGAGGAGGAGTATTCCTTTAACATGTTTGGGATGCTGAAGTGGGAGGGTGGAATATGTGTCTAATGTTTTAATTGCCAACGCTATAACACTAGATGGTGTAACCTCGGGAAACATCTTGCAGAGAATGCGAACACACACATTACGCAGTGGGTCCTATACGGGATAACATCTCTGCCACCACTGAACATTTAACCCTGATAATGTGGAATGCTACAGGGCTCAATAACCCCCCCAAAAAACACCAGGTGCTGGCCTACCTAGATAGAAATCTCATGCATGCCGCCTTATTACAGGAGACACACCTCACGCAGCAAGCGGCGGGCGATGTTGACGCGTGCTGGGTTCAGAGTGGCTTCATCCTATTCCACGTACTCCAGGTGGGTACTCATATTGATAAAGAAGGGCGCGCCATTAGTTACCACGTACTCGGAGATAGATGACCAGGGCCCTTACATAATATTATAGGGCAAACTGTGTGGTACCCTTGGGACTATTGTTTACACATATGAGCCTAATGTTGATGCAGAAGTCTACACACAAATCTGGCGACGACTACGCACACTCCTGCCATTGGCCATTTAATGGGGCAGGCACCTGAATACATATTTGGACCCAGTATTGGGCCGCTCCTCTATGTCGTCTTGGCAGGGGAAGCAATACGCCCAAGTCATTCGAGAAGGAATGGTGGATTATGCCCTTATTGACATATGGAGATGCAGGAAGCCCAGGGTGAAGGAGGTACATGGCTCTTGGTCAAGGTTAGACTATTGGATGGTGACTCGGGAGGTGCACACCTGGGTTTAAGACATAACATATATGTCCAAAACACGTTCGGACCATGCTCCTGTGAGGCTGGAGATGTCCATCCCTACACATACCCCTCCACAATACCTAGGGAGACTATATGCCACAGCACTGCTAAACCCAGTATTTCATAAGGGACTATGAATGGCCATTATTGAATACTTTGAGATAAACAAAGGCACAGCAGAAGGTGCTGACACCTTGTGGCAGGCATTTAAAGCCACTAACCGGGGGGTATGCATAGAAACGCAAGCAGGCATACTAAGAGACATATGATCTTAATTGCAGAAGATAGAGAAAAATTTGAACGGGCTAGAAAGGGAGTATGAGGCCAACCCGAGGCCTGGTACTCTAGCAGCCATTAGAGATCAGATCACTGGGTACACAGAAACAGCAGAGCAAGAGACCCGTCACTTAATATGATGACATATTGCATGGTCATTTGGGGGGGGGGATCAGGGCGCAGCCTGGCCGCAAGGTTGAAGGAACCGTGGGCTAATGTGCACATAATAAGCAAAAATAATGCATGTGGCGAACCCTATGACACGCCTAAAATACTGTCTGAATCCTCACACTTTTACACACAACTATAAGAGGCCTCTACTACGGCGCCGGCAGCTGACATAGAGTATTTAGATGATATCGCACTAGCATGACTTTCATTGAGACAGCGGGAATACCTAACACAGCCCATTACCGTAGAGGAGATAAAGGAGGTTATCCGTACATTACCAAGCGGTACAGCCCCCGGAATGGACAGCATTCCAGGTGAATTTTTTAAAGAATTTGCAGAAGTACTTGCCCCACACCTACACCAGATGTTTACCGAAGCATACATGAAACAGATACTCCACCCCTCAATAGAGAGGCGCTTATTATTGCACTGCTGAAACCAGTTAAACTACCTGAATGCTGTGATTCCTATAAGCCATTATACCTAATAAACATAGATGCTAAAATTCTAGCAAAACTGCTGGCCACTCGGGTCCAGCCGCTCCTAACAAACCTGATATTACTGGACCAATCTGGGTTAATTCCCACCCGCTCCACAGCACAAAACCTGTGCACTCTCTTTGCACTATTGCACCAACTAAACCCCTCATTGAGAGCAGCGGCGATTCTCTTGGATGCCGCTAAGGCTTTCGATATCGAGTGGACGTAGATGTTCACAATTTTACATTGCATGGGAGTCCCGTAAGCCTTTACACGATGGATACGCCTACTATACACCAGTTCGACAGCGAGAGTGAGAATTAATAGTAATATCTCTGACACCATACAGATCTACAGGGGCAATAGGCAGGGGTGTCCACTGTCGCCGATCCTTTTTTGAGCTGGCATTGGAACCCCTGGCATGTGTAATTCGTCAACGCCATGCCACTTCTGCATTACGGTTTCGACTTCGCCCATTGGTCATCTCCCTATACACAGATGATATGGTACTTTACGTACGAGACCTGGACATACACCTATCACCGCTCATCCGGGAATATATTCGGTTTGAGCTCTACTCCGGACTAAGCAGAAATTGGTCGAAATCGTTTATTGTACCCCTTACACCAAGTACAGTGCCCTACACATTGGAATACCCCTTAGAATGGTGCTTGGATCCTGTCAATTACTTAGAAGTATGGATTCATAGCAACCAAGAACTAGTAGACCCAGAACTAGTAGTTAGATATAATTATGACAGTATTTGACAGTTTTTGATCCTGTCAAATACTTAGGAGTATGGATTCATAGCGACCCAGAACTAGTAGTTAGATATAATTATAGCAGAGCGATGTCCAAATTGGAGGATCAGGTGAAGCTCTGGTTATGGCTGCCTATGTCAATGGCAGGTCATGTGGCAATCATGAAAATGATAGTCCTGCCCAAGTTTCTTTACTTGTTTGTAAACATACCTATAACGCTCATGCATGCCTTCTTTAAAATGCTAAAATGCCATATGGTAGTCTTGGCCAGGATGGAAAAACAACCTGTGTTCCAGAATTAGCTGGAACACACTGACACTTCCATATGACCAAGGGGGGGCTCAAAGCACCAGATCTATACGTATATTGCCTGGGCGCTCAGGTGCAATACACGCACTACTGGTTCTACCACCAGGCGTACTCACCACATCTGGCTATAGACCATGATGATGCATACCCTGTCGCACTAAAGGCTATGGTACCACACATTCCGGTGTCTAGGGCGCGGGCAGAGATTAACACTATAAATAACACCACGTGAGCATGGCAGACATTAGGCAGGAAAGCGGCAAAAAAAAACACTGTATGGACCAGCACTTTCACTGTTATGCCACCATACCTGCCAACTTACCAAATCACTTCACCGTGTGAGGAGGGGGCGGAACCTTGGAGGAGGCTGGGCCTGGTGCAGAGAGGCACTCAGCTCCTCACAGAGCCCCCCAACCCATCCCAAAAAACAAAAAACAAAGGGTCATTGAGGCTGTCGCCGATGTCCTGGGGTGTTTTCTCACCTTTTAATGGACATCGGCTGCTTACAGCCTCTGAAAATGAGCTGGAAATTCACTGTTTATAGTGGTTTTCATCTCAGCTTCTGTGCCACCATGTGATTTTGGCTCCTCACCGGGTAACCGTGTGAAGGGAGCCGAAATCATGTGACACACGGTGGCACCATGTGAGTTGGCAAGTATGAACCACCCGGACATATAAGTCACGAACGAAACCGGCTCACCTGCCCTACTTGGGGAGTCGGCGATAAAGACAATGGGTGATGCGTTCCATGGCTGGAATTTTGTGGCTCTGGCTACAATACCACAATCGCACCGCCAATCCCCCCTCATGCCCTTCATATGTATCTGACTTTGTGCAGCCCTGCGAGAACTTTACCCACAGTTCCCAGCAGAACCTCCGACTTTTATAGCCCTCCAGACCATTCTCACCGGCACCTCCTGCAAGAATCTCATTACGAAAATATATATTGCATCACAACAGGATGAGATAGCAGCCCAATGTGCACTGATAGATAAATGGAATAACATCCTTGACCCACCACTAAGCGTAGCAGAGTGGAACTTCTGCTTCGCTTTGACAGGACACCTCACAGCAAATGTCAACTTATGCATTAACACTTCAAATTCCTGCAGCAGATGTACTACACGCCTGCTAGATTGTTTAAATACGGGCTTGGGTTAGATGACAGGTGCACACGGTGTGGGGCTTCAGAATCAGATTTTATACACTTGGCCTGGGGATATGCCCTGATTCATCAGTACTGGGAACACATAATACAAGCAGTGGTGTTGGAAGCTGTACCTTCCACCCCACAGATGTGTATGGTGGGTTATGTTAAACCACTGCAACCAGCCAATCGCAAACTAGTGGTGGTGACCATGTTACTGGCCAAACAAAGGGTCGCAATACACTGGGGGAAAAAGTCAGTCCCAAAACCCAAACAGTGGCTGCGAGACATGGCATATTGCAGAGATCAGTTGGAGACCCATGCTGAAGAACTGCCACAAGCATCACATCCGAGAGAGTTTTGGAGCCCGATGACAGCATATTTACTTTCGCTCCCTGATTAGACCGCATGAGAATATTGCTCTAAAATGGGGAAATATGACACAATGCATAAACCCTATACAGGATGAGCTTTACCTGGGTTTGACAATAAGAAATGCATCAGGACAGATGGTAACTGTTGTTCCGTTGTTGTATGTGTTATATAAGATGAAAAAGCATATTAAAAAAAATAAAACAGATGCAGGAGCTTTAGGCATACACCAGATGCTAATGCATGTCCTGCTGTAAAAGCAAAATGTTTTAAATGCAAGAAAACGGGGCACTTCTCCTGAGTGTGCAAGTCTGAAGGGCGAAGTGGGGGCAAACAAGTTGTGAATGCTGTGAGACATGGTCACGGTGACAACTCAGACGAGGATGAAGAAGATATCAGGGTTGAAGTTTTGGTTGTGTGAGAGTATGTTGTGGCTGAAAGAAAAGAGGGGTATCACCCTTCCAAATGTGATTTGAAAGTCAATGAGAAGGATGTCATTGTATGTACAAGATAATTGACAAAGTAGCATGGAAGAGTCTGGGTGGCTGTATTTTGTGCCCCCTCGACATTGAACCAGAAGAGTATTGTGGTGTGAAACTTCCCCTGGTAGGATGCTTTAATTGCAAGATAGCGTACATGGATAGATATATGGTGGAGAAGGAGAAGGTGCTCTTGGGGTGGAGAGAGCAAAAGGCTTTGGGCATCATTCTCAACCCCAATCTCCCCGATCAGGTCGTGCTTACAGAGGAGGCGGGTAAACTGAAATGAAGCGCAAAGTATCCCAGATTGTTCACCAAGGAATTAGGGTGCCTAGAAAAATTTGAGCACTGCATAATTCTGAAATCGGGGTGCACCCCTAAAGTGCACAAGGTGAGGAATGTTCCTCTGGCCCTGAGAAAGCAACTCAGGAGGAGTTTGATCGTTTTTGTGCGGCTGGGGTGATTGAGCCTATAAAATCATCTGAGTGGCTCAGTTCCATTGTCTTGGAGTGCACAGCAAATTGCCATGCGTGCCCATTTGAGAGACCTTAATGAGAATATATGGATCGACCGTCACCCTTTGCCACACATCAACTAAATGATCACAAGCTTTAAGGATGCCCAGTACTTTTCCTTCATTGACCTGTCTAGCGCTTACCACCAAGTAAGGCTGCATCCCCGAGGGAAAGCACCTTACATCGTTCAAATGTGCGTTTCAGTTTGTGTGAATGCCATTTGGGTTGGCATCGGCATCCATGGTCTACCACAGGGTTATGAGTAGTGTCTTGAAGGATATTACAAATGTGCTGGTCTTCCAGGACAACTTCTTGGTGTGGGGTGCAGATATGGAGTGTCAAGATCGTATTCTGGAGGTGGTGTTAAGAAAGTTACAGGGAGCTGGTTTGACGGTCAGCATGGACAAATGCAGGTTTGGGGCGGCACAGGTGGAATACCTGGGACACATGTTGTCATGAGAAGGGGTGAACCCCAAGATGAAATTACTCAAAGCAATCCAGTGCGCATGCTCTTCAGCTGACAAGGAGCAACTTCGTTCCTTTCTCTGGCTAGTCGAGTATTACTCAAAGTTTGTGCAGTATTTTACTGACAAAGTGCACGTGTTAAGGAAACTGATGAAGAAGGAAGTGAAGTTTGAATGGACGCGAGTCTCAGGTGGCATCTGAGGCAATCAAGCTGGATATTGTGAAGGTAGTAGCGTTGAAGCCATTTGACCCCCAGAACAAAACAAAACAAGTAGTGGACGCTAGCACTTATGGTCTTAGGGCAGTGTTGATGCAGAGGAAGAATGGCCATGAGAGGGTGGCTGCATTTGCCTCACGAACGTTGAAGGGGGGCGAAGGAACATACTCAGTGATCAAAAGAGAGGTGCTAGTGTGCTGGTGGGGCATTCAATACTTTAAAACGTATGTCTGGGGAACCACCTTTGAATAGCGTACAGATCATAAGCCCCTGGTTGATGTGTTTTCCACCAAAGGGGCTGGAAGGGTAACACTGAGGATTGCCAAATGGGTGTATCACCTACAGAAGTACAATTTTGTGCTAAAGTATGCGCCAGGTAGCAAAAATCGTAACACAGATTGTTTGTCGCGTTTAGCATTGCAAGTGGAGAATGGGAGGACGACAGTGATGAGTGGCTGGTTGCCAGTGTGGGTCAGTCATGTGGGGAAGCTATAGCAGAGGACAAGTGGAAGCGAGCAGTGTAGGAGGAATATATTCGGGGACACCTTATATGGTGCCTGTCCAGTACGACCAGTCAGTCAGACAGTGTGAGGAAGGAGTTCGGGGACTATAGGATGGTGTGGTCAGAATTGTCAGTGGTGGATGGAGTGTTGAGAAGGAATGGAAGACTGGTGGTGCCCACGGTGCTGCGGTTCAGATTATTAGAACTGATGCATGACGGTCACAGGGGCATGTCGGGCATGAAGAAAAGGATCCACATAGACTTTTAGTGGCCGGGCCTGGACAAGAGAGCTTTGTGTGAAATTATGTAGCATGCATGTACAGTGACCAGTCCCACAAGGTTAAGGAGTCCCCCATCACACCTACCAAGCTACCAGAGAAACCCTGGCAAAGACTGGTGATCGACATATGTGGACCGTTTAGTTGCAGAGGGATGGATGGGAAGTATGCAGTAGTTTTGGTAGATGAATTCTCCAAATGGCCGGTGGCTTTTGTGAGAAAGACAGAGTCTACTGTATCATACATTTTTATGAGGAGGTTTTCAGAAGGGAAGGTTACCCCGAACGTATAATTTCTGAGAACGGGCCACAATTTGTTGCGGAGGAAATCCAGATGTTTATGAGAGAGGAAGGTGTGTTTCTTCATAGGACAGCCGTGTATTATCCAAGGGAAAATGGTCCCAATTTAACCAGGTGCTGAAAGAGTGTCGCAGATGGCTGAAGAAAACGAAGTGAATTGCAAGAGGGCAGTCAAAGAGATGTGGAGCTACAGAAATACACCATACACAGACACAGGGGAAACGCCTTTCTTCCTGCTGAAAAGTAGACTAGCTTGCATCAAGGTGACACCTGTGTGGATTTAGAGATCATGTAAGAGGGTTGTTGATAAAGCGGTGCTTGAATAGAGGGTGGCTAGATATCAGGGTAAATATGCGCGACGACACAATGACAAATTAAAGAACAAGACACTCAGGTTTGTGGTGGGTGATTGGGTGATAGTGCTACAAGCAGGTAGTGTGAGAACAGGGCACTCAAGGTGGTCGAGTCCCAAGGAAGTGTAAAGAGTTGATGGACGATGATGAAAAGTACAATACAAGAAAAGTTACTTTGAGCCATGCGCTAGAGCGCAGAATGTAGTTGGATAAGGAAGGTGAAAAGAAGAGGCCTGGGAACGATCCTGGTTTGGAGGAGATGGACAATGATGGAGCATAATTATCTTAGTATGATTTGTCTCAGACAATTCCTGCTCAGTGGATAGTATGATACTGGTGCACAGACAGAATATCGAGTTTAAAATGTCGACAAACACAAATATCGAGTTTTAAATATCGTGATACAGAAATATCGACACGAAAAATATCGTGGTCAAGAATATTGACTTGCAGGTAAGAAATATCGTTTTTGTAAATATCGAAGTTGTTAATATCGTTTGCTAAAATATAGTTCTTTAAAAATATCGATGTTTTAATTAGTGTTATGTATTTTAGCATGTATTTTAAAAGTATGTGATCTATTCTTTTGTATAAGAATTTGTTTTGTTTTTTAATATATGTGTTACATTTTTTAGCAGTTATTAATTTTATCTTAATTAAACTTTGTGTTTTTAAGTTCCGTAGCGGGTTGTGGGTTTATAGGGGAATAGGGTGGGAAGTAATTTAATTATAATAAATGTATCATTATTTTTTATGTATTAGTATTTATTTAATTTAGATTTTATAGTGTTAATTGTGGGAATTAATTTATTACTAATTATTTATTAATTGGTTATTAATTATTTTTAATTAATCAATTGTCACTTATGTTAATTGTGTAATTTATTTAGGAGTGGGTTGTGGGTTTATAGTGGAATAGGGTGGGAAGTAATTTAATTATAATAAATTAATTATACATTTTTATGTATTAGTATTTCTTTAATTTAGATTTGATAGTGACAATTGTGGGAATTAATTTATTATTAATTATTAATTAATTAATTGGCTGATAATTATGATTGATTAATTAATTGGCAATTATGTTAATTGTGTAATTTGTTTAGGAGCGGGTTGTGGGTTTATAGGGGAATAGGGTGGGAAGTAATTTAATTATAATAAATGTATTAATATTTTGTATTTATTATTATTTATTTAATTGATATGTTATAGTGTTAATTGTGGGAGTTATTTTATTATTAAATATTTATTAATTGGTTGTTAATAATTATTAATTAATTAATTTGTAATTAGTTATGTTAATTGTGTCATTTTTTTAGGAGTGGGTGGTGGGGTTTATAGGAGAATAGGGAGGGAAGTTTTATTTATAATTAATTAATAATTGTTTGTTAATTAATGCTAATTAATTAATTAGAATTAAAATATGGCAAGTTGTGGGGTTTGTAGTGGTAAAGGGTGGAAAGTAATAAGTTATTGTTAATTGATATTAATTTATTAATGTAAAATTAGTTATGGAAATTGTGTAATGATTTTTAGGTGTGGGTTGTGGTGTTTATTGGGGTATAGGGTGGAAAGTAATTTATGTTTAATTAATTAATAATTAGTTGATTATTAATATTAATTTATCAATTGATAAATATTTATGGTAAGTGTTTATTGTTATTTTGTGTGTGTGTTTTGGTTTTATAGGGGTAACGTTTGAAGAGTAAATGAATTTTTATTTGTTTTAAATTTTTTTAAATGAATAATATTTGTTTAATTGTTAATTAATTATGTTAATTATGGCGGTACATTTAAAAAAAAAATTAAATGTGGGTTGTGAATTGTGTGGTGTTGTAGGGTAGGAAATAAAAAATATTACATTTATGTAATAATTAATGTTTTTGTTTATAAACAATTTGTATTAAAAAATATTTTTTTGTTTTTAAATTATTTTTTAATTTTTTTAAATAATCTTTCTAGGTATTTGTTAGATCTTTTTAACATTCTAATCTGTTTCTATCTTTTGTAATATTTAAACTTTTATATATGTTTTATTTTTTGTTTTATAAAATCTTTTGTGTTGTTGTTAATTTGTTTGTTTTTAATTCTGAAATGACTCCAGTGCAAATATTAATTTTTAACCCTCTGCTATCCAACACTTTCCCCACTGTTGGACAAACTGGAGTGGGAATAATAATTTTTACCCCTCCGTTATCCAACACTTTCCCTACTGTTGCACTCACTGGAGTAGGAATAGTATTTTTTACCCCTCCGCTATCCAACACTTTCCCTACTGTTGCACCCACTTGAGTGGGAAAAGTAATTTTTACCCATCCGCTATCCAACACTTTCCCTACTGTTGCACCCACTGGAGTGGGAATAGTAATTTTTACCTCTCCGCTATCCAACACTTTCCCTACTGTTGCACTCACTGGAGTGGAATAGTAAATTTTACCCATCCGCTATCCAACACTTTCCCTACTGTTGCACACACTGGAGTGGGAATAGTAATTTTTACCTCTCCGCTATCCAACACTTTCCCTACTGTTGCACCCACTGGAGTGGCAATAGTAATTTTTACCCCTCCGCTATCCAACATTTTCCCTACTGTTGCACTCACTGGAGTGGGTATAGTAATTTTGACCCCTCCTCTAACCAAACTTTTCCCTACTGTTGCACTCATTGGAGTGGAAATATTAAGTTTTACCCTTCCGCTATCCAACACTTTCCCTACTGTTGCACTCACTGGAGTGGGAATAGTAAATTTTACCCCTCCGCTATCCAACATTTTCTTTACTATTGTACTTACTGGAGTGGGAATAATAAGTTTTACCCCTCCGCTAACCAACACTTTCCCTACTGTTGCACCCACTGGAGTGGGAATAGTAATTTTTACCCCTCCGCTATCCAACACTTTCCCTACTGTTGCACTCAATGTCGTGCAAAATTTAATTTTTAAGACTATTAAATATTTTAATATTTTAATTTATGATTTTTTTTTATTAGATTTTATGTTATAGTGTATGCAAATATATATATTTATTTGTAAATTTTTATATATTTATAAAATACATTAAAATTAATAGTTTATTAATTATTTTAAAGGAAATAGATACATATATATTACATTTTATATATGTATGTTTAAATAATTTTTAAATTAAATTAATTTTATTATATTTGTTAAAATGTATATTAAATCTAAATAATGTTTTTAAAGTTAATTTTATTATTTAATATATTTAACATTAATTTTTATTTAAATAAAAAAATCGATATTTTGTACATCTATATTTTTTACATCAATATTTTTGTTTCGATATTTTTGTACTTACAATTTTAAATATAGGATGTTGATATTTTTGACAGATATTTTTGCATCGATATTTGTGTATGGGGATATTTCGGGCATCGATATTCTGTCAGTGAACCGTATGATACTAATACATACTTTAAAAAAAAAACACGGCTAACAGTGTGATTCGTAAAACACGTGAGATTTAAATCTGCATCGTAAAAGCATGCAGTATGATCTCAAAACAGTTCGAGGCGAAAACTGTTCATGAGAGAGAGAAGAGAAATATACAATGTTAATGAAATTCAATATCTATGTGCTATTAAAATCTATAAAAGCTAAAATGTGTGACATAATAATGTAGGTTTTAACTAAATGATTACAAAAGATTAGAAAAGTACTCATTTAATAGTAAAAATGGATTAACCTAAGTTGCTGAAAATGAAAACGAGAAATGACTTTTGTTCACGTAGTAATACTATCATGGAAAACTGCAATTTCAAAACGTCGAGAGAAAATGTGTTTGTTCACTTATAAATGATTTCGCAAATGAGTTAATGCTTAGTGGGATACAAAATGGCAGTAGCGGCCCGTGGTGGGAGTGCTGCTGGGCGCTGACGTGGGATGGGGAAGGGGCAGGGTGGGGGGTAGTAAACTACGGATTACGGCCGATTAGAAGTAAGTAAACATATAAATAAATAAAACGAATTTCGTTGGGCGCGCTGCATGGCATTTGGCGATGCAGCGCGCGCAACAAGATTAGTTTTATTTATTTATATGTTTACTTACCTCTAATCGGCCGTAATCCGTAGTTTACTACCCCCCGCCCCACGTCAGCGCCCAGCAGCACTCCCACCACGGGCCGCTCCTGCAAAATGGTGTTTTGATTTTAAAATTTTTAAGAAGAAATACTAATCACAAATGAAACAGCTTCATCTATATTCAATTAAATGTTTGAAAGATGAGTACATTTTCAGTAAATAAATATGTTTTTAGTAGGATTTTCGTGTAGGCCTTAACCTGCATTTTCATTTTACTTTCCATCGAAAAAGACTAGAATGAGCTGACATGACTTCACTACCAGTTGTGGGATTGTTTGCTAAAGTTTCTTTCTCTAGTTATGAATAAAGGACGCTCTCTCTGCTAGTACAAAACTGTGTCGACTTTGTTGCAAGCTCAGAAGAGAGCGCTTGGGAACAGACATGATAAGTTACAAATGAAATTCCTAGTTCCGAGGAGGAATAAAATTGAACTTTTTATAAAAGGATGAACATTCGACAATGGTATTACGTATAAATTACCAGATCAATTTGATAGGGTAATGATCACCCCATGGACAGACCATAGATTTTGACCAATGGAAATCGTGCAAAACTGCGTTAAGGATACCTTTTTGGGAAGGAACTATGCTTAATCGGGAGTATATCTGCCCTGTGGGAAAAAGAACTAGGGCTGGATATCTTTGAAGAATTTCCTATATGCTTAGCATGCTGTCGGACTGAACTATGATTTTCTCTGAACTGAACTTCCTGATTTCCTCCAGTTGGTGACGTTGTCAGGCAAACCCTCAGGCTGAGCGGTTAAATGACTCTGGCTATTGCACGCTGTGCTCTAGTGACTTTTTGGGCTCACCTTGAGTCTCCGTATTCCTGACAATCTGCAACTGATCTTTGGTTTGTATTATTCATAATCTGTATTCTGATATCGCGCTTATATTCTCTCTCTCTCTCATTCTTACCAGGTATTTGCATTGAAATGTATTTAACTGTGAGGTGTTGTGATTTTACCTGTACTAAAACGATAATCGATAATAAATGATTCTAAATGTATTTTTGTGCTTTGACTATTTGAAATTTGGAGATTAGATAAAGATTTTGTTGATTATAACCTTTATGCGTGTGTCGTTCCTTAGTGTATAGGCCTTGAATATTTTATGCTCGACAGGTAGGCACTTCTTTATTCCAGGTCCTCATGAAGGAGTGGCCATTCGTCTCTAAGTTACCCTAGTCCCTGTTAGCTCGATTCAAGAGCCATCGGAGGACCTTGATTGATTTGTGATATTATAGCCATTGATGTTGTAGAGATTTTTATGGGCCAAGCTCTGTGATATTGTTGATGATGGTAGCTGAGGTGAGCAAGATGTGTTTTTTGATAAGTATGTAAATAACCCTTTGTTCACACTGCATCACTTTTCTGGTAGCATTATCGGATGGTTTATTTGATTAAATATACTGGGTAATGAAGAGACGAAGTTAAAGGTAATGGTTAGTGACGTTTTACACTGAAGAGCTAAATGTAATGGTAAGGGTTGATTAATCAAGACGTTTAAAAATGGACTTGTGACCGACTACGGAAAGTTTTGTTTTGTTTGTGTCTCACGTTAAGGTCCGTCGTAGACCTTAATGGAAGTAAACGGGTCAGTCGAGGCCTAAGATCCCGGGATAAAGCCTAAGGGCGGTCTTAGTGTGTCTGCTGTGGAAGTAAGAACTGTGCAAAAGGCCTTGCCGGTGCTAACATAGGGAAACTTGAAGCGTGACAAGTGAAATTTTTTTACGTTTCTTCAAAAAGGCGCATTTGGGGAAATCTCAAAGATTTTTGACTTAGTGAAGGCGAAATCGTGCTGGTCGAGACTTTGCTGGAAGCGAGAGAAAATTCTTGGAGTGTATGGTTCTATTGTTTTCATTTAGTGGAGCAGACAAAGTTGTTATATGTTTGTCTGTCTTATTTTGTTAAAAGACTTTAGAAAAAACGACGAACGACATTGTAAAGGGAGGGTCAGTCGCCGTGTTGAGTTAGACTGACGTCACTAGGTGCCGCGCTGGTATTGGTCGGTTGGTGAGAAGCCGCTCTGGCATTGGTGGACAAGGATGACTTCTAATTGGTAGTAAAGAACCAAAGAACCATTTGCTCACTTATTAATTATTCACTGAGTGAGGGCACAGTACCCCGGACGTGGAAAGCTGCACAACTTTTACCAATTATAAAAAAAAACAACTTAGCACCTTCAGAACTGTCCAACTATCGCCCTATCTCTCTCCTTCCTCTTATGAGCAAACTTATGGAGGGACATATCAATGCGCAGCTCATGAAATTCATGGAAGCTCAGCCATGCTTGGATCCCTCACAATTCGGCTTTCGACCTAAACACTCGACCAAAACGGCCCTGCTTGGTGTCACAGACGCTATTAAGCTGGCCCTAGATAAGGACAAAGCTATAGCCCTGGTGCTGCTGGATTTATCCGCAGCTTTTGACATTGTGGCACATCATAGACTGCTACAAAGATTAACGGAAATCGGCGTAGTGGGGTCTGCCTTTCAGTGGTTTTCCAGCTTCCTGGAACAACGCACCCAAACTGTGAACCTGGGGCATTTTCATTCCGGGGCTAAACCTCTGAACAAAGGGGTGCCACAGGGATCGTGCCTTATCCCAGGTTATTTAATATATACGTGGCTCCCCTGGCAAAGATCATCAGAGATCACAGTTTTGTCCCTTTTTCATATGCAGATGACACGCAGCTCCTGTTTCCATTTGATAACAACTCGGATGTTACCAAGCAGAAGTTTGCAGAGGGCATGCGTGCAATCTCCAACTGGATGTCAAAGAACTTTCTCCAGTTGAATGCCAACAAAACTGAAGTCCTCCTCTTTGGCAAAGCTCAACTTCTCTGGTCCCCAGAGTGATGGCCGGCAGAATTAGGCCCCGCTCCTGTGCCTACCAACAAGGCTAAAAACTTGGGAGTGTATTTGAACCCTTTTCTAGCTATGAAGGAGCAGTTGGCAGCCGTGTCAGGTAGCTGTTTTGGTTTACTAAAACTCCTACGGAGAGTGTTCGATCTTCTCCCCCTATCGGCACGCAAGACCCTGCTCCAAGCCCTAGTAGTTAGTAGACTGGACTATTGTAATGCACTTCTGGGTGCCGCGAACGAGGGGACACTAAATAGGCTCCAGGTAGTGAAGAATACGGCAGCTCGACTGGCTTTAAATCAACCACCCAGAACTCCTTCCCGGCCATTACTAAAAAGCCTACACTGGCTTCCTATTCGGAGTCGAATCAAGTTTAAAATTTTGCTGTTTGATTCACAAAACTCTTAATGACAGTGGACCCAGGTACATGACCGATAGTCTTGTCCCCTATCATCCCAACAGACAGTTACGTTCTAGTGGAAAGGCCCTGCTTGTGGTACCCCGGATCAACAAGCTCCGTGCGGGTGGCAAAGCTTTTGCCTATGTAGCCCCGCGCCTTTGGAACAAACTCCCCTTTGCGTTACGTGTGTGTCCTGATTTGCCTAAATTCAGAAAACTACTGAAAACCTAACTTTTTTAGCCCGACTAGCTTTCCACCTCCCTGTTTTTATGTTTCGCTGCTAGCGCGGAGATACCCCTGTAGGGGTGAGTCCTGCGCTTTACAAACCCCTCATTCATTCATAACACGCAAGAGAAATTGTTGAAGATTTTTTCGTAAAGGTTTTGATTTAGTGTAGAATAAAAATGAAGTTTTTTAAATTATTGAGAACTCAGTTTCGTAAAGATGAACCAATATCAATTAGGGAAGGAGTTCCCGTGGCTCCGGAAGGAACCTCTGCTTCCTTTATGTCATTAGAAAAGGGGTATCATACGTGTACTTGGTTGGAGACTGGATAAAATATATTGAGCGAGATGGTGACTTAGCATTCCCAGAATTTGAAACTTTCAATACCCGAGTTTTGGAAAATCCAAGAAACAAAATGAATAGTCTGAGACCAAATCCTAGACCTATGCAATATGAAGCTTTCGAGGAATGGGAACATGAAGCCTACAAGAGAGAAAAAGAGAAAAATCAGAGTAGGTATATGTTAGACTTGGCACCATTGGCGTGGGTCTCCCTTCCATTTTTTGCTGTTGCCTCATCTGTTTTTGCTGGTTTAGATGCTTTGGGCACTTTGCCACTGCTGTCAGTGCCAAAGTGAAAGTGCTCCCTATTGTAAATTGTTGTATGGATTAGTGACTCCATGATTGGCTTATGTGATTTACTTGTCAGACCCTAGTACAGTGCACCTTGTGTGCCCAGGGCCTGTAAATCAAATGCTGCTGGTGGGCTTGCAGCACTGATTGTGCCACCCCCAGAAGCAGCTTGTAAACTATGGGTCAGGCCTGCCATTGCAGAGCCTGTGTGCAGTCTGGGACTGCCATGTCGACTTGGCAAGTGCACCCACTTGCCAGTCCATAAACCTTCCCTTTTCTACATATTAGTCACCTCTAAGGTAGGCCCAAGGTACCCCTATGGGCAGGGTGCATTGTATGTATAAGGTAGGACATGCCCTGGTGTGTGTGGCATGTCCTGATAGTGAATTACAGCCAATTTCGTTTTTCACTATTGCAAGGCTATCTGTTCCCATAGGCCAGAATGGGCAGTTAGTTTATAACATCTTATAAACCTAACTGACCCTAGGAACAAGATAGGAAAATAAAGTTTTATATGCCTGAACTCAGAATGCTAAAATACATCTTTTAGTGTGGGTGATTTTTACATTCTGTGTTTGAAAATACCACTTTTAGAAAGTAGGTATTTTCTTGCCTAACCATCCAGCATGCCTCTGCTAGGTTTGTGTATTCCATGGTCTGGTTTGTGAGTGACAGGGGGCTGGAGAGGGCCTTGGCTCCAGCAGTCTGATGAGTGAGGGCTGGGCTGAATAGGACCTGGGTTGAATAGAGAGTAGGGGGAGGAGATTTCCTTTCAGTTGCCTGAGCCAACATAGAATAGAGAGTAGGGGGTGGAGATTTCCTTTCACTTGCCTGAGCCCACATAGAATAGAGAGTAGGGGGAGGAGATTTCCTTTCAGCTACCTGGGCCAGGTCTGCTTTCAACAATGCTGTCTCCACCTCCTGCCAGGAAGCTGCACCACGGAGGACAGAACTGGTTTTGACTAGGTACAGACACTCTCTGCCTTCAGAGAACAAAGACTTTGTGTGTATAAAAAGGGGGACCCAGACCCCAGAACTTTAGATCACTTCTGGGAAATCAAGAAACCTTTGCCAAGGAGAAGAACCGGAGAAGCTGAAGGAGGAGTACTGCCCCTGTGCTGTTTGCTGTTTGGGGTTGGCCTGCAGTGGTTAATTTCTGCCAAGGAAAGGAGAAAAGACTTTGCTGTTTGCTTTGTCATCTTGAGGAAGATCTCCAAGGGCTTGAACTGAGCTTGCCTCCTGTCTGAAGTCACAGGGACACCAAGACTTCACCCCTTCTGGCTGCCTGCATCTAGAACTGCTGTTTTAGCTGCTACAGAAGGAAATTGCGACACCGACGAGCGACGCCGTAACCTGCACCGAAGCCGTGCGCGCTGCTCCGTCTTGCGATGTAGGCCAAAACGCCAGCTGCCGTGCCACATCGACACCAGCGAGTGACGCCGTAACCTGCCCGAAGCAGTGAGCGCTGCTCTGACTTGCGACGTAGGCCTGACGCCTGCTGCTGTGCCGCATCGAGTCCGAAGCCGATTTCATCATCGCGGAGCCGATCCTCGACGTGGGTGACCCCGAACCCATCGACATCGCGACATCGTAAGGAACCGTGGTTTCGGCGCCATCGTCACGTCACCTCCCTGATGCAGTAAGGAACCGTCGTCTCACCTCCCCTGCGCTGCAGTAAGGAACAGAGTCTACACCTCCCCTGGGGTCGTAAGGAACCGACGCCGCGCAGCGCCAACGAAGCCGCACCTCCCAGACGCCGTGAACCGTCTTTGTTTTCATCGCTTTTCCAAGGTACTGTTCTTTCTGGGCCCGATGCCGCGAACCTCGTGGTCGGCGCCGTACTTTGGGATTTTCAACTGTCACGACGTCGTAATAACTCCAGGTGGAGTTATTTGTTGCTAGAAACTTGATTTAAGTGAATAACCTATTTTTGAGAATACCTTGATAACTGTACTGTGGATTTTTGTCGTATTGGTCTTGTTTATGATTAGATAAAGATTATCTATTTTTCTAAACTGGTGTGGTGTCCATTTGTAGTGTTTTCACTGTATTACTGTATGTGTTCACAAATGCTTTACACACTGCCTCTGAGAAAAGCCTGTCTGCTCGTGCCAAGCTACCAGGGGGTGAGCAGGGGTTATTTTAGGAGTGTATCTCCCTTTCCCTGACTAGAAGCAAGGGTCCCTGTTTGAACAAAGGTGCAAACCATTGCCAACTAGAGACCCCCAGTTCTAACATTGGTGGTCAGCGGTGAGGATTTGGACTTGCATTTGTGATTCATATACAGTGATTGGTGTACACTACTAGTGAGTGCAGACCATTACACGACCACATACATTTTGGTAGAACTTTTTCTGTGGAACTTCTATTTTTGTTGAGAACTGCCAATTTTCACAATGAGCAAAGCAGGATCCATTGCACCTGCAGATATTGAATTTGAAGAAGAGAGGGTTGATACCTACACTGTGCCACAACTCAAAGCTGTTTGCAAAAAATTTAATATCTCTATGAAAGGCCTCACCAGAAAGGAGGAGCTCCAAAAGGCGCTGAGGGCCTGGTTGGAAGCAAGGAATGCCAGTGGGCAGACCGAGGAGCCTTTGGAGGAGGCAGAGAATTTAGAGGAACAGCTAGAGGGGCCATTGGGCCTAACTGGGGGGAGAGTGCCTTCCAGGGGGGGCAGCAGTGTTTCTTCAAAGGGCCCGACCCCAGAGGAGCTGGAGGACAGGGAGAGAAGCAGGGTGCATGAGATGGAGCTGGCCAAACTGAAACAGGGAAGCCATGATAGCCTCGAACATAAGAAATTGGAGTTAGAAAGTAAGAGGTTGGCCATGGAAGAAAAGAAGATGCTTTTAGAGCATGAGAGAGTGGTGAGGGAGCTGGAGCTAAAAGCAAGAAGCTTAGAAATCACTCCCTCTGGTGGCAGCACACCTTCAGTGCCTGTAGAAGGAAGAGTATACATCCCCAAAGATGTCATAAAGGATTACATGAAGGGGGAGGACATTGGGCAATGGTTTAAGGCCTATGAGGTAGCCATGACATCACACCGGGTCCCTGAGAAGGATTGGGGAGCGGGGTTGTGGGGCCGCTTTATGGGTGGAGGAAGGGAAACCTTACTAGCATTGCCCAAGGAGGATCAGATGTCATATGCCCACCTGAAGGAAGCCTTAGTGACAAGGTATGGGTTGACTCCAGAGCTTTATAGGCAGAAGTTTAGGAATTGCAAAAAGCTGGAGTCCAGTACCTGGGTGGAATATGTGTCTTTTTTTTGCAGAGCATTGGATGGTTGGGTGAAGGGTAGCAAAGTAAATGACTTGCAGGGGCTCTATGATTTGGTTGCATGGGAGCACTTGTCCAGTAGTTGTTTTCCAGAGCTACGCCAGCACCTTGACAGTAAGCTGACTAACCCTAGGAAGCTTGCTGAGGAGACGGACCGCTGGGTCAGTACCCGGGTCCACAAGGGTCTTGTGGGAGACTCCGCCAAAGGTGGGCAGGGTCCCCAGCAGAAGAGTGGGGGGGACCAGGGTAAGCAGAAGGAGTTCCAAAAAGGGCCCCAAAGTAATCACCAAGGGAACCAAGGTAAGGGTTCCCAGCCTCCCACTGAGAAAAGACCATGGGTCCCGACAGATAAATCTGTTCATAGGGGTCCCAAGACATGTTTTAGTTGTGGTCAGGTGGGTCACTTTCAGGGAAGTCCCAAGTGCCCCAAAACCGTGACCACTGCACCCACTGGTGCACCGCCCCGGCAGATGGCTAGTGTAGCCCTGGGTGAGGAGTTGGGTGCCCAAGGTGGGTGGGAGCCCGTAGAGATGTCCCTAGTCTCTTTAGGAGACAGTGAGATGGTCCCTAGGACCCAGCTGCCTGATAACACTAAGAAGTACAGGCAGTGGGTGACCATCAATGGCCATAGGGTGGAGGCTCTGAGAGACACCGGAGCCAGTGTGACAGCTGTCAGTTGTCGGCTGGTGTCTGAAGAGCAGGTGGTCCCCAATGCATTTTACCCTGTAGTTGCCGCTGACAACTCAGAGAGCCACTGCAAATTGGCACAAGTTCCCTTTGAGTGGGGGGGTCTCAGGTACCTTTCAAGTAGCTGTGAGGCCAGCCATGCCTGTTGACTGTCTGCTAGGCAATGATTTGGAAAGCTCCCCTTGGGCTAAGGTGGAGAAAAGGTCTCATTTAGAGATGTTGGGTCTGCCTGAGTGGGCGTGTGTGACCACTCGGTCAATGGCAGCCGGTAAGGGCATTCAAGAGGACCTCGAGCCTGAAAGAGTGGCCCAGGTGCCTGCCTTAAAGAGAAGAGGCAGGGGATGCGGGAAACCGGTCCCCGAAGTTCCCACGGTCCAGGAAGAGGCAGACCTTGAGGGGGATGCCCTGGAACCTACAGGGGAACAAGTGGCTGAACTGGGGGACCTGCCTGAGCTGACCCATTGGCAGCAGGAAGGAGGCCCCTCCAGGGAAGAGTTCTGCGAGGAGCAGAAGAAGTGCCCTTCTCTTGTGGGCTTGCGGCAACAGGCTGCAAGCCAGGCAGCAGGTGATCAGTCTGGATCACATTGGATCTACTGGGAGAATGGTCTCCTGTATAGTGAGCCTAAGGTTGCCGAGCCTGGGTCAGCCCGTGTGCTGGTGGTACCCCAGCGCTTCAGAGCCTTCCTACTGGGTCTGGCTCATGATGTGCCTTTAGCAGGACATTTGGGGCAAGACAAGACCTTTCAAATGCTTGTCACCCACTTTCATTGGCCCCAAATGCGCAAGAGTTCAGATACTCATTGCAGGACCTGTCAGACTTGCCAGGCAAGTGGTAAGAGTGGGAGGACGCACAAGGCTCCTCTCCAACCTTTCCCTGTAGTCAGCACCCCCTTTGAGTGGGTGGGGATTGACATTGTGGGGCCTCTGGATCCCAAGACAGCCATGGGCAACAGGTTCATCCTGGTCTTGGTGGACCATGCCACCCGGTACCCGGAAGCCATCCCTCTCCGGACTGTGACAGCCCCCGTGGAGCGTCGTGCGTTGATGGGGATTTTCTCCCGTGTGGGGTTCCCCAGAGAGGTGGTGTCCGACCGTGGTACCAACTTCATATCTAACTATATGAAGTCCCTGTGGCAGGAGTGTGGTGTAACCTATAAGTTCACCACTCCTTACCACCCCCAAGGTAATGGGCTGGTTGAGAGATTCAACCGGACCCTCAAAGGCATGATTATGGGTCTTGAGGAACCCATGAGGCGTAAGTGGGATGTCCTCTTGCCATGCCTTCTGTTTGCTTACAGGGAGGTGCCCCAGAAGTCCTTAGGGTTCAGTCCCTTTGAACTGCTGTACGGCCATCCTGTAAGAGGACCTCTGAGTCTGGTTAAAGAAGGCTGGGAGAAAGCTCCCAGTAAAACTCCCCAGGATGTATTTAGCTACATGCTGGCCTTCAGAAACCAGACTCGGCGTTTCAGACAACTCGCTCAGGCGAATCTGGAAGCCAGCCAGGAAGAGATGAAACGGTGGTATGATCAGAATGCCACTCTGATCGAGTTTCCACCTGGATACAAGGTTTGGGTCATGGCCCCAGTGGAGCCTTGTGCGCTCCAGGATAAGTGGACCGGACCATTTGAGGTGGTGGAGCGCAAGAGTGACGTCACCTACTTGGTGAACTTGCAGTCTCCCAGGAACCCCTTGCGGGTCCTGCATGTGAACCGCCTGAAGCCCCACTTGGAGAGGTCCAAAGTGGGCATGCTCTTAGCAACAGATGCTGGAATGGAAGAGGAGACTGATCCTCTTCCTGACCTCCTGTCTGCAAAGGAGCAAGATGGGTCAGTGGATGGTGTGAACCTCTCTTCCACCCTGACCCCTGAGCAGCAGGATGACTGTCGCCAACTGTTGGGACAGTTTTCTGATCTGTTCTCCCTGACTCCCAGTGTCACTGAGTGGTGCGTCCATGATGTGGACACTGGGGACAGCCCTCCTGTAAAGCACAAAACTTACAGAGTGACTGACAGGGTGAGAGCTTGCATCAAGGAGGAGGTCTCCAAGATGTTTGCGTTAGGGGTGATTGAGTCCTCTAACAGCCCTTGGGCCAGCCCAGTGGTCTTGGCCCCAAAGGCTGCGGCGCCTGGTGCCACACCCGAACTTCGGTTCTGTGTGGACTACCGAGGACTCAATTCAGTCACCAGGACTGACGCGCACCCCATCCCCAGAGCGGTTGGGGGCTGCCCGGTACCTCAGTACGTTTGACTTAACATCTGGGTACTGGCAGATCGCCTTAACCGATGGGGCAAGAGAGAGGTCAGCATTCTCCACACCAGATGGGCACTACCAATTCCGGGTTATGCCCTTTGGGATGAAGAATGCCCCAGCCACCTTTCAGAGGTTGGTCAACCAGGTTTTGGCTGGACTGGAAGATTTCAGTGCCGCCTACCTGGATGACATCGCAGTGTTCAGCGCCAGTTGGGAAGAACATCTGCGCCACCTCTGGGAAGTGTTGATGGCGCTGCGGAGGGCAGGCCTCACGATCAAGGCGAGTAAGTGCCAGATCGGGCAGGGTTCCGTTGTGTACTTGGGACACCAGGTTGGGAGCGGCCAGGTGGCGCCCCTACAGCCCAAGATTGATACCATCCTGGCTTGGGAACCCCCCAAGACCCAGACAGAGGTGAGAGCCTTTTTAGGACTCACTGGGTACTACAGGAGGTTTGTCAAGGGGTATGGCAACATTGTTGCACCCTTGACAGAGCTGACTTCCAGGAAGCAGCCCAGGAAAGTGAACTGGACTGATGCCTGCCAGAAAGCTTTTGATGCCCTGAAATCTGCCATGTGCACGGCGCCCGTGCTTCAGGCGCCCAACTTCTCAAAGGAATTCATTGTGCAGACAGATGCTTCAGAGCATAGTGTGGGGGCTGTGCTTTCACAGATGAATGAGGAGGGCCTAGACCAACCTGTAGCCTTCATTAGTAGGAGGTTACTTCCACGGGAACAGAGGTGGAGTGCAATTGAGCGTGAGGCATTTGCTGTGGTCTGGGAACTGAAGAAGTTGAGATCATACTTGTTTGGTACTCACTTCCGGGTTCAGACAGACCACAGGCCCCTCAGATGGTTGATGCAAATGAGGGGTGAGAATCCAAAGCTGTTGAGGTGGTCCATTTCCCTACAGGGGGTGGACTTCACGGTGGAACACCGCCCTGGTACAGAACACGCCAATGCTGATGGTCTGTCCAGATTTTTCCGCCTTAGTGAAGAGAACTCCCAAGAGGTAGGGTAGTTCTCCCCACATTTCAGCTGGAGGGGACACGTGTTAGACTTGGCACCATTGGCGTGGGTCTCCCTTCCATTTTTTGCTGTTGCTTCATCTGTTTTTGCTGGTTTAGATACTTTGGGCACTTTGGCACTGCTGTTCAGTGCCAAAGTGCAAGTGCTCCCTATTGTAAATTGTTGTATGGATTAGTGACTCCATGATTGGCTTATTGATTTACTTGTCAGACCCTAGTACAGTGCACCATGTGTGCCCAGGGCCTGTAAATCAAATGCTGCTGGTGGGCTTGCAGCACTGATTGTGCCACCCCCAGAAGCAGCTTGTAAACTATGGCTCAGGCCTGCCATTGCAGAGCCTGTGTGCAGTCTGGGAATGCCATGTCGACTTGGCAAGTGCACCCACTTGCCAGTCCATAAACCTTCCCTTTTCTACATATTAGTCACCCCTAAGGTAGGCCCAAGGTACCCCTATGGGCAGGGTGCATTGTATGTATAAGGTAGGACATGCCCTGGTGTGTGTGGCATGTCCTGATAGTGAATTACAGCCAATTTCGTTTTTCACTATTGCAAGGCTATCTGTTCCCATAGGCCAGAATGGGCAGTAAGTTTATCACATCTTATAAACCTAACTGACCCTAGGAACAAGATAGGAAAATAAAGTTTTATATGCCTGAACTCAGAATGCTAAAATACATATTTTAGTGTGGGTGATTTTTACATTCTGTGTTTGAAAATACCACTTTTAGAAAGTAGGTATTTTCTTGCCTAACCATCCAGCATGCCTCTGCTAGGTTTGTGTATTCCATGTCTGGTTTGTGAGTGACAGGGGGCTGGAGAGGGCCTTGGCTCCAGCAGTTTGTTCAGTCAGGGCTGGGCTGAATAGGACCTGGGTTGAATAGAGAGTAGGGGGAGGAGATTTCCTTTCAGTTGCCTGAGCCTACATAGAATAGAGAGTCGGGGGAGGAGATTTCCTTTCAGCTACCTGGGCCAGGTCTGCTTTCAACAATGCTGTCTCCACCTCCTGCCAGGAAGTTGCACCAGGGAGGACAGAACTGGTTTTGACTAGGTACAGACACTCTCAGCCTTCAGAGAACAAAGACTTTGTGTGTATAAAAAGGGGGACCCAGACCCCAGAACTTTAGATCACTTCTGGGAAATCAAGAAACCTTTGCCAAGGAGAAGAACCCGAGAAGCTGAAGGAGGAGTACTGCCCCTGTGCTGTTTGCTGTTTGGGGTTGGCCTGCAGTGGTTACTTTCTGCCAAGGAAAGGAGAAAAGACTTTACTGTTTGCTTTGTCATCTTGAGGAAGATCTCCAAGGGCTTGAACTGAGCTTGCCTCCTGTCTGAAGTCACAGGGACACCAAGACTTCTGGCTGCCTGCATCTAGAACTGCTGTTTTAGCTGCTACAGAAGGAAATTGCAACACGGACGCCGGTGAGCGACGCCGTAACCTGCACCGAAGCCGTGAGCGCTGCTCCGTCTTGCGACGTAGGCCAAAACGCCAGCTGCCATGCCACATTGACGCCAGCGAGCGACGCCGTAACCTGCCTGAAGCCGTGAGTGCTGCTCCGACTTGCGACGTAGGCCTGACGCCTGCTGCTGTGCCGCATCGAGTCCGAAGCCGATTTCATCATCGCGGAGCCGATCCTCGACGTGGGTGACCCCGAACCCATCGACATCGCGACATCGTAAGGAACCGTGGTTTCGGCGCCATCGTGACGTCACCTCCCTGACGCAGTAAGGAACCGTCGTCTCACCTCCCCTGCGCTGCAGTAAGGAACAGAGTCTACACCTCCCCTGGGGTCGTAAGGAACCGACGTAGCGCAGCGCCAACGAAGCCGCACCTCCCCAACGGCGTGAACCGTCCTTGTTTTCATTGCTTTTCAAAGGTACTGTTCTTTGTGGGCCCGACGCCGCGAACCTCGTGGTCGGCGCTGTACTTTGGGATTTTCATCTATCACGGCGTCGTAATAACTCCAGGTGGAGTTATTTGTTGCTAGAAACTTGATTTAAGTGAATAATCTATTTTTGAGCATACCTTGATAACTGTACTGTGGATTTTTGTCGGATTGGTCTTGTTTATGATTAGATAAAGATTATCTATTTTTCTAAACTGGTGTGGTGTCCATTTGTAGTGTTTTCACTGTATTACTGTATGTGTTCACAAATGCTTTACACACTGCCTCTGAGATAAGCCTGTCTGCTCGTGCCAAGCTACCAGGGGGTGAGCAGGGGTTATTTTAGGAGTGTATCCCCCTTTCCCTGACTAGAAGCAAGGGTCCCTATTTGAACAAAGATGCAAACCATTGCCAACTAGAGACCCCCAGTTCTAACAGTATAGGAATACTGTAAGTAGGTATGCTGAAGCGAAATGGGATGCACAGAAAAGAAGATGGGGAAAGAATGTAGCTGAGGGGGAACAAATGTATCCTGTAATGGTAGCCAAGACCAAAGTAGTAGGGAAATGTCAAGAAAAGAAGAAACATGTTGAGGAGTTGAAGTCTAGAGATATTGATTTAACTGATGAAGGAATTGACGATGAAGATGTTGAATTCCTGAATGAATTATTACTAAATAGACCTCCACCTTATCATGAAGAACAGAATAATGTAGAGACAAGTCCCTTTGTAGGATTACATCCAAATGCCCCACTAGTAAATTTAGATCCGGCTCAAAAGAAGACTTCTTGGGATCAGAATCAGACCTTAGATAGAGCAGGGTTACCGGGAATAGTAATGCCAAATCATCCAGATACCTTATCTGTTCCAGTGACTATAGGACCTATTGTTCCGTTATATAAAGACGGACAAGGAGTTTCACAAGTTCATGCTATAACAGTCCCCAATAGGAATATGGGTGAAACTCGTACAGTATCAGAGAGAAATGTGAGTGAGGAAAATCAGGGAATGGCCAAAAGAATTGGAAATAATAAAGGCGGGTTGAAAGGGAATAGTAGAAGGAATTTAAATACGGAAGGAGAGGTCGAGCCATTTGTTCCAAATTTCAGACAGGATGATTGAAATACCAAAAAGAGGCATACAAATGGATTCGAGAAGGATGTTACAGATGGAAAGAATGTTGTCACCATCATCAGGAGGGTCCAAGATGGATACAATTGTTGAGGGATTACGGAGATCAGGAGAGGATATATCCTTAGGACCCTCCCCAGAAGAACTTGATGAATGGATAAGGGAAGTTGCACCTGGTTGTAGCATGC
The DNA here is from genome assembly GCA_963921515.1 of Calotriton arnoldi. NCBI lineage: Eukaryota > Metazoa > Chordata > Amphibia > Caudata > Salamandridae > Calotriton > Calotriton arnoldi. The sequence goes on along the minus strand of CAWUFW010012300.1, from coordinate 97,375 downwards.
ATAGTTATTCTTCTCAAGATTTGGGCCTAGATGTGAGCAAATTAAAAGTGGAAATAGAAGAAATGATATTAGGAACCATAAGTCCTGAAAGATTAGCTTAATATCGGGATGAAGAACTACTTTTTATGTGTAAGGATATTACCCGGAAAGCGAAAAACACACATGAGAAGTTTGCCGAAATTGCACAAGGATATTGAGTCGACATAGAAAAGTCCAAAGCTTTACAAAAGACAGATCGATTGGATTTTAGTGATAAGGATTTAGAGAGTTTAAATGTTTCAGGAAAATGCTTACAGATTAAAGAGTTGATTAACACTCTAAGGAGATGGGGTGAAGTGGATAGATGGGAAGGTAGATGGTCAAAAAAGAAGGATGCAATAGTGCCTTTACCTCTGTATCCTGTGAGGGAGGTGGCAAACGCAACGGTGTATCCTATGAGAGAAGTACCAGGAGTAGGGTTTGTTCATGTTCCATGGTCAAGACAGGATATATTGTCATTTACAAATGATTTTCCCAGGTTGAGAGGAAAACCCGTTGAGTGGTACATGCAAGTGGAAAGATTTGTGAAGGTTTCGAAGGTTTTGTGGAAAGATTTAGATGCTTCGTTACACATTGTAGTTCCGACTAACTTGTAGATCGAGTGTAAAATTGCTATAGACTGGCCAAAAGAGGAGTATCCAAGAGATCCGAAAACAGGAGCACCATCAGATAAAGTCATGAAAAAATATAATCAGGTTATTGCTTATTTGAACAGAAAATGTTGCCGCAGGAGGCAGATTGAGTAAAAATAGATAGAACTACAAAAAAATTGAAGGAGTCAGTTCATGCATAGAGGCTTTTACAGGCATTTAAACAGTATAGTGGGATTGAGAATGTCTCTGAGAATGATATGGGACATTTTGTGCATCGGTTTGTGTACAGTTTGAGGCCAGAAATAAGTGCCATGATTCAGCAGCATTTGATTTGTTGGCAGAGTAAATCAATAGATGAGATACTTCGTTATGCAAAATACTGTGGAGATGACATTGATTCGCGTCACAAAAAGTTGAAAGAGAAATTGATGTTAGCCCAGATGAAAGCAGCAATGAAAGGAGGTAATATGAGTATGGATACGGACATTTCAGGAGCGTTTCAGGGAAATGGTCAGACTGCTACTGGAATGAGAGGTGTGGTGGTAAATCCCTTGTCAAATTTGATGCCACAAGGGAGAGGTCGAGGAAGTAATCTAGAGGAAATGAAGAAGAAGTTTCCGTGTCATGGTTGTGGCAAGTTCAGGCATTGGAGGCACGAGTGTAGAAATATTCTGTCAAATACAGGAGGGGGTACAAACTAAAGACCCAGGAATAGATGGAATCAGACAGTCGCAAATAGGTAATGAAATACTGAATCAACAGAATCAGAATGAACAGATGTCCTTAGGAAGAAGGCAGGGACAGTGAATGCCACAAGCTCCTATGCAGAATATGAATGGTCAAGTGCAAAGGTGCAATCCGAATGTGGGTTTCCATACCAATTGTCAAATGAATTAAAATGTGCAGGTGGCTTCACAATATTTGTTACAGATGGATGAGAGTGATTCAGATGCATCTCAATGACGGTGCCTGAGGGGGGAGGAGGAATGCGTGCTTGGTGCATCCTTAGAGGTAGACCAGAATGGTCCCTATGCGGATGACAAGGTAGACGGAAAGCCTATTTCGTTCCTTATAGACACTGGTGCTACCCGTTCCACTGTAGGAACTGTGGAAATTCCCAACCTACCCCTCTCAGGAGAAAGTATCCAAGTTGTAGGAGTATCGAATAAATTGATCTCGACCCCAGTGACCAAATCTGCGAAAGTAAAAATTGGAAGTTTTAAAGATCTACACAAATTTGTGTTGTGTGATACTAGTCCAGTCAATCTGTTAGGAAGAGATCTGCTGTGTAAGATGAACTGTTCTATTTATTGTACACCAGATGGGATAGAATTCCATATGAAAGATGAAGATGTGGTGTTTAAAATGGCTAGACAAAAGCTAGAAGTGAATAGTCTATATACTTTACTTACAGCAAATAATTTGCCTGCTGCATTGAAAGATGCAGTTCTGTCTGATGCGTGGGATTTTTCAGGAAAAGACACTGGTTTGATGAGAGGAGTGGCTCCAATTCGAAATACTTTAAACCAAATGCAGAATTCCAAAGAACTCCAGCATATAATTTGAGTCCCGAGACAGTTGCTGAAATAACCCCTTTGATTGAAACATTGATTGAACAAGGCATCTTGAAGGAAATATAAGGAAACCCATGTAATTCGCCTATCATGGGTATTCGAAAACCTAATGGCAACTATAAAAAGTTCAGGACCTTCGAAAAATTAATCAAATTGTGATACCTTGTTGTCCAATAGTGCTGAACCCAGCTCTGATTCTATATCAGATTCCATGTGAGGCAGAATGGTTCTCAGTGATTGATTTGTGTCAAGCTTTTTTCTCGATTCTCTTGCACCCGGATAGCCAATATTTATTTGCATTCCGGTTCGGAGACCGTGTCTTGGCATTCTGCCGAGTTCCACAAGGGTATACAGAAAGTCCCTCAATCTTTAATCAGAGTTTGAGAAGAAATTTGGAAACGTTGGAAATGCCTAATCACTCTGTGCTGGTGCAGTACATTGATGATTTGCTGGTTGCATCAGGAACAAAGGAGGCTTGTGTTACTGATACGATTGCTCTACTGAACCATTTGGCAGTAAGTGGACATAAAGGGGCCGATTCCGATTCGGGCCGGAAAACGTACCGACCGACTCGGAGCCGGAATTTATTCCGACCGACACGTACCGGTGCAGCCCGACCCGCAAAGTACGATGAAATGCGTGCAAAATCCGACCGACTCGTACGGAACACAATACGAACGACCGAACCGCGCGGAAAACAGCTATCCGGCCGGAAAAGCACGCGAATCTAACTGACCGACACGCACCAGGAAGGATCCCGACCGAAACGTACCCGCGAACTCCGACCCGCCAAGTACGATGCAACGCGTGGAAAACACGACCGAGTCGCACGGAGCTCAAGCCGTACGACCGACACGCATACAAAACAGCGAGCCGAAGCAACCCAATACACCGCGACCGACGCGTACACAACACAGAAAACAGCACAAACACAGCGTGAACGAATCGGTGAAGCTCGCACGAGACAACTGCAGGGTCCGACTCGGTCAGAAGAACGTCTCCTACATGCACAAAAAGTACAAAGGGAAAAACACACAAAAAAAAGGCCAAACAAGCAATTACCAAGCCAATAAATACTGGGGGGGGAACAGGGAACATAGACACACCCACAACTCCACCCATATAAAGGACACAAATCCCTACCATGATCCTTTGCAAATTCAAATGACCTGCCAGCACTCAACACCAACAGACAGCAACCACACACACACTCACAGCTCATCCATCACACAAGCCAGACACCATCAGCACCTCAAAAAATAGCACCCTCACATACACCCAGCAAAACACACACTCACACACCCTCACTTGCACACCCCCACACACATCACTCACCACCACCACCAATCACCATGCCCCCAAAGAAGAATCCAAAGTTCCTAGATAGTGAATTGGAAGTCCTGGTAGATGAGATCCTCAGGGTAGAGCCACAGCTGTTTGGTACACTGGTCCAACAGACCCCCATGTCGCAGAAAACCAAGATGTGGGAGAGGATCGTCGACAGGGTGAACGCACATTCACCATGTTTGCGCACAAAGGAAGACAACCAGAACAGGTGGTATGACGTGCGCAGGAGGGTCAGGGACCTACTGAAGAAGGACTACCTCTTGAGCCAACACACCGGCAGTGGCCCTCCTGCCAAACCAGTATACCTCAGGCCCTGGGAGGAGAAGGTGCGGGCCATCCTACCACCAGTGAGCGTATATGGACTAGAAAACATCCCAGAGCCTGGTGAGTACACAACAAATGTACACAATATTGTGCGACAATACACACACATCACTGTCAAGGGGATAGTCAAACCATGCACCCTTAGCAAATACACACCAACCAAAACATAATCATCCCAAGATGTGTATGTCAGTCAGATAAACACAACACATGCCATCTCATAGTGATATGTAACTGTGTCATCACATGTACAAACACAACTACAAATACAGCTAGGCAGTGGCACAAATATAACTAACAAACACAGCCAGATATGTAGCCACCACTACAACACCTCCTCACAGGGAAGCCCACTGAAAGGAAGGAATCCTGTGTATGCTGGGCAAGTCAGTGTAGCCAATAGCATCATGGGAGTTGTAGTCACAGATATTGCCCACACTCACAATGCGCCCATCAACACCACCATGAACCATGCTCACATCACAGGGAGTGGAAAACAACTGACAAGATGGCTGACACTGGCTACTGCTGTGGGGAGCACAAGGCCCTGCTGGCAACTGTGCACCAACCAACAGCAGGACACCACTGACTGACATCCTGAAAGACAACTTGCACTCCCTGCAACGGAAGCACGTTCCATGGTGGAAAATCTGGCTGGGTGGGAAGGAGGACTGACAGCACTGACCATAGTTACCAGCAGCTCCACTCACACACACCCCTAACACAAACTCCACACAACTCACCTGGGAGAATGCATTGTCTCACACTCTAATTAAATATCCCACAAAGAACCACCACCCTGGGTTATGCTGTGTGAAGCACAGGGACACACATGGGACTTGTAGCCAAACTAACCCCAGGATAACACTGTCAGCCATCTTGTCAGCACAGGCACACAACCCCACAGGGAAGCAGAGTCAAAAGGAAGGAAGCATGGGCATGCTGGGAAGGGAGGTGTAGGCAATAGCATGATGGGAGTGGTAGTCACAGCCCAACATCCCCCACCCACATGGCCCAGGAAGCTCACACTCAAGCATGCACACCTCACAGGGAGTGAAAAGCCACTTCAAAGATGGCTGACACTGGTGCTCAGTTGTGGGGAGCACATGGCCCTGCTGGGAACTGGGCACCAACCAACAGCAGGACACCACTGTCAGCCATCTTGCCATTGCTGTCACACTCACACACAGTGAAGTCCACTCAAAAGCAAGTAAGTATGGGCATGCTGGGAAGTGGGGTGGAGGCAATAGCATGATGGGAGTGGTAGTCACAGATATTGGTCACCCTCACAATTGTCCCATCAACACCACCCTGAACCATGCGCACATCACAGGGAGTGAAAAGCCACTTCAAAGATGTCTGACAATGGTGCTCAGTTGTGGGGAGCACATGGCCCTGCTGGCAACTGTGCACCAACCAACAGCAGGACACCACTGTCAGCCATCTTGCCATTGCTGTCACACTCACACACAGTGAAGTCCACTCAAAAGCAAGTAAGTATGGGCATGCTGGGAAGTGGGGTGGAGGCAATAGCATGATGGGAGTGGTAGTCACAGATATTGGTCACCCTCACAATTGTCCCATCAACACCACCCTGAACCATGCGCACATCACAGGGAGTGAAAAGCCACTTCAAAGATGTCTGACAATGGTGCTCAGTTGTGGGGAGCACATGGCCCTGATGGCAACTGTGCACCAACCAACAGCAGGACACCACTGACTGACATCCTGAGAGTCAACCTGAACCCACTGCAAGGGTGGCATGCTTCATGGTGGGATAACTGGGCTGGGGGGAGAAGGAGGGCCGGATGTCCACCAAATACAACCAATGCAGGCCATGTACACACTCCAACATTCATATTGAAATGCTCAAAGTATGCAGGACAATGTGCTACACCAATATCAACCTCTGACTGTGACAACTTAGGACAATGCAATGTACAGGCCCGCATCCAGAGGTACAGTCACAACTGTCAGGTGTGTGAACCATTGATGCCTGCAGAAACATAACATACATTGTGTGTGTCTCCCAAAAACAGGTGATGATGGGGACACAGCAGCAGATGCTGAGGAGTCCCTGTCCCAGGCTCCAGGGGAAACGGAGCTCACTGGTGTGGAACAGCCTCTGCCCTCCTCGGATGACGAAGACCTACCTGGCACCTCCGGAGTGAGTCATCATGCAGCACCAGCAGGACCACCAGCTGCACCCCCTGCACCCACCCCTCCAACGACTGACAACACACAAACCACCCCTGCCGACACGGACAGACCAAGGAGCACCACCACCACCAGCACACGGACCCTGGCCCAACATGGGGCTATGGACACCAACACCACCAACAACCCCCAAGGGGGCCCAGGGTCACCTGTGCGTGCCACCTCAGGTCCTGCATGTGTCGCCAGGGGTGGTGGGAGGGGTGGTAGACATAGGTCGCTGCTTGCAGAGGGGTCTGGACTGCATGATGACCCACAACTGGTACGCATAGCCGATGCGTACCAGACCAGCACCGGAGAGCTCAGCCAGGTAGTGGGGCTCCTCAGGGACATACGACAGCAGCAGGCTGCCCATCATGCCCGCTTGGACTTACACATGTCCCGCATAGAGTCCAAGTGGGACACACTGCAAGAAATGACGGCGGTGCATAGGGACATATTACAATGCCTCCGCCAGATGAGCAGCAACATGTCAACACCTCCCTGTGTGCCCACAACATCTGGTGCTGAAACAACTGCAACTGCCACAGGGAGGGAGGATGACTCTGGCGGAGAGACCCCTGCACCGCAGCAGCCTGCACTTGAGGGTCCCCCCCCAAAGAAGAGGGGTCGTCCGAGAAAGGGCAACTGAGAGGCCGATGGCCATGCGCAACCCCCAGGAAGCCAACACCTGTTCTGGATAATCACCTTTGTGCGCAAACTGTTCACCCTGTTGAATGCAACACAACTCCCCCACATGACATGGGGAGTACAAGTTGGACCAATGTATCAGATGACTGTGGACTTTACTCAGGACATATCTGCTACCAGGACTTCCAAATCATCTAGGAACTTTGGATTACAATCACAATGTACAGCACCCACCATCCTGTGCACTATACTCACACATGTATGACAATAAACACACTAATACACCATACCTGCCTCTGTTGTGATTCCAACGTGGTTTCTGTCATGGAGATGATGACCTGCGAAATTACACTGTGCATGCTAACTGCTACAGCAAGTACAACATAGGCATGTGAGTCATGGCGACGTGACACATATGAGGGAGACACACCACCAGGGCTACACAACATATACACACCAAGGCCATCTGACTCATCGCCTACATTGATGTTGCCAGGAAATACGGTGCAATGCACAGACACAACACCTATTCACAGTCTTTGTTAACTAGCCCACTGGTGCAGTAAGAAAATGTCAGTCAGATGTGTGACCACAGACAACGCACATCACAAAGTGAAGCACAGGTTTATTACACATTTGCAACATGTTGTAACCACTACAGATGCAAGGTAATCCCACCTGGCAGTGGGCACACAGTCAACAAGTGTAGAAGGAAGGAAGTCCATGGCTGTGGCGCACATCACCTGTAGGGACACGACAGCTACCACCCTGGAAGTTGAATCACGGTGTCGGGGGATCACAGTTGACCAAACGACTCTGAAAGTACCCTGTGAAGGACAGAAATGACACACAGTCAAAAGCACTGAAGAACAGGACAGAACTGCAATACTCATGCCCAATACATGTCACAATATACCCACCCAGAATCAAGTTAGCATGTCAACACTGTTGGGGAGTACAGACTACCTGTAAGGACACATCGCTACACACATACAGTCATGTAGCACATGGCCACACTCAAACAGCACCAGAGCACCACCAACACATATCATGCAAACTCACATCATTGACATGACATCTCCGGATACTCACATTCAGCTGAAGAAGTTGGTGATGAGCTGTGTGCGGACATCACCATCATCATCATCATCATCATCACTGGCATCGTGGTCCAGGCCAGGATCCTCCACAGGTGGCGGATGTTGGTCATCGTCATCCAGGATGAGAGGCAACTCCTTCCGCACTGCAAGGTTGTGTAGCATGCAGCAGACGATGACAATCTTGCACACCTTTGCTGGGGCATATGGGAGGGCCCCTCCTGTCTTATCTAGGCAGCGGAAGCGGCTCTTCAGGAGACCAAATGTCCGCTCGATCACTCTCCTGGTCCGACCATGTGCCTCATTGTAGCGCATCTGGGCTGGTGTCACAGGGTTCCTGAGGGGCGTCAGCAACCACGGCATGTTGGGGTATCCGGAGTCACCTACATACAGACAATTGCACATTAGCTGAGTTGGAAAAGAGGGTGGAACACTACATTGCAGAATACACACAATGATACAAAGTCAGTACACACCAACAAGCCAGGCACGCTGGTTCCGCATCTGTGACATCATCCTCGGGATGCGACTACTCCTCATCACGTAGGCATTGTGTGCAGAACCTGGGAAACGGACACAGACGTGTGAGATGCTCATATCTGCAAGACATACCACCAGTGCATTGACCGAGTGGTAGTGTTTGCGGTTCCTGTATGCCTGCTCTTGGGCCTGTGGTGGTACCAAAGCCACATGTGTCCCATCAATGGAGCCAATGACATGCGGCATCCTCCCCAGGGCATAGAAGTCACTCTTCACGTCAGTGAGTTGTTGGAGTCTAGGGAAATAGATGTACTGGTTCAGGTATATCAACATAGCCTCCATAACATCGCGGAGCACACGGCTGAACATGGTCTGTGACATCCCACCAGCAGACGCCACAGTGTGTTGAAAGGTACCGGTGGCAAAGAAGTGTAGGGCTGCCATCACCTTCACCTTGGGGGTCAGCGCTGTAGGGTATGTCCGGCCAGCTTGCAAATGTGGGGCCAACCGCACCGTCAATACCTCAATCAGCGGCCTGGTGAAGCGGTACCGTCGGATGCAGTCCCGTTCGACCATGGTTGCAAGGTCAGGGAATGGTCTATGGACAGCTGGTGCCCTACAGTGCATAGGTGAAGAAAGAAAGATTGTCAGTCACCCCACATATGTGGCATTGACCATACTCAATATCACATGATACATCATTATGAGGCACAAGTACATGATGTGTGCAGTTCCGTAAGGACATGTATGGCACCTACATGGCCAACATCTAACATCACAGTTCAACAAGTGGCATCAACATCTCCTGCTGCCACGTTCCAAACACACCCCACAGTGACATGTGAGGACAGATGTGCCCCAGGCATCTCAGCTCATCGACAGGTAGATTCCCTGGGACCCTGTATTGCCACATGGACACTGGCATGACATGGTGTATCATGAATACACCACAGCAAAACAACCATGACCCCCACAGGTAGTGGTCCCTGTTGCCTCGGCAGGACAGACATGGACGTCTGTGACACACACACGCACAACATCAAAGTCCATGCACAAACAACGTGGATGTGGAGACTGTCTCCCATTGTGCACATGGAATCAGAGACATTGTAAACACAACATGCACACAGACTGTGGAGGACCATCACTATTGTGGCAATGGGTCACCCTGGGACGTACATACCGTCCCACATGGGACTCAGGGGGTATGTGACATGACATACACATACACCACCGTGAAATGTGACCATGCCACATGCTCAGAAATGAACAGTTGCACATCACAGTGGTCATGTGCACGACACACCAAGGATTCTGTCCCCATGAACACGTGCACAGCCTGGGAGTGGCTGCCCCCAAGTGACACCCACAGAACAACATGTTCACCCCCATACACGGAATAGGTAATGCAGCCTTACATGCCTTAGGATACAGTGTGGACAGGCTGTGGTGTTGTAGGTGTGCCCCTCACTCCCTGGGAAGTATATGTGGCTGGCATATGTTCACCTGTGACAGGCATGGTGACATATGCCAGTGACTTGTACAGGGATGCGTTGGACAGCAATGGACCGATCGGTGCGCACACATTGGCCATTGCATTCAATGTGAGCGGGTACGCGTTGTATTCGCAATACGTGTTGGACAGCAATGGACCAATCGGTGCGCACACATTGGCCATTGTATTCAATGTGAGCGGGTACGCGTTGTATTCGCAATACGCGTTGGACAGCAATGGACCGATCGGTGCGCACGCATTGGCCATTGCAAACAATGTGAGCGGGTACGCGTTGTCATCCGATGTACGCGTTGTACAGGAATGGACCGATCGGTGTGCCCGGCCGGCCCATTGCATCTGTTGTGAGCGGGTACGCGTTGAACTGCAATGGACCGATCGGTGTGCCCGGCCGGCCCATTGCATATGATGTGTGCGGGTACGCGTTGTATCCCGAAATACGCGTTGTACAGCAATGGACCGAACGGTGCGCACACATTGGCTGGGGCCTGGCATGGCAACGGACGCGTTTTCGAAGCTCCAACGAGTCTGATGCAGTGAATTCAGTTGGCCAGCCACAACAATGTTGCAAAATCATGGGTGTCATGAAGTTGAAGATTTGAAGGATGCTGTGGGCGTGTATTAGTGCTGCTATTCCATGGATTGGTCAGATTCAGAAGATGCAAACGACTTGGACCTATCACTTCAGACACATGGGACAGTATCTGCCTCTGCAGCACACATATAATGCTGGCTGTTCCCCTGAGAGCTCACTTGCCTGCACTACATGCTCCAGGACGACATCTGCCACCAACACTGCTGCTGTACCTGCATCCTCTGGATCCTGCAATGGCACGTACTGTGGAGAGAGCCCCAGCCTTCAGCCTTGAGGAGAACCAGGCCCTGCTGGACAGCCTCCTTCAACAGTACAGCAAGCTGTATGGGAAACCAGGGGAGCAGGTGAGTGTGCTGTCCACTGCATCACTAATTGTGCATGTTGTCTGACTAGCAGGACTTTCAGTGTGCACACCACTGGCTAGCATGCCCACTGAGTAGTTGTCACACCCCAAAGTGTGTAGTTACATGCACTGAACTGGTACAGTGCAGTAACAGTGCATTCCAACTAGGTTTACTTCCCATGCAATGATACCATATAGTGACTGCTGGCAAACTGTTCATAGCCATTGTTGCACTGCCTGTGTACATCATATGCCCCTGTGATTGAGACATGTATATCCAACTGTGTGATGCACGTATATGTTGCATGTGTAGTAATGGCCTTTTCACTTTGTCATCCTCACAGGTTGATGCCCACCAGAAGCAGGAAATCTGGCTGACCATCGCCCGGAAAGTAAGATCCGTGGGGGTCTACAGGCGCAGGATCCGCAACTGCCAGAAGAGGTGGCAGGACCTTCGTGGCTGGACCCGGAGGATCGCAAGGGTCCAGCTGAAGCTGTCTCCTCCTCGCAGGAGGGGCGGACACCGGACCCTGACCCCCCACATGCTCCGGATCCTGGCGGTGGTCTTCCCTGACCTGGATGGGCAGCTGAAGGACAGCAGCAAGGAGGGGGTGAGTCCATGACTGCACTGTGCACTTTGTCTGACATGCTATGTGCCCTCCTCTGGCCTGGTTAAACTTCCACAGTACATCAGTCATGTGGTCCAGGACCCATGTCCCTCTTTTGTGACATGCCCACTTCTCCTCTGATACGCATATGTGTGGCCCTTATAGTCAGGAAATTGTGTCATTTGGGGACTGTGTCATTGCATTTTGCTTTGCTCAAGGTGGGGGACAGCATTTGTTCCCGTGACTATGTTGTGCGATTCATGGGTGGGTCAATTGCTTACACAATGCCTAAGTTCTGACATGTGATCTGGGTGTAACTTTGATATGTGGTCCGCTTGCTGCTCTGACTCACCACATGTCCCTGGGGAATTTGGCACACACCCATGCTGCTGGTGGGAACAATATTTGGGCCTCTAGAGTATGTGTATCTAGTGTGTCATACATGCTTAGCCACCCGCCTACTGTCCAGGACTCATCCCTCTTACAGGTGGAGCTGGACAGTCATGCCTACTCCAGGGCATACAATACACTCTGTACTCCCACTCCCGTGTATCATCTGGCATGTTGTGATCAGTAAAATGTACCCTCAGGTGTCTGCCTCTGTCTCATTGTGCTGTGTCTTCGTTGTCAGGACTACTGGTATATTTATCGGTTAGGGCTCAGCACGCCATCTGAGATGTGTCCATGATAGACGATACTTCTGTGACTTATAGGTGTCTGATCACTTGACTGTGCACACAGGTGTTTGCGACTGTGACTTTCAGGCAGCTGTATTTTCATTCACAGCACACTGTGAGGTGCTCATGTTCAGAGAGTTGTGTTTCATGTCCCCCATATGTCCAGTTGGTATGACGTGGACAAATAGTAGTACAGATGATGTGGTTTTTGGGGGATGGACATGTGCACTTGTCAGTCACATAACTTGCATTCCCCATGCCCTCGGATTGTGACACAGTGCAGACTGTTGTTGGCTGGCTGCCATGGCCATGTGACTTGAGACAGTAATGTATGACTTTGCACGCATTCCTGTGTCATGGCATTAAACTTCCTGGGACTGATCCTGCAGGGGAGTGACATGTGCAACATGCACCCCATTGTGACATTGACTATCCGGACATGGGTGCATCATGGTGTCTGGTGCTGGTATGCATCACATGCATTTCTAATTAGACTCTGGCCATCCCTTTATCTGGACACCTGCACTGACTCAGTGGCAAGAGATGTGATGTGTGCATGTTCACATACTTCACCGTGTTCCCTGCAATGTCCAACAACTGTGTAGGTGGTGCATGTGTCCACACTGGGGTCTTACCATCAGACAGGCACCAGACAGATGGGTGCAAGGGCAGGAGGGGTGTGAGTCCCATGGTTGACCATCAGACTGACAATTGGCTTCCCCGAATCTGTGTGAGGACTTTAGGCAATGTTCAACTAAGGATGCCAGGGCTTGCTCTGTAATGTGCTGTACTTACTGTGGTGTGTGCGGTCAGTGCAGGTGACTGATGTTTGTCTGTTTCCCTAATTGTTTGCAGATACATCCACGGCCACAGGAGGGGACAGCTCCACGGACCAGGAGGAGCAGCGGAGCCAGACTGGGTCAGCATCGGACGAGTGGTCAGAGGGACCCAGTGGCACGGAGGGCGAGGGGAGCCACACCGAGGAGTCCTCAGCACCATCCACCTCAGCTGGGGACCACAGCAGCTCGGAGGATGACTCCCTTGTGGAGGCGGGTCTCAGCAGCCACCAAAGGCCAGCTAGTCTGTCTGGCCCCGCCACCACCACCACCGCCCTCCCATTGGCTCCCATTCCTGAGGTCCGTGGAGGCTCCCGTGCTCGGGAGCGTGTCTCCTTCGTGCCAGGCACCGCACCCCCTGCCCCTGTGTCCCCTGCTGCCCTGAGTGAGGAGTCTGTGTACCTCCTTCGGCAGCTCCATGTAGGGCAGAAGGCAATGCTGAGTGTCCTCCATGCACACACCACTCTGTTGACACAGCTGGTGTCGTTCATGGAGGGCATCTCGACGGGTATGTCTGCCCTACAGAGGAGCAATAAGTCCATGGACTCCTCCCTGACGGCAGCAGTGTCCCTCCTCCAACAGTCCCTCACCCCTCCCACCTCTGCCCCATCCACACTTCCTGCCCCCTACCTGTCCAAAGCACATGCACACCTGCACAGTCACCCAAATACACAGACACGAGCAGCACAGACACACCCAAGAGTAAGGCAAGACGTGCACACAAGCATCCTCAGGGGACTGATACCACAGACACAGGGGATGGGGAACACACACACACACAGGCATCCACATTCACTCCGCAGTCCTCCAAATCCTCTCCCTCCAAGACCCCTTCCCTTGCCTCGCCTGCTACCTCACCTACACAGCAGATCTTCCTGTGTGACCTCGGCCTCTTCCCCTCCATTCCTGCTGATCCAGCATACCAGGGGAAGAGGAAGTCCACCCACACAGAGAGGAGTGCCCCTCGCCCCCGGACACCCTCCCCCAGGCGCAGGCAGACACAGGAGCCCATTAGGAAGTCACCCCGGAGCAGGAAGAGCAAGACCCCACCACCACCACCACGCAGCTCCAGCGCCCAGTCTCTCTCCTCCATCCCCCAGGCCACCACTGCACAGGTTCCCCCGCCACACCCTGCCCCAGGTTCCCCCACACACCGATACCGCATCCCCAGACTGCTTAGGCCCTCCCCCTGCCACTTGCTCTTCCACCCCCAACCCAGATGCTCTGCCTGTTAGTGGCACTGTTGTGGGGACCGGGTCCCCCCTCTGTCCTGCCCACCTCATCTGCCCACCCTTCCACTCCCTTGGAGTCATGCACTGTAGTGGAGTCCACAACCACCACGTCTGACTCGGGCACTGCCGTGGGTACCCAATCCACTACATCAGTCCAGCCCACTGCAGTGGTTGCAGCACCCACACCAACTGACTTGTGTACCACAGTGGTGCCGGCCCCCCCTGAGTCAGACACCTCCACTGCATTGCCGGTGACACTCCTGCACCCACCACCCTTTCACTGCCTCACTCTGCCATCCCCTGATCCTGTCCCTGCGGTGCCTGGCCTGCCCCTTGTATGCCCCTCCAAGGGGGATGTCCCCCAACCGTACCAGTGCAGGCAAGCAATGTGTGACCAGTTGTCACTTCTCACCCCGTTGGTACTGTGATTTTGGACTAGCCATTGGCCTTAGTTTCTTTTGGACTTCCGTGTTTACCCTGACATTTGCTGAATAAAGCCTCTTTTTGTTTACTTTTGGGTTTTCTTTTGATGTACATGATGTGGATGAGTAGCATCCTGCATTTGCAGTTGTAATAGTGTTCACATCAGGACGATGAAGTGTTGCAGTGATGGACTCCATGTGGTCCATGGGATATGTGTCCTGTTGTAGTCTGGATCTATGGCATCCTTTGCTACAGTCTGAGGGTGTAATGTTCAGCATTTGACACAGGGATGTCCTTTTTGCATTTGTAAATGAACGTCTTTGTCTTACACTGATGCACATCTGGTGGGCTTACCACTGTTCAATGTTCCGATTTCCCTGACTGTGTGCCCAGCTCCACTGGACATGCAGTTTTGCACATCAATGTCGAAGGACTCATCTGTGTATACAGTGCAACTTGCTTGACACGTGTTTGGTGTGTGTGCAGATGACTGACGTGACACTCCCGTACCCAGGCTGATGTGAGCAGAGCCTTCTGTGTGTTGTGGTTGTTGACTCACTGACGGAGTGTTCTCATGACATGTTTGGGTCGTGCACAGACAAGGTTTGGCACAGCAGACCTTCCACAGGAGTGGAGTGCCCTCATGGCAGTGTGTAATCTGGTGACATTGCGTGGGCCTGTGGTGTGTGTTGTGTAAGCATGTCTGTGCGTGTTCCCTTCCCTTTTCCTACACAGGCTGTGTCCCTAGGGATATTCCTGTTTGTGATGCTTGCTGAGTTGTTCTGTGTTCATCCAGTATCTTGGACCTGGTTTCTCTGTGATGTGGGTGCATGGCAAACTAATGTTCATGAGGTTGTCATCCCAGGTTGTCTTTGTTGTCAGGGCTGGGGATGTGGGCAAACGCAGATGGGACACATTCAGGATTCCCCTTGGCACTTGTTGTTTACACGAGTCATGTGATTTACAGTTTGTGTTAGCTTTCAGTGATTGTGACACGTTGTGTGTGTGACTGCTGCCACTCCTCAGGGTCAGAGCTGCAATGTTGGTAGTTGTGTACGTGTGTTCTTCGTGTGTCACCTTGGCTTCTTCGTTGGTGTGTGACTATGGCCAGGATCCCATTGATTGTGGTGGATTTCACATCATGCCCATGTACGGCATACTGTGCTGTGTGTCAGACATTGACGAGTCTTGTTGACTGGCCATGTGTGATGGGTTTCTGCACCTTAGTTCCCACCACCACCCCTGGTATTGTCATGGGTGCATGTGCAATGTCACCAGTCCATGTGAGCTTCACTGCTGCACATTGGTGGAGATCAGGGTGTGTGGTGTTGAGTGTGTGCAAAAGTGAGTTGTTGCACGGCCAGACCCCTACCTCCATATTGGGCTTGGCTGGCAGGCCGTGCTGATTGATTGGAGCTTGTGTAGGTGTGATGGTAGTTAGTTGCTCAGGACACATGGCTGTGGTTCACAGTGTGAACGAAATCTAACTTTGTCATCACAGTGGGATTATCATGCAGGCTAGTGTCAGCACAATATGGGGTCCCTGGGGGTAGTGCTGTGGTGGGTCTGTCTCTTGCTGTGTTAGTTTCTGTTCCTACAAGCTTGTGTGACATGTGTAATTTGTGCTCCCTCTCATCTAACAATGCCTGATTGCCCACATAGGGGATTTGGATCCATGAGTTACTTTTGTGTGGCACTGTATGTGCATCTGTGTAATTGGTATTCAGGCCTCGTCATGTGTTGTGTGTTGCCTGGGGACACTGCCCCCCCCCCCCCCTCACCTGTTGTGTTTGATGTGCAGTGTGGGTCTGCCTGTTTGTGTTTGTGCACCTGCACCACTGCATTGGCATATCTTTAGTGTGCCATTGACTGTATGTTGTTTGGTGGGTTTCACCTGCTGTCCCTGGGACTCCTAGGTCATCAGTCAACACAATGGTCATTGTTTGTGTGTCCCATTGCTGCCATGGTATGGTATCTGTTCACCTCACATCTACAGTCTCCACAGGGTATCTACATTTGTGTGCCCATTGGTGCAAATATGTGGGTCTGCATTATGATGGTCACTTCTGTCATTGTGTCATTGATGGATGTTGACAGTGTCAGCCCCCATGGGTGATGTTTGTCTGCACATGGCCAAAGGTATGTCTTATTTGCACTGCACTGTTTGCCTCACCCAATATATGTTGCTATGGGACACAAGCACTACTTTGCCACTGATGTGTTTTTTGTTCTGTGACCAGGAATCATCCATGCAGTTTGCCAGTTGCAGCTTTTTCAATGTCAACACTTAAATTTTGGTCACAGTGATGATGGGGGTTTAGACCCCATTGCCACAATGTTCAAGATGTGCTTCAGCTATGGGCCCCACACTTACATTTTGGTCACTGTGATGATGGGGGTTTAGACCCCATTGCCACAATGTTCAAAATGTGCTTCAGCTATGAACCCACACTTACCTTTTGGTCACTGTGATGATGGGGGTTTAGACCCCATTGCCACAATGTTCAAGATGTGCTTCAGCTATGGACCCCACACTTACATTTTGGTCACTGTGATGATGGGGGTTGGACCCCATTGCCACAATGTTCAAAATGTGCTTCAGCTATGGACCCCACACTTACCTTTTGGTCACTGTGATGATGGGGGTTTAGACCCCATTGCCACAATGTTCAAGATGTGCTTCAGCTATGGGCCCCACACTTATATTTTGGTCACTGTGATGATGGGAGTTTAGACCCCATTGCCACAATGTTCAAAATGTGCTTCAGCTATGGACCCCACACTTACCTTTTGGTCACTGTGATGATGGGGGTTTAGACCCCATTGCCACAATGTTCAAGATGTGCTTCAGCTATGGGCCCCACACTTACATTTTGGTCACTGTGATGATGGGGGTTTAGACCCCATTGCCACAATGTTCAAAATGTGCTTCAGCTATGGACCCCACACTTACCTTTTGGTCACTGTGATGATGGGGGTTTAGACCCCATTGCCACAATGTTCAAGATGTGCTTCAGCTATGGACCCCACACTTACATTTTGGTCACTGTGATGATGGGGTTGGACCCCATTGCCACAATGTTCAAAATGTGCTTCAGCTATGGACCCCACACTTACCTTTTGGTCACTGTGATGATGGGGGTTTAGACCCCATTGCCACAATGTTCAAGATGTGCTTCAGCTATGGGCCCCACACTTACATTTTGGTCACTGTGATGATGGGGGTTTAGACCCCATTGCCACAATGTTCAAGATGTGCTTCAGCTATGGGCCCCACACTTACATTTTGGTCACTGTGATGATGGGGGTTTAGACCCCATTGCCACAATGTTGAAGATGTGCTTCAGCTATGGGCCCCACACTTACATTTTGGTCACTGTGATGATGGGGGTTTAGACCCCATTGCCACAATGTTCAAAATGTGCTTCAGCTATGGACCCACACTTACATTTTGGTCACTGTGATGATGGGGGTTGGACCCCATTGCCACAGTGGTCATGGTCTGCTTGCATTGTGGGGGCCACACACATTTATGTGTGACACATGTGATAGGGGGTCACATTGTATGTTCAAAGTCATGTTCAGTGTTGTAGGCATTTGACACAGTCTACACACGCTTGTCATGGTGTTGGGGGGGATGTCTTTTTGTTGCATTCCTTATGTTGGTGTGTGCTTGTTGTGTCATGCATTACCCATCCTATGAGTGGGGGTGTTGTTGGTGGTAGGCATCCTGCCCCCCATGGGTAGGGGTGGTGGTAGGGGTAGGCATCTGGCAAACCCTGAGTAGGGGTGGTAGTGGTGGTAGGCATCCAGCCCCCCATGGGTAGAGGTGGTAGTAGTGACAGGCATCTAGCACCCCCTGGGTAGGGGTGGTAGGCATCTGGCACCCCCTGAGTAGGGGTGGTAGTGGTGGTAGGCATCCAGCCCCCCATGGGTAGAGGTGGTAGTAGTGACAGGCATCTAGCACCCCCTGGGTAGGGGTGGTAGTGGTGGTAGGCATCTGGCACCCCCTGAGTAGGGGTGGTAGTGGTGGTAGGCATCCAGCCCCCCATGGGTAGAGGTGGTAGTAGTGACAGGCATCTAGCACCCCTGGGTAGGGGTGGTAGTGGTGGTAGGCATCTGGCACCCCCTGAGTAGGGGTGGTAGTGGTGGTAGGCATCCAGCCCCCATGGGTAGAGGTGGTAGTAGTGACAGGCATCTAGCACCCCTGGGTAGGGGTGGTAGTGGTGGTAGGCATCTGGCACCCCTGAGTAGTGGTGGTAGTGGTGGTAGGCATCCAGCCCCCATGGGTAGGGGTGGTAGTAGTGGTAGGCATCTAGCACCCCTGGGTAGAGGTGGTAGTGGTGGTAGGCATCTGGCACCCCCTGGGTAGGGGTGGTGGTAGTGACAGGCATCCTGCACCCCATGGGTAGGGGTGGTAGTAGTGACAGGCATCTAGCACCCCCTGGGTGGGGTGGTGGTAGGGGTAGGCATCTAGCACCCCCTGGGTAGGGGTGGTGGTAGTGGTAGGCATCCAGCCCCCATGGGAAGAGGTGGTAGTAGTGACAGGCATCTAGCACCCCCTGGGTAGGGGTGGTAGTGGTGGTAGGCATCCGGCACCCCCTGAGTAGGGGTGGTAGTGGTGGTAGGCATCCAGCCCCCCATGGGTAGAGGTGGTAGTAGTGACAGGCATCCAGCACCCCTTGGGTAGGGGTGGTAGTAGTGACAGGCATCTAGCATCCCCTGGGTGGGGTGGTGGTAGGGGTAGGCATCTAGCACCCCCTGGGTAGGGGTGGTAGTAGTGGTAGGCATCTGGCACCCCCTGAGTAGGGGTGGTAGTGGTGGTAGGCATCCAGCCCCCCATGGGTAGTGGTGGTAGTAGTGACAGGCATCTAGCACCCCCTGGGTAGGGGTGGTAGTGGTGGTAGGCATCTGGCACCCCCTGAGTAGGGGTGGTAGTGGTGGTAGGCATCCAGCCCCCCATGGGTAGAGGTGGTAGTAGTGACAGGCATCCAGCACCCCCTGGGTAGAGGTGGTAGTAGTGACAGGCATCTGGCACCCCCTGAGTAGGGGTGGTAGTGGTGGTAGGCATCCAGCCCCCCATGGGTAGAGGTGGTAGTAGTGACAGGCATCCAGCACCCCCTGGGTAGAGGTGGTAGTAGTGACAGGCATCTGGCACCCCCTGAGTAGGGGTGGTAGTGGTGGTAGGCATCCAGCCCCCCATGGGTAGAGGTGGTAGTAGTGACAGGCATCTAGCACCCCCTGGGTAGGGGTGGTAGTGGTGGTAGGCATCTGGCACCCCCTGAGTAGGGGTGGTAGTGGTGGTAGGCATCCAGCCCCCCATGGGTAGAGGTGGTAGTAGTGACAGGCATCCAGCACCCCCTGGGTAGAGGTGGTAGTAGTGACAGGCATCTGGCACCCCCTGAGTAGGGGTGGTAGTGGTGGTAGGCATCCAGCCCCCCATGGGTAGAGGTGGTAGTAGTGACAGGCATCTAGCACCCCCTGGGTAGGGGTGGTAGGCATCTGGCACCCCCTGAGTAGGGGTGGTAGTGGTGGTAGGCATCCAGCCCCCCATGGGTAGGGGTGGTGGTAGGGGTAGGCATCTGGCAACCCCTGAGTAGGGGTGGTAGTGGTGGTAGGCATCCAGCCCCCCATGGGTATGGGTGGTAGTAGTGGTAGGCATCTGGCACCCCCTGGGTAGAGGTGGTAGTGGTGGTAGGCATCTGGCACCCCCTGGGTAGGGGTGGTGGTAGTGACAGGCATCCTGCCCCCCCATGGGTAGGGGTGGTAGTAGTGACAGGCATCTAGCACCCCCTGGGTGGGGTGGTGGTAGGGGTAGGCATCTAGCACCCCCTGGGTAGGGGTGGTGGTAGTGGTAGGCATCCAGCCCCCATGGGAAGAGGTGGTAGTAGTGACAGGCATCTAGCACCCCCTGGGTAGGGGTGGTAGTGGTGGTAGGCATCTGGCACCCCCTGAGTAGGGGTGGTAGTGGTGGTAGGCATCCAGCCCCCCATGGGTAGAGGTGGTAGTAGTGACAGGCATCCAGCACCCCCTGGGTAGGGGTGGTAGTAGTGACAGGCATCTAGCATCCCCTGGGTGGGGTGGTGGTAGGGGTAGGCATCTAGCACCCCCTGGGTAGGGGTGGTAGTAGTGGTAGGCATCTGGCACCCCTGAGTAGGGGTGGTAGTGGTGGTAGGCATCCAGCCCCCATGGGTAGAGGTGGTAGTAGTGACAGGCATCTAGCACCCCCTGGGTAGGGGTGGTAGTGGTGGTAGGCATCTGGCACCCCTGAGTAGGGGTGGTAGTGGTGGTAGGCATCCAGCCCCCATGGGTAGAGGTGGTAGTAGTGACAGGCATCCAGTACCCCCTGGGTAGAGGTGGTAGTAGTGACAGGCATCTGGCACCCCTGAGTAGGGGTGGTAGTGGTGGTAGGCATCCAGCCCCCATGGGTAGAGGTGGTAGTAGTGACAGGCATCCAGCACCCCTGGGTAGAGGTGGTAGTAGTGACAGGCATCTGGCACCCCTGAGTAGGGGTGGTAGTGGTGGTAGGCATCCAGCCCCCATGGGTAGAGGTGGTAGTAGTGACAGGCATCTAGCACCCCCTGGGTAGGGGTGGTAGTGGTGGTAGGCATCTGGCACCCCTGAGTAGGGGTGGTAGTGGTGGTAGGCATCCAGCCCCCATGGGTAGAGGTGGTAGTAGTGACAGGCATCCAGCACCCCCTGGGTAGAGGTGGTAGTAGTGACAGGCATCTGGCACCCCTGAGTAGGGGTGGTAGTGGTGGTAGGCATCCAGCCCCCCATGGGTAGAGGTGGTAGTAGTGACAGGCATCTAGCACCCCTGGGTAGGGGTGGTAGTGGTGGTAGGCATCTGGCACCCCTGAGTAGGGGTGGTAGTGGTGGTAGGCATCCAGCCCCCATGGGTAGGGGTGGTGGTAGGGGTAGGCATCTGGCAACCCCTGAGTAGGGGTGGTAGTGGTGGTAGGCATCCAGCCCCCATGGGTATGGGTGGTAGTAGTGGTAGGCATCTGGCACCCCCTGGGTAGAGGTGGTAGTGGTGGTAGGCATCTGGCACCCCCTGGGTAGGGGTGGTGGTAGTGACAGGCATCCTGCCCCCCATGGGTAGTGGTTGTAGTAGTGACAGGCATCTAGCACCCCCTGGGTGGGGTGGTGGTAGGGGTAGGCATCTAGCACCCCCTGGGTAGGGGTGGTGGTAGTGGTAGGCATCTGGCACCCCTGAGTAGGGGTGGTAGTGGTGGTAGGCATCCAGCCCCCTGGGTAGAGGTGGTAGTAGTGACAGGCATCTAGCACCCCTGGGTAGGGGTGGTGTTAGTGGTTGGCATCCAGGCCCCTATGTGTATATGTGGCATTGGTGATAGCCATCCCGCCCCTATGGTGCTGCTGTTGCTGGTGTAAGTAATTTCTGCATCCCTATGTGTGTGTGTGATATGTCGGGTACGTGTGGTTTGTTTGTGTGGTGGGTGTCTGACTTACCTTCTGCGCCATACGTGTCCGTGCCAGTTCCGGTAATAGATGTAGAATATTGGTAGGATCGGCGCGATGGCATTCATGGTTGGTTCGTCTCGTTCGTCTTTCTCTTTGCTTCGCCTCGTCCTCGTCGCTGGCGTGTTCGTCTCGTAGCCGTGGATCGTCTTGTGGTGCAAATCGGAGATTATGTGCGCCTCTCCCGGATGCTTTGACGTGCCGTGCGTAGCGACGGGTTCGGCGCATACGGAAGGCGCATCGTACTAGTCCGGCCGGACGGGGCTGCATTTTGGCCTCCGTGCGACTCGATTCTGCGTTTCCGGATCCGCCTCGGTCGGAGAACAGGAGCTGTATTGGGTGAGTGCGACTGGGTCGGGATCTGGGCAGTTATACGCATCGTACTTGCTCGTTCGGACGTCTATGCGAATCGGTTGGGAAACAGGCATTCGCCTGGCTTTTTTCCCGGCTGAATAGTGTTAGGTGCGCCTCCGACCGAGATCGGAATCGACCCCTAAGTGTCACCAGCAAAATTACAATTTTGCCGGGCAGAAGTTCTTTATTTGGGACATCACATTGAAAAAGGAGTCAGAAAAGTGTCTCAAGATTGGATCAATGACATATTGCAGATGAATCTGCCGAGTACACAAAAGGAAGTTCAAATGTTTTTTGGGAATGGTTGGATATTGCAGGCAGTGGATACCAAATTTTTCACTAGTAGCCAAGCCCTTGCAGAGGTTGACACACAAAGACGTGACAAATCCTGTACACATTAATGAAGAATGCATGAGTTCATTCCTTGAACTGCGAGACAGTTTATGTTGAACACCAGCAATAGGAATGCCCGACTTTAATAAGAGTTTTACTCTATTCTGCAGTGAACGAGACGGTTGTGCACTTTCAGTTCTGACACAAATGCACGGAACTGCACGCCGTCCTGTGCCATATTTTTCAGCCACATTGGATCCCGTGGCTGCTCCCTTACCTGGATGTTTAACAGCTGTTGCTGCAACTTGTGTGAGTTTGGAGCAGTGCGAGTCAATTGTGATGGGTCATCCATTGAAAGTGTATTTGTCACATTCAGTTGAAATTTTGTTAACGCGAACGCATACACAGCATCGTGCAAGCAGTCGCTTAACAAAATATGAGCAAGTGATATTGGGTGCGGAAAATGTGACTGTAAGAAGGTGTATGAGTTTGAATCCAGCTACCTTGATGCCGCTCCCAAGTTGGGAAGTGTTGTGGAAGATGTTGATCACTATTGCCTTGATGTGACTCATTTGTGTACAAAGCCGCAACCTGATATACGGGACACTCCATTACCAGAATCTGATTATGTTTTGTTGGTGGATGGATCATGCTTGATAGACTCTGGAGGTACCTTGCGAGCTGCATATGCGATCTGTACGGTGGTGGGTGTTGTTGAAGCATCCTGGTTGAAAGGAGTAAATTCAGCATGAGTGGCGGAATTGATTGCACTCACTAGGGCATGTTGCATCATGGAGCAGATGCGAGTAACCATATTTACGGACAGTCAATATGGTTTTGGGGTGGTGCATGATTTTGGGCAGTTGTGGTCTTAACGTGGGTTGATGACCTCTTCGGGTTCACCTATACGAAATGGAGAGTGTGTGAAGAACCTACTGATGGCATTACAGCTGCCAGCTCAAAATGCTGTGGTAAAATGTTTAGCTCATCAATCTGGACATGATTATGTGACTGTCGGCACTAGATATGCTGACGAAACTGCACGTTATTGTGCTCTAAATTCATATGCATTTAATTGGGAATCCTTGAAAGAACAATCTGATGAATCTGAATGCAGACTAATGTTTTCAGTCGTTGAGACATGGGAAGAAATTCGAGAATTGCAAAATTCAGTTACCCAGACAGAAAGGGAAGGGTGGGTGTGAGAAGCTGGCCTGGTATATGATGTCCACTAATGTAAGTGGGCACCTTGCACCAGTCCAGACAACTCTTATGGTGATTTAAGAGGTCTCAGACAACCTTAGAAAGCTATCCAAGTGGTAGCTGTGGAGAGCAGCCTTCAGGCTTAGTCTTGAAGGAGTGTAAAGCAGCTTCTTTTACCAGAATGCAATCTGAGGGCCCGATTCACAGAACTAACTTACGTCAAAAACGTAAAGTTAGTACCTTTTAGTATTCACAGAATACACTTACTCATTTTGGTATTCACAGAATACACTTACTCATTTGGTATTCACAGAATACACTTACTCATACTAACTTTATGTCCGCACTCGGGCCGGAGATTCCGGCCGTTTGTGGAGATTCCGGCCGGAGGTGGAGATTCCGGCCGTTTGTGGAAGATTCCGGCCGTTTGTGGAGATTCCGCCACCAGCCGGAATCTCCACAACCGGCCGGAATCTCCACAAATGGCCGGAATCTCCACAAACGGCCGGAATCTCCGGCCGGAATCTCCACAAACGGCCGGAATCTCCACCTCCGGGCCGGAATCTCCACAAACGGCCGGAATCTCCACCACCGGGCCGGAATCTCCGGCCCGAGTGCGGACATAAAGTTAGTATGAGTAAGTGTATTCTGTGAATACCAAAATGAGTAAGTGTATTCTGTGAATACCAAAATGAGTAAGTGTATTCTGTGAATACCAAAAGGTACTAACTTTACGTTTTTGACGTAAGTTAGTTCTGTGAATCAGGCCCTTATAGTATAGATTAAATGAAAAAGAACCACACAAAGTATTTATAAAAATATGTATTTATTATATAACACTATCTAGTACGTTACAGTATCTCCTACATGGAGATAGACACAAAGCACACTATACTTTAGCAAAGAAATCAAAGTAAATAGCACTAATACACAGCGGGCCCCGGGGGGACCCAACCATATACTAAGAAAGTGGTATAAGAACCACGACTCGAGTCAGGACAATGTCGAGAGAATGCAGAATTGCTGGAGACCCACATAACCACCCAAGGTAAGTAGATAGGGACCCCACGGAGAGCGTGTGCAGTGTGTGAACACAACCGCGTGCTCCGTACAAGTCTATGTGCAAGTCGCAGTTGGATTTTTAAAGAGTAGGGACCCTTCCCAGTGGACCCTGAAGAAATCCCGTGGAAGACAGAAGGTTGGAGAGCTACCCCACTCGTGGATACCGTGGTACCAAAGTTACCTATCCTAGGGGAGCCGAGTGCATAGGTGTGAAGTGGCGTCGGAAACCGTTGTCGAACCCAATGGAGGACTTCAGGAAAGTGCTGCTGCAGAGAGGAGAAAGTGTCCGGAGGAATCCAAATGTGGATTCTTGTAGAGGCGTACCTGAAAGCAGAGGGGACAGTGTCTATGTCACTCGGGGGTGACCAGGAGGCTTGGAAGACGGATGCCCTCCGATGTCGGGTGCTTCATGTAAGTTGACGGTGACCTTGACTCTGCAGCTGCGAGGACCAGGCGATGCTGAGGACAACCAGGACCCGGATGCCAGCTGTCCACAAAGGATGTCAAGTGCTGAGGGGTCGGTGTCAGGCAGGAGCACCAACAAGCCTTGGCAAATGCAATCCACGCAGGAAGTCAAGAAGGTGCACAGTTGGGACCAGCAAGGTCCTGGAGACTCACCACAAGCAGGGGAGTCAGGGCAGGCCCTGAGCAATCAGAGGAGCCCAAGGAAAACAAAGGTGACCCTCAAATGGACCCACAGGCCAAAGGCACAGGAGTCACAAGAGGACCTCAAGCAGCTCACCAAAAGATGCAGACCACGATGCACACGATGTGGTGTGGCTGAAGATTCTGGTCACGGGAGGTGCTCGAGGTTGGGGCTACTTGGAGCCCGGGGATCTTCTTGCAAAGATGTCAACAAGCCTTTGCAACTGCGAAGGGGACACGGTACCCAGGGGTTCGGTTATTGCAACCCCCACAAGGACTACTGTCTTCAAACTTGGTAAAAGGGTAGAGAAGGCCTCGGGAGCTGAGGAAAACCACCACCTGTGTTGCAGAGGCCGGAGGAGCTCGGGATCTGCAGACCAGTCGTCTTTGTTGCCGTGCCTGTGAATGCAGGGGAGTGACTCCTTCACTCCAAGGGAGATTACTTTGGTTGTCCTTGATGCTTCACAGGCCTTGGAAGGTTCCTGTATGATGCACAGGCACAGACGATGCAGCAGACTGGAAGGGAGACGAAGTCAGGCCCAAACGAAGTCCAGAGTGCCCAGACGGTAGAAGTGCAGTGGTTTCAGCTCTGAATCTTATCCCACGACGAATCTAGGGACCTACACCCAGGTAAGCCCTTAAGTACCCTAAGGAGAGGGTTGGGAAGATTCATGGGACCCTCCCATTGGAGGGTCTGGAAAGGGGGGAGGTTACTCCCATGTCCTTTGTCCAGTTTCACGCCAGAGCTGGAGCCAACGGCTGCCAGGACTGGTTTGAACTGGACTATGCACAGGGACACCAAATGTGCCGCTTATGCAGACTTTCAGATGCTGGCAAGCGCACCCAGCCAGCCCTAACACACTAAATCCTGTCTGGGAGGTGGTCACACCTCCCAGTGACAGGATGCCTATTGTTCTACCTTCCCCTGCTTGAGCTTGGCTCAGCAGCAGGAGGGCAGAAATGTGTCTCTGGTCGGCAGCAACCATTTTGTGCTGTCCGGGACTAGAAGGCTGGTACCGGGAACACTGAGAGCCTAACAGAGGGCTCTTCCAGTGCTTGGAATCATACCTCCCACACCGTTTATGGTGTGGGAGGTATGATTCCAACATGTTTGATACCCAACATGATAGAATTTGTTGCAGACGTTTTCGAGATGGTCATCGCGCGATTATGGGGTGCCCCCCTATATATTATATGGCTGCTACACTGACAACCCAGGAGAATGGACTCCGTAGGCTGCAGGGGTGTCCTGCTCATGTAGGGGCACCCTCTCACTTAGAACCAAGCACCCTGCCCTCAGGATTGTAAAGGCCTGCTATAGGGGTGACTTATAGGTTTTAAGTGCAGTGACCCTTAGATAGAGTAAACCTATATCTTTAATAAGTGGTGCATGCACCAACTTACACAGGCTGCAATGGCAGGCCTGTAGTTCCATTGTGAATGGTCTTTCAGGGGTGGCATAATACATGCTTCAGCCCGTGGGAGACCTCCGGGGTACCTATGCCCTGGGTACATGGGTACCATATACTAGGGACTGACAAGGGTACCCCAGTATCCAATCTGGGGTGTACCTAAGTACACAACACAACAGTTTAAGGAGAAAGCAGATAGACTGGGGTCCTGATTAACAGGATCCCAGTCAGACTAGTTAAAAACAGCATCACATCCAGCAAAATGTGGGGGCAATCATAAGAAGCAGATCCTACTTTCCTACACAGGGTCAAAGCAGGATGTACATGTAGACCAGAAGATGAAGTGTGGGTTGATACAGATGGAAGACCTGTACTGCCAGATAATCTGCTGTCACCAATGGCAAGAGTCTGCCATGGACCGACACATATAGGCAGGGATACAATGATGCAACTTTTTAGATAGACAAGGTACAATCCAAAATTCGGAGCCATTGCAGAGAGTCTGTGCCAGAGATGTATAACATGTCAGCAACAGAATGCAGGAAGGAAAACAGTGGTTAGCATGGGTCAAAATGGAAGGTCGGGAGGTCCTTTTACCCGCTTGCAGTTAGATTTTATAGAGACGCCTTCTTGTAACGGATTAAAATATGTCCTTGTGATTGTGTGTCTGTTTTCACATTGGGTTGAGGCATACCCTACGCGATGAAGTGACAGCCTAACTATTGCTAAACTGTTGCTTAGAGAGCTCATCCCAAGATTTGGATTTCCAGTCTCGTTGGAATCAGACAGAGGAACACAGATTAATAATGAAGTGATGAGAATGCTCTGTGCCGCTTTACAAATTCAGCAAAAATTGCATTTTGCTTATCGACCTGAGGCATCAGGCGTAGTAGAACAAATGAACGGCACAATAAAATCATGATTGGCAAAGGTGTGTGCGTCTACATCACTAAAATGGCCTGATGCATTGCCTTTAGTGTTGATGAGTTTGAGAAGTATTCCAGATAAAAGAACAGGACAGTCCCCTCATGAAATAATTATGGGGAGGGCTTTGAGACAGCCTACAGTCCCAGCGAATCAGCTTGTGAATATATCTGATGATTTGGTGCTCCATTATTGTAAAGGATTGGCTGATGTCGTGCTTTCTGTGTCTCACCAGGTTGGAGAAATCACCACTACTGTCCAACAGGAGCAAACGCACGACTTGTGCCCAGGTGATTGGGTGCTTGTCATGAAACATGTAAGAAAGTCCTGTTTGGAACCTCGTTGGCCTTACCAAGTGATTCTTGTAACAACAACTGCGGTTAAATGTGGTGGTCTACCTAATTGGGTTTATGCAGCCCACACTCATCGAGCCCCATGTCCACATGAAGGTGCAGAGTTGATTGCAGGTGAACCAGTGGTAGCAGTGAGACAGCCTGAACAGACTGAGCACAAAGTAGAGTGGGCGCCAGCTACTGGGTCTTGAAACACTGTTGAAAGCAAAAGAGAGTTGCTCCCTGAAGGTAACGAGGGTCAGAGACAAAGAGATTCAGCTAAACGAAATATTAATATAAGTGAAATAAACAGTGTACCAGAAAAACGAGTGTGAAAGGTGACCGATGGCCCAGAAAAACTGAACGATTAAAAGACATTCTGACAATAGGAAGAATTCCATCCTCTATAATCGAAGTCTCCAATCAGTCAGAACAAAGTGATACAGACGGAGAAGAAAATAAAGTGCGCAGAACAAAAAGAGCACGAGTCCCATATCAGAGATATGCAGCACCTGAATGGACATATCTAGCTGCAGCAAACGATTGGGAGAAAAAGTTCATTACATTTTGTTTAAAGAAAATACTGCGGGAAGCAAGATGGCGGCCGCGGTGAGGGCTGTGTGAGCTGGACGTACTCTCTCCTCCTGTTGGACCTTCCTCCCCTCTGGATATGTGCGGCGTGTTGGGCCTGCGGGATATCGACTAAATAACTAATTTACATGAAGACGACAAGAACTAAAGTTTGCGGTTCTCCGGGATGATCTGGCGACTTAAGACTCTGGCTTGTTGGCTTACCTTTGCCTGCAAGATTGGCCTGTATACACTCTCTGCATCCGGTGGCTGTAGACGCTCTGTTTCCATCCGCTCTATCCGCAATGCCGCCTAGAATTGCCGCTAAGGGAGCAAAGACTCGCGGCCCTCCCGCCGGTGTCGGTGTCGGGAGCGCAGCAAACAATACAAACACCGCGAATCCCCGGAGGTCGGTTTCGGATGATGCTTCAATGGATCCCACACGTCGCTCACTTTCTGGCAAGAGTGGCCCTACTGGCTCTGCTGGAAGGGGTCGGCAAACTGTTCCCGCACTATTCAAGGCGCAATCGGGGAGAAGTAAGACGCCTGGTGGCTGTGCGGTAGATAGCAATAGTGATTGCAACATTGTAGCGGCACCGATTACAACGGAGAAAGTTGCAGCAACCCTGGAGGGGTCCACACAAGGGATCATCCGAGACATCGATCCCTCTCCCCAGGGGGGAGCTAACGATCTGTGCCCCGAAATTAACAACAAGGTAGGAACTAAAACCAGCGATTCGAATGAACATAAAAATGATATAAACCACGAAAATATTGAGGGCACTGACGAATCGCGGACTACTGATTTGGAGAAACCAGGAAACGGTATTATGGGAGATGTAGTCCACCAGGGTAACAGTCTAGAAGC
This sequence comes from Calotriton arnoldi, assembly GCA_963921515.1. NCBI lineage: Eukaryota > Metazoa > Chordata > Amphibia > Caudata > Salamandridae > Calotriton > Calotriton arnoldi. The sequence continues at coordinate 67,668 of CAWUFW010012300.1, read as the reverse complement.
AGACATAATTAATCAGGCAGGCAAGAGCTATACTGCCGCGAGCATAGTTGATACGCAAGGGAGAACATTAGTATCTCACAATGCCTTAAAAGATGGAGACTCGGGGGATACATTTTATTCTTTATCCGACCAATCGAATTCCTCGGGGGATGAGAATCCTGGTAAAGATTGGGCTGGGGGTGAGAGTGATACCAGTAGCTTGTACTGGGAAGGGGAAGAATCTGAAGACAAGCCCTCTCATACTCCCGGGACGGTGCGCAAACAGAGGGACCATCTGCCAGATAAAAACTCGGGGCCAACTAGATCTATGACCTGGGACTACTCATTTTCCCCAAACTTGGAGGGGAGCAAGGATGTAGATGGGGTGTTAGATACGGAAAGGTCTAGCCCAGGGCCTCCTGAAGAAATCACATTGGCTACTATATATCAGTCAATAATGGCCCACCGTGAAGAAACTAGGCTTGATAATATACGCAATCAGGGAGCTTGTCGGAAATTACAGAATTCAATTCGAAGGGTTTCAAAGACCTGCTCGGAATTTGCAGCAAGGATTGGCGAGACTCAGACAAGAATATCCACCTTAGAGGCCGAACTGGCTAACCAAAGAACTATCACTGAGTCCCTGAAATCCTTAAAGGAAGACACTATTTGGAAACTGACTGACCTTGAAAATCGTTCAAGGAGGAACAACCTTCGGATTTTGGGGGTTCCAGAGGGCTTGGAGGGGGGGGATGCTCGTCAATTTGTGATTACACTTTTTGAGGAGGCCTTCCCAGATCTATCCTGGGATTGGAAAACGGAAATACAAAGAGCTCATCGGTTTCCGTTCCAACAGAGGAAACGGGGTCAGGATACTGAAAGACCTCGGGCTATCCTTATCTGCCTGAACAACTTTTTAGCTCGAGAGGCCCTGTATGATCTGGCCAGACCAGATAGGAAAAGAAGGGGAAAGGGGTGCGATTTTTTTGTAAGGCCAGACTTCTGTCCTGCAACAGTTGAGAAAAGATGGCAACTTCGCCAACTAATTCCATTATTCCAAGCAAAAGGGGCACAGGTATTTTTGCACAATCTCGCAAAGTTGAAAGTAATGTTTCAGGGGCAGACACAATTTTTTCTAACTGAGGTATTGGCAAGAGAATATCTACAAAAGATCTAAAAAAAAAAAAAAAATCAAAATGCACCAGGGGTTTTAAAAATGCTTAGGCATATTGTAATTCAGCAATGTTGTGCTAGATAGGGGGATTATTTTCAGGATCTGTTTTTTTAGGGAATTCCCTTTCTCCTTTCTTGTTTTTTTGTTTTTTGCTAATATTGCAAGGGAGGGGGGGCTGATGGTGAGGAGGGGGATATTGGTTCAGCCATCCATCACCAGGGACTGTAGGTCCCTATGCTCCTTAGGATAGGTTGTAGGGGGGGGGCAAGGGGTGGGGGAGGCAGGGTGGAGGGGGAGAGATGGAGAGGGTTGGGGGTGGGGATGGTGATGGGGGTGGCGGGGTTAGGACGGTTAGGAGGGTTGTACAATCAGGGCTTGTTACTTGTAGTTATGGCAGTTCTTTCTGTGCAAAAATGAGCACTACTGACAAGATTTATGGAGCTTATCGCAACAGTTTGAAGTACTCGTATAGGTCAAGAGGGGAATCAAGTGATAAAAATGATGGGTGGAAAGGGTAAATTACATATCTGCTCTTTAAACGTATGTGGGCTAAATGATAGAAAGAAAAGAGGTGTTTTGGCTAAAATCACACAATTTATGCAAATAGATATTCTTTGTCTACAAGAGACCCATATTCCGTGGGGTAAACGGGGGTATCTTAGAGGCTTGGGTTTAGATTTATTGGCTTGCTCTCATCAAAGCACCACCACTAGAGGGGTGGCCATTTTGGCTAAGAAAGGTACGGGCTTGTGTCGAAGAAGTAAAGGGGATAAATGGGGGCGATGGGCGATCTTAGAGATCATAATTAATGGAACCCCATTGACAATCTGTTCATTGTATGGATCTAATCTGGACGATCCAGAGATCTTAGATGTTCTTAATATCGAGTTGGCTCTATGGAAGTATCCAGTAATTCTCTGTGGAGATTTTAACATTCATCTGGACAGTCAGTTCAATGCTCTTGGCAATGCTCCATATCAAGGAAGGAAGGCTACGGTGTTCAAAGCTCTGCAGAGAATACTTAGGGAGCATGGACTAGTTGACCTTTGGTTTAGACACAGACCGGGAACCCCAGGGTATACTTTTTACTCAGCCCCTCATAATAAATTTGCCCGTCTGGATTATTTTTTTATATCTCAACAGATCGCTGATAAGGCCAGTATCGATATCTCCCCTAAGATCATTTCAGATCACAACCCACTGGTCGCCGAGCTGTCATTAAGCGGTATCCCTCGCCCCCAGAGGACATGGACCTTTGAAAGGAAATTGCTCCTTGAACAGGCATACTGTGAACATATGTCCAATTGGATAATGGAGTTTTTTAGTATTAATAGAGACACCTCTGTTGAAACTATCGTTTGGGATGCGTTCAAAGCAGCCCTCCGTGGAGCAACTCTTAGCTTTTCTATACATCAGCAGAAGATCAAAAAGAAAAAGGTCAGTGGATGGGTTGACCAGCTCAGGTTAGCTGAAATAGAGCTGATAAATAAAATAAGGAATGGCCTGGACAATGATGAGTGTCTTCAGCTTATAGCTGTGATTAAATCCAAAATTCAGCAACACTTTGGGGAAGAAGCAGCCACTAAATATAAACAGTTTAGGGCAGAAACATACGAATTCGGGGAAAATGTTGGAAGGGTCCTGGCAAAGCGGCTCAGAGAGAGGGAAGTGACTAGTGGGATATGCAAGATCAAAGATCATCTTGGTCAGATTCAAGACTCTCCTAGTAAAATCTTAGAGGTATTTAAAAATTCTATCAGTAACTATATACTGAAGAAATAAGTACAGGAGAGGAAGTGGGCCCAGAGGTATTTCTTGAGTTCTTTGAGGATCTTGAAACAAAGAAGGTTACGCTGGAACAAAATAAGATTCTTGCTGCCCCAATTTCATGGGAAGAGATAGAAAATGCCATAACTTCTCTTTCAGCCGGCAAGGCGACCGGTCCAGATTGTATCCCTTTAGAGTTTTTTAGGACATTTAGATCAGAACTTCGACAGGATATGGTCTCATTATTTCAGCAGGCTCAAAAAGGGCAAATACCTGAATCTTGGTGTAAGAACACCATAATAATTTTTAAGAAAAAGAATAAGCCGGAACTGAATCCATCGTCGTATAGACCAATCTCCCTTATTAACTCAGATAGTAAGATCTACTCTAAAATAATAGCCTCTAGATTGGCCAGAATCATCACCCCTCTTGTGTCCATTCGTCAGCACGGGTTCATTCCTGGGAGAGATTCAACCGATCACGTGAGACGTGTGATCGCTCTTCTCGACTGGGCTGAAGCCACGGGCTCTTCGCTGGGTGTAGCCCTGTTGGACGCAGAGAAAGCGTTCGACAGGGTCTCCTGGCGATTTATGTGGTATGTATTGCAGTGGAAGGGGTTCTGCCCCGAATTTATCCAAGCAGTCCAGACACTTTATATATCGCCTGTAGCAGAGATCCGGATATCAGGGCAGGAATCAGAATCATTCAGGATCAACAGAGGTACAAGGCAGGGGTGCCCATGTTCCCCCCTGCTTGTTGCACTGTATATCGACCCATTTCTTAATAAACTAGAGAAAAATGTGAATATAAAACCAGTGATGATCAACAATACCGAGTATAAAACATTGGCCTATGCAGATGATATCGCAATACTTACTAGCGATATCATAGCGGCTCTTTCAGCAGTGAGGGACCAGGCGGAGCAATTTGGGGCCTTATCGGGATACAAACTAAATGTTGATAAAACACAGGTTATTCACTCCAATTTTACCCCCACCCCTGACCTCCCTGCTTCGACTGAAGTAACATACTTGGGTATCAGGATTTCGCAGCCAGTTGATCGAATACCAGATCTTAATATAATTCCTATGATCACCAATGCCAACAGGACGTTAGAGAGGTTAGATCATCTATATCTCTCTATGTATGGAAGAAATAATGTCTTAAAAATGCTAATTCTCCCCAAATTTTTATACTTATTTAGGACTATCCCTCTAGAGTTTTCAACGGCATCTCTAGCCAAAATTGAAAGAAGTTGCTCCAGGTTTCTATGGGGATATCATAGGGTTAGAAGGGCGACCAGATGGATGATTCTCCCTAGAGATCGAGGAGGCTGGGGGGTTCCCAACTTTCTTATGTACCAGTGGGCCTCACTATTGCAATATATGGGGATTTTGGTGACTGGGACCAAAGCTGAGAGGTCTATGGCGGTAAGACCAACTATCTATGAAATGGCACTGGACAATGAAGCTAATCAATGCTTAGTCAAAAACCTAGAACCTAGCTACTATAAAAAAAACAGATTCAAAACCCTCAAGGCAGCCTACGGGGTCTGGAGAAAGATGCGTCGGAGGTTTAAGGTCTCTAATATAAATCTGTATACTCCCTTTCTGGCGTGTGGTGTTCTACCGCCAATCTTTCAAGATCAAATAACCTTCCGATGGGGTAATGCTGGGATTAATGTCTTAGGGGATATTTATGACAAAGGTCAAATAAAGACGTTTGCCTCTTTACAAGAAAAATTTGGGTTAGATAGAAGAGATTTCTTTAAATATTTGCAGGTTCGGAGTTTCTTGGGGACAAATATGCCAGGGACTACAGCTAACTTAGAAAAAATATCTTTGGTGGAGACAATAAGTAGAAAGTCCCGGATCGGGACAATTTATCAATTACTTTTGCAAACTCTCCCCGATGATCTCTGCAGCCAGAATACTAAATGGCAGGAGAAGTTTGGAAAGGAGGGGATAAATATAGAAGACTCAATTACTTTAATAAGCGAGACCTTAACAACAGGGAGCCTAAGAACCCAACACTATGGGCCCGATTCTGATGCGGGTTGGAAAAGCTTTCCGACCGATGGCCTGATTCTGATGCGGTTAGGAAGGCCTCCTAACGGCATTTGCTCCTTCCAAATCGGATCGGGAACGTGACTTCCCGACCGAGGGCCCAATTCTGATGCGGTTAGGAACAAATGTTCCCATTGAAGTCAATGGGAGTTCAACCAAATCGTATCTGGAAACATCCGGATGCATCCTACTCTGCCGGTTGGACTTTCCCGATCCGAGTGGGTCGGAAACCATTTCCCAACCGATTCGGTCGGGAAGCTTTTCCAACCCGCATCAGAATCGGGCCCTTAATGTCCATTTTTGACCTTTACTATACTCCACGAAAGGTTGCGAAATGGGGAGGTACGCGAGGTACTCTAGGTAGTAAGTGCAACAGATGTGGTCTAATGGCCGCGGATACTGTACATATGTTCTACTCATGCCCTAATTTAGCTCCACTTTTCCAAGATATTGAATCCTTTTTTAATATAGTTTTAAGGATCCCGCTTGCAATAACGCCAGAATTGGTAATTTTGGGCATTGATTGTAACAGGGGAGAGAATCTCAGGGCAAGACATGAGGTTAGATTAGTATTTATTGCTATGGCCTGCATCTGATCGTGTATCACTGCTCAATGGATCAGTCCTGACTCCCTACATTTACAATTTGGAGATCCAGGATTCTCTCTATTTACAATATGGAGTCCTCTGTAAATAGATTGAAAGGACGCAAGAGAAGGGAACTCGGGCAAAAAACCTGGGCTCCTATTTCCGAATGGGTAGACTAATGTATGTTGTTTATTCACGTTTATTCATTAACTATATGTTTTTTCTTTGCTTGTTACTTACTATTCTGATTTTTTCTTTTTTTTGGGAAAATGAAACTGCCATTACTTGTAACTGTTATATTGAGGAAAATAAATAATTTAAAAAAAAAAAAAAAAAAAAACTGCGTATAAGCCACCCTAAAAGAACTGAGTGGGAAAAGAAAGGTGCTGGAAATAGAAAGCAGAAGAAAATAAGCTGTGACAAGACGCTGATATATGTGTTCGATCGAAGACGCAAAACCTGTTGCTAATCATAAAATTAATATAGAAGTACAAAACAAAATGGATGCCTCTGGTTCCGAGACTGGAGATTCGAAAAGGATTGCTTCACCTAGACAAAAGTGTATAGGTGCTTGCTTAATGTGTATACTTGTCCTAATACTAGTTTTGTTGTTGACTGTGCTAATTGTACCTCATTGTGTGTATTCCGTTAAACCTACTGATGTGTACGTGAGTACGACTACTGAATTAACACGAGTCCCTGGAGAAGGTATAGACATTAAAGAACTAACAAGTAGTGACTTCCACCGAGATAATTCAATTAATGACTTTTCGTTAAATGTTTTTACCAAACTTTTGTACGAGTATGTTGACACAATGGACGCAAGAGATTGTTATGTGTGCCTGCAATTACCTATGTCTGTGTCTGAAGGGGAGACTTACCATCACCTACCTTTAACATATGGTATTTCTTGTAGTGTATTAACAAGTGTATTCTATGGCAAGGAGCAGTTTCAGTATTATTACTTTAATTATGACCTAGTGATTTCCGAAATTCCTATTAAGAAGAACCTGAATACTGTGGCAAGTGCGAAAAATGCTAAGGTAATGGGAGAATTCTTTCATACTGTAAAGCCTATAGATACTGTACATGCGCATAAAAATAATTTGACGTTCATCTTACACAGTGTAGAAAAATTATTTATTAACACCGTAGAAGATAGGCGAGAAGAAATACCTCTGTGGGTTCATAAGGAAGGTGATTATAAAAAAAGTGAGACTTACGCTGTAATGTCTCTGGATTGGCAGACCAAAGGAAAGCTTTGCATACTAAGACAAATGACTGAATATAATAATAAATTCATTGGTTCCAGTGAGTGTGAACACACCTTCCTCATAACGGGAGGTTGGGGATTAAAGGGTGGCACTGATCCAGTGTTCCCGGGAGTATATTATGTGTGTGGGAGAAATGCTTATTATAAATTGCCTAAAAATTGGTATGGATGCTATTCTCTTTCCTAAAATATGCCATGTGAATGATCATCATGGAACCAATGAAAAGAAATTAACACGTAATAAAAGGAGAATAAGTGCTGCAGGGATTATTGGTGATTCTTGGTGATATATTCGGTGCAATAATACGCTCAGTAGGGGTAATACTGAACTCGCATTAAATTAGAAAACTGTCTACAGTGGTTGATCGATTATCGACAGATCCCGCTGGTGGTTTCTTAGTGATTGATACTGAAATGGTTGCTATTAGGTCTATGATTTTGCAGAACCGACTTGCCTTCGATGTATTATTGGCAAAAGAAGGCGGAGTCTGTTGTATGCTGAAAATTCAACAATGTTGAACTTATACCCCTGATAAAAGCAAAGATATGCAGGGATATATAAGTAACATCACTAACTTGAGCCATGATTTAACAGAACTAAAGGTTAATGGTGCATGGGAGAAAATTGGGAAAGGATTTTCCTCAGTGGGAAGTTGGTTTGCAGCACTGGGGAATAGCTTGGCTGGCCAAATACTAACACCATTAATAGCTATTGCAATTGGTGTATTAATACAAGTACTGATATACAGATGTTGTAAATGCAAAATAGAAATAAAGGAAAGTAGAAGTTAAAAGAGAAAAAGGACTGAAATAGAATTAGAAGATAAGAAAAGTATTTACTACGATGTAGTAAAGGACATGGAAGGTGCTGGACTGAAACAAATTAGATTAAATTAGATTGTGTGATGGCTTAATTCGCCATCCTAGGGGCAATTGATGGATCGTAGTTATCTTAGTATGATTTGTCTCAGTCAATTCCTGCTCATTGGATAGTATGATACTAATACATACATTAAAAAAAACACGGCTAACAGTGTGATTCGTAAAACACATGAGAGTTCAATCTGCATCGTAAAAGCATGCAGTATGATCGCAAAACAGTTTGAGATGAAAACTGTTCATGAGAGAGAGAAGAGAAATATATAATGTTAATGAAATTCAATATCTATGTGCTATGAAAATCTATAAAAGCTAAAATGTGTGACGTAATAATGTAGGTTTTAACTAAATGATTATAAAAGGTTAGAAAAGTACTCATTTAATAGTAAAAATGGATTAGCATAAGTTCTTGGAAATGAAAACGAGAAATGAAATTTTGTTCACGTAGCAATACTATAATGGAAAACTGCAATTTCAAAATGTCGAGAGAAAATGCGTTTGTTTACTTATAAATGATTTTGTAGATGAGTTAATGCTTAGTGGGAAACAAAATGGTGTTTTGATTTTAAACATTTTAAGAAGAAATATTAATCACAAATGAAACAGCTTCATCTATATTCAATTACATTTTTGAAAGATTAATACCTTTTCTGTAAATAAATATGTTTTTAGTAGGATTTTCGTGTAGGCCTTAACCTGCATTTTCATTTTATTTTCCATCGAAAAAGACTAGAATGAGCTGACATGACTTCACTACCAGTTGTGGAATTTTTTCTAAAGTTTCTTTCTCTAGTTATGAATAAAGGACACTCTCTCTGCTCGTACAAAACTGTGTCGACTTTGTTGCAAGCTCAGAAGAGAGCGCTTGGGAACGGACATGATAAGTTACAAATGAAATTCCTAGTTCCGAGGAGGAATTAAATTGAACTTTTATAAAAGGATGACCATCGGACAATGGTATTACGTATACATTTCCAGATCAATTTGGTAGGGTAATGATCATCCCTTGGACAGACCATAGACTTCGACCAATGGAAATTGTGCAAAACTGCGAAAAGGATACTTTTGTCGGAAGGAACTATGCATAACCGGGAGTATAACTGCCCTGTGGGAAAAAGAACTGGTGCTGGATATCTTTGAAAAATCTCCTATATTCCTGGCATGCTGTCGAACTGAACTTTGATTTTCTCTGAACTGAACTTCCTGATTTCCTGCACTTCGCCAGCTGGTGAAGTCATGCAGGCAAACCCTTTGGCTGAAGGATTAAATGACTCCAGCTATTGCATGCTGTGCTTTAGTGACTTTTTGGCTTTATCTTGAGTCTCCGTATTTGTGACAATCTGCAACTGATCTTTGGTTTGTATGACTCATAATCTGTGTTCTGATCTCACATTTATATTTTCTCTCAATCTTAACAAGTATTTGAATTGAAATGTATTTGACTCTGAACTGTGATGTGTTGTGATTTTACCCGTACTAAAACGATAATCGATAATAAATTATTCTAAATGTGTTTTTGTGCTTTGACCATTTGAAATTTGGAGATTAGATAAAGATTTTGTTGATTATAACCTTTATGTGTATGTCGTTCCTTAGTGTATAGTCCTTGAATATTTTATGCTCGACAGGTAGGCACTTCTTTATTCCAAGTCCTCATGAAGGAGTGGCTATTCATCTCTAAGTTATCCCAGTCCCTGTTAGCTTTATTTAAGATCCATCGGAGAACCTTGATTGATTTGTGATATTATAGCCATTGATGTTGTAGAGATTTTTATGGGCCAATCTCTGTGATATTGTTGATGATGGTAGCTGAGGTTAGTAAGATGTGTTTTTTGATAAGTATGTAAATAACCCTTTGTTCACGCTGCATCAACAATAAGAATTGTGTTACTGTTCCTATTAAGCATATAGCCTATTGTCTTTCCATGTTTTTTCTGGTTGTCATTTTATTTGTTTTCCAAGAAAGGGATATATGTTATGTTTCAAGCATATCCATTTGTTGTTACTTTAGTGTATACATGATGGTTGTGTTATGTCTTATGCATATGCACTCGTTGTTACCTGAGTGGGTTCCCTAGCAACTGGGTCTCGTGGTGAGAGTTCTGAGACTGGAAATTCTATGCACCAGCTGAACTGTCACTGGCTGAGCTGCTTGCCAGGGGTGGAATGTATTACAAAGCTTCTTAAATAAAACCAGTGGCAACACCATTCTTAAAATCTTGCCTTATGGGAAGGCTTATAACCAACATAGTTGGTCTGAGATGTGAATGGTGACAAGTCAATGATAACAGCTAGAGGCCTAATTGGTTCACTATGGAAAAATATTTTCAATGTCATAGATCTGATTTGGTTTTTATGAAAAGTTATGCTAAATGCAGTAGGTCTGACATAATGATTGCGAAACACATATGTGAAAGTCAATTGGTATTTAAGAGTGGATTGTTATTTCTCTCTATTAACACCTAAAGATGGGTATTTTTTTTTAATATGAAATGTCACAAATTACCTTTTTTGGGGACAGATTTTGGTATTGGTTACCACCTCTACGAAACCTTATGGAAAGAAGATCATTAAATATAACATATATCCATATGTACAAATATATATCCATATTGGTACATAGAGGTCCTTTGGGTCAGCTCTGTTCTACCATTGGTCTGTCTTGAGTGACATTTACACTCTGCTTCCATCCATGATACTGTACTGCATTGGATAATGGTTCAGTTCAGATCAGTCATTGTCTCTCTTGCACTGTGAATGATGGCATTTTCTAATTATCCACCTGAAAATTAGTGTGCTTCCTTGTCAGGGCTCGTTGGCTAGTCCTTTCGTTTTCCATTTTCTCCTTTTATAGTTCCCTGATTAATTTCTTTGCTTCTCCTCTTTTTATTTTAATATTTCTTAAGATGATACACCAGTTCTCCAGGCAGTGCAAATTGTCGCTTGCTTGCTGCTCATTTCATCTGCAATGCCCTGCATCCCACGTGGCCACTTCCCCTAATAAAGAGCCCATGATGGAATGCTGATGTTCAAAGTGTATCATTGTTTTACCATTTCAAGATGGCCAATACGTTGGTTATAAATGTGGCGGCCATGCTGGAAATTTAAAACACTCATAGATTATTTACAACATTTCTACAAGATGGACTCCGGCTGCTATTTTTGCTCAATTTATTGCAAGAACATTCCTGCCGTGTTTAGAGAGCATCAGGTTTTCTTTTTTCTACTTGTATTCTTTTAATTTATTGTGCATATGTTGTTGAATATGTGTGTGTTTTTCTTGATTGCGTCAGAAGGTGACTCAAGAATGAGTCAGTGGATGGATGAATTAATTCATGAGTCCAAAGGTGAATGATGTAGTACATGTATGATGACTTGTTGAGTGCCTAAACCCACCGGTGACACAAGATGCACTTTCATTCATAAGCCAGACCTATTGGCATTGTCAGTATTTGTTTCCTAACATGGGGAAGCTTATAATATTTCCCCCTGAAAAAGCTTTTCCTTCCTCCCTACTCAACTCACCTCACCCTTGGCCCTTTCCCTGCACCTGGCCCCTGTATACATTTACTACCTGCTCAGAGAAAATGGTAAATGTATACTGAAAAAATACATGCATGGAATTGGAGATTTTGTAGTTGTAATGGCCCCAGTACTGTGTAACTCGTAATTAGTGCCTTAGAAGAAGGCTGAAAAACTGAAACCCAGATAGATGAATATAGTGAAAACAGTTATTTGCAATAATATGATGCGGTAAGACTCTGCCAGCAAATGATATATTAAAAAATATGTCATTATTATAAAACAATTTAGTATTTAGTTTATTAATAGTCCATCCCATAATATTTACCTGCAGCAAATCCAAAAAGGAAAACCATGTATACAAACATGAAGCGTAATAAATCTCTCAGGATCATCTAAAATAGAGAAAATGTTATTAAGCGCTAAGAAAAAGTGTCCCAAACAGACTTCTTAAAAAGCATACTCACTTCAGGAGCAACATGCAAGAAAGATATATAATACGTTAAAAAAAAGCATTCCAAAGCCCACTAAATCCTCTTTTAATAATACTCATTATGGAACACAAAAAGGCACAGCTTATAAATAATGTAGACCCAATCCACAAAATACTTAGCAACTGAGCTAACAGTGTCTTAAATGGTACTAAGGTTTGATATTGCCTGTATCAACAAATGCACCAAACGTATATGGTCATCCAACAACAAACATTTCCGCTATTGACACCTCAAGTACTTAACTCGCTTCACAGTAAACATTGTAGCAGGTGGAAAAATAAAACTGGTTTCAAAATTATATAAAACAAGCAGTGCCAACACCAAGAAGTCTCAACCAATACACCTATTAGCTTTGCCTGTCTGTTTTTCACCATAGACGACCAGTTAAAGAAACAAAAAGAGAGGGTGGCCACCGGGCATGCTTGCACATGACTGCTGATCTTCTTGGCATGATTTTTCATTTAGTTTACAAAAAATCATTCAAAGATGGCCACCGCTCAGGTGCATGCATTGCATGGGCAGCCATATTGGAATGGTTTAAAAAACATTTTAAGATTGCCGCCCACCGATATATTGGTTGGGCAGCACTCAGGGCAGAACAGAATGTGGGGGTAGGTGGCCGCCTGGGAAGGCTTATGTTTGTTGATGAACCAACTTTATTGTTTTCTCATAATGACACTCAGCACAGTCAGTTCCAATATTAGTATACAACAAATTATACAGCATATAGAACTGGTACAATCTTTCTGTGAGCATGGCCTCACTCATTCTCATGCCCACAGAATGCCTACCATTTGCTCCATATCTTGGAGTGCTACTGGGGGGCAGCCTCGCATCTGGTAGATCAGCTGTTCCAGCTTGGCAGACCAGTCCACCCCTCTCCTCCATTCTGCCAGGGTGAGGGAGGGTGAGAGAACCTCTATTTGCACACAATATCGCGTTTAGCAACCATTGTGGCAACTCCTATCATCATTTGATCACACCAGGCCTGCCAAAATCTTCTAATATACCAATGAGTGAAACCCTTGTGGTCAGCTCAATCGGCTAGTCCAAAACTCGGGACAATGTCCTTTCTATTCCACCCCAGAATCAAGTTATCTGAGGGCATGTCCATACCATTTGAAAAAGTCTGCATCTGTGGGGTCTCAGCCAAAGCAAGTGAGATGAGGAATCTTACTTGTGTGCCATAAGCGCATAAATGAAATATGTGGCATGCAGGTATTTTAGCTGAATAAGTCTAAATCTGGAGGAGATGGCTACTTTTCAGGGGGTAATCCGGGCGTCACACCAGTCAGCCTACCCACTCCTTCCATTTCTCCTTAAGTGTGTCAAACACTTCAGGTGCGTTAACCACTATTGAGCAACATATATGGAATATTGCACCTTTTCCCAGTCACCCCATTAAGGAGTTTGGCTTCAAGTGGATTATGTTTAGGTAAGTCAGCTGTACTACACAAGTGGCAAGCCAGGACATATCGAAGCTGCAAGAATTTATAGAATTGCATGCGATGAGAACTGATTCTGAAGGTCTTGAAACAAGCAAATGTGCCAGACCAGCCAGATATCACTCAGAGTTTTCATCTCAATTTTATCCCACTTTGCAAAACCCTTTATTTGGGCAGCGTGTGATGTAGCCACTGTCCCTCCCACAGTGGGTAATAGCAAGTCAGTTTCTTGTCCCAGCCAATAAATCGGAGGGCTGAACACCAGATCTTAAAGACCACTACGGTCATGGCTGGGAGGTGGAGAGGGAGATAATCACTATAGAGGAGCCCCAGTATGTTGTCTAGGCCTAAGCAGCGTGGTATGCCGGGTCTTCCCAACCTCCTGTTAGACATTCATTAATTACCAGCAGTTGGGATGGCAAGTAATACGTCGTATAATGATTGCCTACATTTGTCTACGGCTATGCGGGGTAGTCGACCCTCCCAGAGGAATTTGCAAATCATTCTGGATAGAGTCCTAAACCAATGGTTTGGGACTTCAAATGGGAGGTTTTAGAGGATCTATAAGAAGCCAGGAAGTATCATCATTTTAAATAATGCCACTCTCTCAAGTAAATGGAGCTGGAACCACTCCCATCTCTGGAAGTTTTGTTTAGTTTCATTTTGGCAACCAGGGGTGGGAGATTGAGGCTCTATGCTAAGTCCGGTTCTCAAGAGGTATAGATACCCAGGTATTGAAAATTCAACCTTTTACTAGGGTTGCAGGTCTGCCAGGATATGGTTGCTAGATCTCCTTGAAGAGGAACAAGGAGGTATTAATTCCAGTTCACTCGAAGCCCAGAGTCCTGTTTGTTCAGTCTTAGTATTTGCACCCAATGGGATCCCGATAGGTGTGGGTTAGCTAGGACGAGAAGGATATCATCTGCATAGAGTGCAATTCTGTCTTCTATCTGCCTATCCCATTGCCAGTCGTGCACCCATGCGTCACAATGGCCGAGCGTTGCTAGGGATTCAATGGCTAAGACGAAAAGGAACAGGGAGATGGGGCATCCCTGTCTGGTACCCATGCCAATAGGAAAGGAGTTGGAGACTGCCCCGTACACCTGCACTTGGGCAGTGGGTTTGGTGTACAAACATTTTACATAGGTCCAAAATCATGGACCGAAGTCCATTCGCTTAAGGACTGTGGTTAGGAAAGACCAGTCGACTAAATTGAATGCCTTCTCAAAGTCCACCAACAGAAGGGCACACAGATCCCATATGGAATGGAGATGAGCGAGTGCCACATGTATTCGGCATATACCGTGACGGCTACTGCTTTTAGACATGAAGCCATATTGGTCCAAGTGAAGCAGAGTAGGCAGTGTCTGTTGGAGTCTTTTAGTGAGGATTTTAGCATAAATCTTGATTGCAGAATTGATCAGGGAGATCAGTCAAAAGGGGGAGCAGTGAATGGGTGTTTTTCCTTCCTTAGGAAGAACTACAATTGTGGCCATGTCTATTTCAGGGGAAAATGTACCCCTAGAGATCGCTTCTACATAAAAGTCTAGGAGATAAGTGTCTAGGAGATAAGGGTTGAGAAACTCACTGAATTTTTGGTACAAAACCATCAGGCCCAGGGGTTTTCCAGGGATTCATGTCCAGTAGGGCCTCCTATATTTCTTCTAGTGTTAAGGGGCTCTCTAGATTGGAAACAAGGGAGGATGTGAGCCTCTAGAGAGGGATGTTGTTTATGATTGAGTTGATTTCTCTGATTGGGGCCGGGGCGGATGGGCGTAGAGCGTACGGTAGTAGTGGGCAAAGACCACTGCAGTCTCAGTGGATTTATGTCTGCAAACACCAGAGGAATCGATAATTTCAGGAATGACCCTGGTGGCTATCTCTCTGGTAGCTAGCCAGTATAGCAGTTTCCCGCTTTTGTCTCTGTGTTCATACATTCATGTTGTGGATTCCCTAAAGCATTGGAGGGCCTCATCTAAAGATATTTGCCTCAATGAGGCTTTGAACAGATGTAATCGACAGTCAAGGACAGTTAAGGGCCTCTGATGACTCTGCAAGGTTTTGCCTTTCCATCCGTAGTATTTGTTCCTCAAGAGTGATCACTTGGTGGAGCCTTTCCCTCTCCTTAAGTCTAAGGTAACTCCGTGCCCGGCCTCTTATAGTGGCTTTCCTGGCTATAGTGTGCTTGATGAGGGGACTGAGCCCTCGATAATTACAAAGTATGCCTGAAGCTCAGTCAGCAAATACTTGGAGCACCTGGAATCCACAAGGCACCAGGCGTTGAGTTGTGAGTCACCAAACAGGATGTTGGGCTCTGATGGTATTACCAAACCAGGCTGTAATGGGTGAGTGATCAGAACTTTCCCTAGGAAGGATGTCGGTACCCGATAATTTGAGGACATCCGTTGATGGAAGTAAAAGCAGGTCTATACGGGGTAGCATCTTGTGTGCAGCTGACATGTGCGTATATTCTCTGTCTCTGGGGTGCCACACCCGCCAGGCGTCGCACAGTCCCAGCGACTCCATCCAAGGCACAAGTTGCTTAGCCTGCGATAGGTGGCCCACTGTGGGTGTTACAGATGTGTCAATAGCTGGGGCTGGTAAAACATTAAAGTTTTACTATCATGGTGGTGACTTGTGGAAAATTCAGGGTGAACTCTTCTATTGCCTGCAGCGCTGGGGTAGGTACTTGGAGCAGAACGCAGACACCTTTGCATATCTGACGTGGAAGACCCTTTCATAGCTGAATCGTTCCAGAAAGGGAAATTGCGTTCCCATCAGATGGGTTTCTTGCAACATTAGAACAGTGAGCCTGAACATGCGCTGTGTGTGAATGTGGAACAAAAGTGTATAGCAACAAACAAAACATACATAACTACCCCTCCCCAACTGTCTCCCTCCTCACACTTCACCCCCAAAGCATCTGTTGCCATAAACCATTAGAACAGTTCGGGCAAAAACACTGGATTTGGACACCCGCCTTTGTAGGATACGATGGTATCACCTAGTGCAGTTCCGCATCTTTGGAGCACTGTGGCATGTCTAAACTTGGTGGAAACTGGTTGGACCTTGGGGACCTCCCGAGCCCAATCCTCAAGGACATAGGGCAGGTTGCCGGCCACAGATTCGTCTGTAGGCAGTGGTGCGGGATCAGGATGAAAGGAGTCGCAGTTCGACTGAGATCTCTCGCCTGTGCGAGTGCAGGGTCATCCAGGGTCAGATGATTCGGAGGGGTTTCACTTGCGTCTTCGTTCTTTTCAGGACCTTGTTCAACAATGGAGTCTATTTGATATCTGTCGACTGCTTGAGTATCTTGGCGCCTCGGTCGAGGTGCACCATGCGTTTGAGGTTTGTTTTTTCAGTCACCCATTCCCAGGTCTCTTCTGGGGTTTTGATAAAGTGTGTTTTCAAATTGTGAAGTACTTTAAGTTTGGCGGGAAATATGAGTATATTCTGTACGTGCATGGCACAGATTTTTTTCTTGACCTTATCATAGGACAGCCCTGGTGTAGTCAGGAAATATCATAATGCGAGTGGATTCAAAGGTGAGGTTTCCTGCCTGGCGAGCCTCCTGAAGGATTGAGTCCCTGTTTCCGTAGTTAAGTATTCAGGAGATAAGTGGGCGGTGCGCCCAGAGGCACCTGTATGGCCAGGGAGTGATGCTCCAATTGGACCAAAAACCAGGGTGAAAGTGTCCCTTCCAGCATCCATGATTTAAGCCAAGTTTCCACAAAGGTCTCTAGCTGGGTGCACTCAGCATCTTCTGGAAATCAGATTAGGCAAAGATTATTGTATCTGGATCTGTCTTCTGCACAGTTCTCCAGTGTTGTGGTAGTTGAGAGGAGCTTTGATCCCTATTTCTTGAGTGTGGTAACATCATCTTCCAGTGTGGCAACCTGGCCTTCTGCTCAGAGACCCTGTTGGCTACATTTTGAGGTCCTGGCGGAGGAGGGATACGTCAATTCTCACCTCCCATTTCTTGGACTCAACTGCTTCGCTGGAGGCCTAGATCACTTGCAGGAAATTTCCCAGGTCGTTGGAGGGAGGTTGTTGTTGGGACTGAGTGGGATTGGTCAGGAGTCTCACCCCAGATGGTGCCTGCACCATGAATTTGTCCTTCCTAGTTTGTGCTTGGGCGTTAGATCCTTTGTGTTTCCACATTGCAGGGGTGGGGCTGTAAAGTTGAGAAGTGGGGCTGAAACAGCAGTCTTTAAGGATGTAATTTGCAAGAGTGGGCGCCCCACTTGTTGTCTTTTTTCAGGGCAAGCTCTGTGGTGCACCTGGTGGGCCTGTAGCTGTCCGCATTCCAGGGCCAGCCAGCCACCACATGGTCAACCCTGATCAGTGATGTCCCAAAGGAAAGTTCCCGTCTGGCCCGCTTACCTCAGTGGCCCAAGCGAGGAAGCACGAGCAACCGGGATGACTTTCAGGGGATGTGGCAAGATGATAATGTGAACATGGGCAGCTCCTTCCAAGAAGCATTCAACAAGTCCAAGAATGCTAAGAATATTTTCCAATTAGCTTGTCTTTTATTCATCCACAGGACATGGGAGTGAGGGACCCATGCGCCCTGGGGCCGAGAGGTGTGCGTACCAGGTATCATTCCAGAAGTAATTGTGCCCGAGGCTAGGTCCTGGTCAAATCTTACAAAACACAAACAAAACTGATTTGCACTGCCAGAAAAAAGAACACTTAACAGTTTTTACTGTTTGTCTACCATAGAACAATTTAGTAAATATCGCCGCCTCAGATTGTTCAGTTCTGGGTAAATACATTATTGGAAATTTGCCCTACCTGCAGGGTCACCCAGAGGTTTTTGCCTTTTTATTGAACCCTATTTTTGCTGGCTGTAGAACTCCGACTCTGTACACTTTAACCCTGCTACCGAGGGGTAAAGTGCATGAGCTCTACTTTTTAAACATGTTAAAATGAATATACAGCTGATTGTCACATTTATTTGCTTGCAAGTTCCTAGTATATGGTACCACTTGTACCCAAAGCCTGCACATTTAATGTTACTAGGGAGCTGCAGCACTCCTTGTGACACACACTAAAGTAGTACACATGTTTCCAGGCCTGCCACAGCAGACTGGGTGTGCAGCGTTAACGTTTTTGCCAGGCCTAAACCTTGCTTTTTAATACGTATAAGCCACCCATGACGTTTAAAAGATAGTACAGGTATATGTGTTTTATATGGCCTGCAGTAAAAACCTACAAAGTCATTCTTCACTGTGCCAAGGCTGGCTCTCTCATAGAAAAACACTAGGTTACATTATGACAACTTACAATGCTAAATTTCAGTTTGGGAGTAGCTAGAAAATCATGATTTATTTTAATAGTAATTCAAAATCCAACTTAATAGTCAAGTCACATTTTATTTGACTATTTTGGAATTTACTCTTTTAAAAGGTTGTCATGTTCATTCCTAAAACCAAAAGGCTTACCTTCCAATGTCCAGCTGACCCCTGATGACTCCCCTTGGTGAGATGTGTATTGCTCCCAGGCAGTAAACAAAGGGCCCTGGGAGAGGGCAAGGGGACTCCTTCCACGACAGGCTGGCCTGGGGGCTGTACCCAGCTCCTTCCTGAACTTTAATGGATGCCTATTTTGTCACTGGCAGAGGATGCTCACACCTAGGCCTGCCTCCCCTTTGTGTCTTTAGGCAGGATGGCACCAAACCCAGTGGGGGATAAAGGAACTCTCCAGAACTGGTTTAGGTGGTAGACAAAGGCTTTCCCTCCACCCACATGATGCCACGGAGTATAAAAGGGGATCCCACGAGTCCTCTCCTCAGAACACTCCTGTGAAGACTCAGCAGGACTGGTGATGGCTGAAGAACCTGAGGGAAGACTGGACCAGCTTGCCTTGAACCCAGGACCCCAGAAGAGACTTCAAGGGTCGGTTGAGCTGTATGAGGTACAGGGACACAACACGCTTCCAGAGGCCTTTCCATGCAACTGCCTGGCTGACCAGTACCAACAGGACCTGCTCTGGACTCTGCTTCTGGCCTCTGTTGAGTGAGTCCTAACCCCCAGGTGATGCAACCAGGTCCTGGATCCTTGGCTGGTATTAGAGTGTACTCCTCCTGTTCCCAAACTGCAAAGAGCGAGACTTAAAAACTTTTTACTAATTTTCTGCATGGAGAACCATTGGAGATTGGGACCACTTTCATAGCCACAACCGTTGACGTTGAATTGACAGTCAGTCTCAGCTAGCTGATTTGCCCTGCTGAAGGAGATGTGAGTTCCAGAAAAGTTTTTAAGTCCAGAGGTAGAGGGCTTAATCGGGACTGACGCCGAACAGGAACCCTCTGAAGTCGAGGCTTTCCTGGGCACAAACATAGGACTTTGCCCGCTCAGAGCTTTTCTGCTTCCATCAACAACCACACAAGGGCCCTTGCTCTTCAGCAACCTGCCATCATTGATTCCCTCCTCGGATCCAGCTTGCAGCTCACCCCGTCACTGGACACTTTTTCTCCATAAAGGTTTCTAAGTCAGAAGTTAAGCTTTCCACTGGAACAAACCTGGTGTCTGTAACTGACCTGCACTCCATTGCGGCCTTAATGCTTGACTTTGACCCGGTCTACCATGACCAGATAACTGTGGTTGGCACTTTGAATTCTTTGGTGCTATTTTTAAATCAAACTCTAAAAATTCTTATCTCCTTTTGGATTTTTGTTGTTTTGGTGTTATTTTATTTATTATCTATTTTTATAAACTGGCTTGGGATTTTTCTTGTGTTGTATTTTCACTTTATTACTATTTGAGTGCTGCTTAAATACTTAACACGTTGATTACTTTTGTGCCAAGCTACCCAGGGTTAAGCACAGGTTAATTTAGTGACTTTTTTGTGGTTCGCCCTGCAAGGGATTGTGGCTGCTGCCTGACCAGGGCTCGCACCGTAGTCAACCAACAACCCAACTTCTACCATACGTTATCTATGCAATATAGTTTTAATTTTGAAAATACATAACCAAATAATCAGTTTTTTCCATTCTTATTCCATGCACCTATTATGTCCAGAAATTTTACTTGGTATAAAGGAAATCTTGTGCAACTATTCTGGGCAATTTAAAGTGGAAGATAAGTCATGCTGACATCATAGTTCAACATAACTTGCAGCCAATATGGCCCCTTCTTTTAAATGCAAGGCCTTTTTAGTATCCTCAGCAAAGTTAAAGTTAAGTTCTATTTTTACATGCCCAACCTTTAATTGTTGAAAAGTTGCTGTGTTATTTCAAATATTGCTTAAGATACTTTAAGCGATATTTGGAATAACACAGCAACTTTTTATCAATTAAAGGATGGACATGTAAAATCAGTGACACAACAAATTATTCACCAATTTTGTCTGATTATTAACAGAGCTTTCTTTGGCATATTGTAAGAGTTAAAAATATAGCAGCACTGCCTTGTCACCTACTGCAGATGGAAGGCCTAGCTATCAGGGCCAGATTATAAAAATTAGGAATTGTGATTACCAATTTGTGATTTTTACTGAATCTTAATAAGGAAATTGCAATTCATAATGTAAGAAACCATAGAAGTTTTAATTAGCAATTCCCAGTGGGTCACAAATTGACATACCGCTTGAATACTATTGAGGAAGGTCACAGTTTGTGACCCATTAGGAATGATAGCCATCCCAGGGATGGTGGCCTGCTGGGTTCAACAGACATCATGCCTATGACTGCCTTTTTAATAAAGTAAACTTTTTTTAAATGCAGCTTGATTTCCTTAAAGGAAAACGGGATGCGTTTAAAAAAAAAGAAAATGAATCTTTTAAGTTTTCTTTTTTAATCATAGGAAGGGATCGTGGGACCACTGCCTGCTCTTAAAAATATTTTTTTCGCATTCACAAGAGGGAAGGGATTAAAGGGACCTCTTCCCATTTGTGAATGGTTATGTTACGGGTCCCTTGGGTGCTGCGGGGGGTGCCGAGCGCAACGCTGCCATATGCGTGGCTCGGGCTACCCTCCACTCTTACCTTCAACATGGAGAGCGGCTCCGTGCAGTGTGGCGCCGTGTTCAAACAGCGAACGGCTCCTGCGCTCTTCCCGCACTCCGATAGACGGAACGTGCGTGATGACGTCAACCCGGAAGAGCTCAAAAGAGGCTTCCGGGTTGAAAACGATGCAGATTATTTTTGCTTCAAACTCGTCTCTACACGCTGTGAAGGAACAGCGTCTTCGGGTGCGGTAAGGTGGCGGAAGGGTGCATATGTGGATTACCGTGTTACCTTGCAAGGTTACCCTGGGCTATACTCCTGGTGTTGAGTAACAGAACTATTGTTGAGTACATATTTCACCGGAGAATCTTGCTGCCTTGAACTACAAAACAATTACGGAATTGCTTCCTACTATAACACTCACAGTTTCACTGTTGGCAATTAACCCTTGAAGAGGAAACAATTTGTGTTGATGTTATATTGAATTCATTGACCTGATAAGAATTATTATCGGGCATTTGCAAATACAAGAGTACAGACTAGGATTCCTTTTCCCTCTCAGCACTTGGTGTATAATTGTTCTTTACTGTTTCCTAACAGGGGGTCATGAGATCTTACTAGGATTCAACCCCTGTGACGCTTGGTATCATTGATTGTTGGTGGGTATTGTGAGTGTGTGTCCTTGATGGCGTTACTAACACTGATGCAGGTATCACACAGATATGCGCTGGTATTCACTGGTTAGTTCTTTCTTTCAGCTACCCTTGCCATCAACCCTTGGCAAAAACAAAACAAAATAAAAAAGGGAAATAGGACATTCCTTGTGTACTCTTGTACAGAACTGTTAAATTCTTTTTCTTTACAGGTAATAAGAGAAAAGAGATTCTGGTTACCATATGTGGTGATTAATATCCTATGTTCAAAGTGTTGTTTCTTGTTTCAGGTCTCCCTCCCTGCTGTCCCCATCCTTTCCTTCCCTCACTTGATCACCTTAATCTTCTGAGCTGTTATAGCATTCAGAATTGAGGCTATCAAGGGGTGGACCCACTTGAGCCACAAATCGATCCCGAGGATTCGACAGGAGAAATCCGATAGATGACAAAATAATCTGCCCAAGTATCTATCATTCTCTTGGTCGATTCGGGAAAAAGATGGCCACCTTAGAAGACGTGTTAGCAACCTTAGCTATTGTTCAACAGGAAGTAACGGCTTCTAGAGCAGAAACAGCCGCCTTACAGGAGCAATTTAATAGGTTTTCAAGAAATCCTTTTGACGCCTCATCTACCCAACCTAGCGTGGGAGGGTTATGGCCCAACAGAGGAGGGTTTCAGGCGATCCCTCCTATATCTGTGGAGGTTCCAACGCCCATTCCATTAGCTCCCCCCGAACGTTATTATGGGGATGTTAATAAAGTGCAGGTCTTTTTGACACAAGTTTTGCTACACTTCTCTTGCCGACCCAAGGCCTTCCCTTCTAATCAGGCCAGGGTTGCATTCATGATATCTTACTTGGCAGGTGACGCAGCCTTATGGGCAGTACCATTGGTAAAAATGGATGATCCGCTGCTATACGATTGGGATGAAAAGGTATTTGACCGAAGAGCCACCACCCTATCTGCTGACAGGGAATTACTGGAATTAAAACAAGGGTCACGAGAACTGGTGGTGTACATTAACTCCTTTCAAAGGCTTATCGCTGAAACCCAGTGGCCGGAACAGAAGAGAGCAGCCCTTTTCTATCAAGGACTGAAGGACGACTTAAAGGACGTCCTGGCCCAAATCGAACCCCAACCTTCTAGTTGCACGGATTTAATTAATCTTACGTTGCGACTGGATCACCGTTTAACTGAACGAAGAGGGGATAAACGCAGAACAGAAAAACCATACCTTAGAACAGACAAAGGCCGGGTATCGGGAGGTAGTAATATTACTCTTCCTGAACCCATGGAAATAGGTACAGTGCGAGCCTCTTTATCCACTGAAGAGAGAGAACAGAGAAGAAAGAATGGCCTATGTCTATATTGTGGGCGTAAAGGCCATTTTTTGAAGGATTGCATGGTAAAACCTAAGTTTAGAGCAGGACTTAATAGACCTATGTTAGATGTAACTGAGAAGAAGGCGGAAACTGACGTGCTCAAGAGTAGAAAAAGGGAATTCTTGGGCAAAACCACAATCCCTTCTATAAGTGACCTAACACCCGCCATACACGAACACTTCTTTCTATCACTTTCCATATTTACTAACACAGGGTGGAAGGATACAAAGGCCATGATTGACTCTGGGGCTACAGGCCTTTTTATGGATGAGGGTACCTCAAAAAGGCTACAAATTACGCTAGAAAGAAAAGAGAAACCTGAGGAAGTATGTACAGTTGATGGTAGGGTCTTAGTGTCCGGTCCTATTTGTTTTTGTACACAAAAATTAGAAATGGTGTGTGATGGTCTACATAAGGAAGAGGTTAGATTCAATGTTATCAAGGCCCCCCAGTACGGGATCATATTGGGGTTGCCTTGGTTAGTCAAACACAACCCTAGTGTGGATTGGGCTTCTAGAACCCTGACCTTCGATTCCTCCTGGTGTAAACAGAATTGTGGAATCACATTACCTTTGTCGGTTACTGCCTTAGCCAATACGCATACCATAGCCACAGCTGCTGAACAAGACATTACACTTCCTTCTTGTTATCACGAGTTTCAGGATGTTTTTGTGAAAGCCAGGCAGAAGTGCTACCACCTCACAGACCATATGACTGCCAAATTGACCTGGTCCCAGGGGCGAAAATACCATGTGGGCGAATCTATGCCCTTACTGAGCCTGAAAGCCAACATCTCAGGCAATATCTGGATAGATATTTATTGAATGGTTTTATCCAACCTTCCAAGTCCCCTGCAGCTTCGCCTTTATTCTTTACACCCAAGGCAAATGGCGACCTTAGAACGCTAATCGATTTTCGTGCTCTCAACTCTGTAACGATAAAAAATCGATACCCCCTACCTTTGATCCCTGTTCTTCTTGACCAGGTGAAAGAAGCCAAGATCTTTACGCGATTGGACCTCAAGGGGGCATACCACTTAGTGCGCATGAGAAAAGGCGATGAGTGGAAGACGGCCTTCCGTACTAGGTATGGTCTCTTTGAATATAATGTGATGCCCTTTGGGCTCTGTAATGCCCCTGCGGCGTTTCAATTCTTTATAACTGACGTCCTCAGGGAGTTCCTGGATGTTTTTGCTGTGGTGTATATAGATGACATTTTAAATTTTCTCTGCTGATGAAAACATTCATCGCCAACATGTCAAGTCTGTGTTTCAAGCCCTACGCAACAATGGATTATACTGTAAAATCAGCAAATGCGTATTCCATGTACAGGAAGTAGAATTCTTGGGGGTTATATTAACACCAAATGGACAAGAAATGGCGAAGCACAAGGTCCAGGCCGTAAAAGAGTGGGTTTCCCCTTCCTCAGTGCGAGAAGTACAGTGTTTTCTTGGCTTCGCCAATTTTTATAGGCGGTTTATACATCAGTTCTCCAAGGTGGTGTCTCCCATCACCAAACTCCTGAGAAAAAACACAGTCTTCCACTGGTCGGTTGAAGCCGAACAGGCCTTTGAACGTCTCAAAGAAGCTTTTACATCCGCTCCCATATTGGCTCACCCTGACCCTAAAAGGCCTTTCATTGTAGAGGCTGACGCCTCTGACATAGCCTTAGGGGCTATCCTATCTCAAAGAGATCAAACCACTGGTCAAATGCATCCGGTAGCATACATGTCCCACAAACTGAATGAAGCAGAATGCAACTACTCAGTTGCTGAAAAGGAGTTGTTGGCAATCAAAAGGGCATTTGAAGTATGGAGACACTATTTGCTAGGTGCTCAACACATGGTCACGGTGTACTCTGATCACCGCAATCTTCAGTTTATGAGGTCCGCATGCACGTTATCCCCGCGACAACTGAGGTGGATGTTATTCTTCGAGGAATACAACTTTGTGGTTACCTACCGACCGGGCTCGGAGAACAAAAAGGCAGATGCACTCTCCCGACAGGATTCAGCACAGAGCAAAAAGGAAAAGAAGTACACTCCATTCTGAAACCTGTTCAAGTCATCGGAGTTGTCCAAACAGAAGCGTTCCTCCAAAAATAAAAGACGCTATCCAACAACCCTATTGGAAAGAATGGTTAAAGGAACACAACCAGTGGAAGGTTATACAAGGATTGCCCATGTGTCACAACCAGTTACTGGTCCCCACAAAGGCCAGACAGCAGGAGGTAATCCAATGGTGTCACCATATACCTAGTGCAGGACACAATGGAGTGGAAAAAACCTTACACCGAGTGTTAAGGAATTTCTGGTGGCCTTCAGTCCACAAAGATGTCCAACAAGTCGTTCGCAACTGCACGACTTGTATTCAAGCCAAGACAGATCGTGGAAAACCAGCAGGGTTGTTACGACCTCTGCCCACTCCTGAAGAACCATGGGAAACCATTTCAGTGGATTTTATCGTTGGTCTACCCAAAGATAAAGGGTTCTCAGCTATCCTAGTGGTGGTTGACAGCCTAACAAAAATGGGACATTTTATAGCCTGTATAAACGTTCCTAGTGCAGGACAATTGGCCCATTTACTTCTGGTCCATATTGTGCGCATACATGGATTACCAAGAACCATAGTCTCCGACAGGGGATCTCAATTTACTGCTCAGTTCTGGACGACCTGGTGCAAGGCATTACATATGACCTCTGCAAAATCCACTAGCTTCCACCCCCAGACAGACGGTCAAACTGAGCGCCTCAACCAAACACTAAAACAATACCTGAGGTGTTATGTGGAAGAAGGCACCGACTCATGGGTGGACTTACTTTGGATAGCCGAGATGGCGTATAATAGTGCTCAACACCAATCCACCTCCATGACTCCCTTCTACAGTAATTACGGTTTTCACCCTAGGATAGTTCCCTTTCTTCATCCCAGGGTAAACACCAAGATTCCAGATATTAATCAGAGAGTACTACACATACAGAAAACCATCAATGACACAAAAAACACCTTAAGGCGGCCAAGACACGATATAAGACACAAGCTGACAAACACCGTAGACCGTGTCCTGATTATAGACCAGGTTCTTTTGTTTGGTTATCCACCAAAAACCTCCGGTTCCGGAAGTATAGTATTTTTAATCCTAAATACATAGGTCCGTATAGAATCAAGAAATGTATTAATCCAGTTACGATGATGTTAGACCTGCCTAAAACACTACGCATACACCCAGTGTTCCATGTCTCCTTGCTTAAACCTTCATACGCCTCCCCTCGGAAAAGGCCCCCTCCTGTGTGGGTGAATGACGAACCAGAATATGAGGTGAAGGGTATCCTAGATTCAAGAAAAAGGGGTACGAAGATGTGGTATCTAGTTTCCTGGAAAGGATATGGGGCTGAAGAGAACTCATGGGAACCAGCCTCAGGCATTCATGCTCCTCAGTGTATTCGTAAGTTTCATAGACTGCATCCATCCAAACCACGCCCATGTCAGCGTTCCTCGGAGGAGGGATGTGCTGTTACGGGTCCCTTGGGTGCTGCGGGGGGTGCCGAGCGCAACGCTGCCATATGCGTGGCTCGGGCTACCCTCCACTCTTACCTTCAACATGGAGAGCGGCTCCGTGCAGTGTGGCGCCGTGTTCAAACAGCGAACGGCTCCTGCGCTCTTCCCGCACTCCGATAGACGGAACGTGCGTGATGACGTCAACCCGGAAGAGCTCAAAAGAGGCTTCCGGGTTGAAAACGATGCAGATTATTTTTGCTTCAAACTCGTCTCTACACGCTCTAAAGGAACAGCGTCTTCTGGTGCGGTAAGGTGGCGGAAGGGTGCATATGTGGATTACTGTGTTACCTTGCAAGGTTACCCTGGGCTATACTCCTTGTGTTGAGTAACAGAACTATTGTTGAGTACATATTTCACTGGAGAATCTTGCTGCCTTGAACTACAAAACAATTACGGAATTGCTTCCTACTATAACACTCACAGTTTCACTGTTGGCAATTAACCCTTGAAGAGGAAACAATTTGTGTTGATGTTATATTGAATTGATTGACCTGATAAGAATTATTATCGGGCATTTGCAAATACAAGAGTACAGACTAGGATTCCTTTTCCCTCTCAGCACTTGGTGTATAATTGTTCTTTACTGTTTCCTAACAGGGGGTCATGAGATCTTACTAGGATTCAACCCCTGTGACGCTTGGTATCATTGATTGTTGGTGGGTATTGTGAGTGTGTGTCCTTGATGACGTTACTAACACTGATGCAGGTATCACACAGATATGCGCTGGTATTCACTGGTTAGTTCTTTCTTTCAGCTACCCTTGCCATCAACCCTTGGCAAAAACAAAACAAAATAAAAAGGGAAATAGGACATTCCTTGTGTACTCTTGTACAGAACTGTTAAATTCTTTTTCTTTACAGGTAATAAGAGAAAAGAGATTCTGGTTACCATATGTGGTGATTAATATCCTATGTTCAAAGTGTTGTTTCTTGTTTCAGGTCTCCCTCCCTGCTGTCCCCATCCTTTCCTTCCCTCACTTGATCACCTTAATCTTCTGAGCTGTTATAGCATTCAGAATTGAGGCTATCAAGGGGTGGACCCACTTGAGCCACGAATCGATCCCGAGGATTCGACAGGAGAAATCCGATAGATGACAGGTTACCACTGCCTTTGAGTAGTCAGTATAAAATGTATGTCTTGTGGCTGTAATTCAGTCGCAAAACATTGATACATACCATACTATTTCAGTATTTAGAAGAGACGCTCTAAACATAAATTGCAATTCGGTAACAAGTTACCAAATCACAATTTGGTGTTTGTACATTTAAAAAAGCATTTTTGCAGTCTCAAATGGCCCAATTCTGTGACTTGGGCCAAATGCTTTGTACATCTGCCACTACATGTAGTAACACCTGTGGAGTTGTTTAAAGGAAATAATGCAATTGATTAGACTCAATACATTCAATTACTCATTGATTTGCTTACTTTGCTTGACAAAGGTTAATATCAGTGGTTCATTTGAATGGTCGGCTATCGTTGGTTAAACCTTTAGAGTCTTGTACTTACTTTTGGACTTCAGATTTGAGAACTTCCAGTTACACGGCTCAATTAAGGTAGGTGTAAGAGTTATCCCTACGTAACTGTATTATTTGACTAATGTGAACTAGTGCACCACTGGCCACTTCAATATGTTTAATGACATCATCAAAATAATAGCACTTTTGATATATATATTTCATATGTAGTCATGCTGTGTATACGTGCTCTTTATATTTGATCACAGTGCTTATTCCTTGCATTGGACGCCAATTATTATTATTTGCATGTGTTTTACTATTATTATATGCTTATGTTTTATCCCATGCATTTGACAGTTTGATTACTTGTGAGTGTTCCATTATTACTTGCATATGTTTTACTATTATGTATTATCCCTTATATTTGACAGTTGGATTACTTGTGAGTGTTTTATTATTACCTGATTGTGTGTATATATATTTATATATACACACACACATATATATATATATATATATATATATATATATATATATATATATATATAAATATATACACACACACACATTCGCTTGTTGTTTTGCCTGTTTCATTTGTCATCTGGGAAAGTCTTTCTGTTAGAGAGTGTTATATTAATAAAAACCCCACGCTTCATTTTGAAACTGCCTTTTGAAGGTCATTTGCCTCATTTTGATAGTGCTGAGTCTCTTTTCCAAGTGTTTCTTCTTGCTTTGCAGAGTGCCTCATCTTGGGAGTGCTGAATTTCTTGTATTCTGCAGTGTAAATCAAGACATTTTGGTACCAGGAGTGAGTACGGTACGGTTTTAAAGGGAAAAGGGGACAATGTTTTCTAAAAAAGTCAAAGGCAGTTGCAGATTCCCAGCAGCCAAATAAGATGTTGGGGTGGGAAGACGCCCCTTATGCATGTGTAGCAGATGAGGGGCAAGCACAGGCATTTAAATGTTTGCAGAAAGTTTCCTATGAAGAGGAAAAAGAGCTTAGCACTTCACAGAGAAAAGGTTGGATTTTTTTGAGTGCTTTTTGTAGAATGTATGAAAAATGTGTTCAGCTAGAACTTGTACGTGATCAAATACAACAGCAGTTGGTTGAAGCTAAAAATAATTCGAATATGTTAATGTGTCAAAATAAATTGTTACAAGATAAACTGGAGATGTACAAGACAGCGCAAAAGTGAGATGCTGTGTGTGTGAAGCCAGAGTGAGTCGGAGGAAAGGAATATTGTCCACGCACAGCAAGTGCTCCAACAAAAGCTGCAGGTTAATTCACAATACCCACAGGAGGTTTTAATGAATTTTCTGGAGGACTTTACTCATCAAGAGACTAATGGTATTTTAGACAGATTTCAAAAGAAACCATGGGAGGCTTTGTTAATGTGGAGGGAGCGTTTGCTTGATTTAGGAGTCTCTGAAGTGATGTTAAACCGAGGAAAGGCTGCAAAGTTGTGTACACATAGCCCTGATCTCAATGTACAGGAGCAGTCTAGGAGCTATGCAGGTGATGAGCAGATCAATCAGAAAAGTAAGGAAGAAATTATGAAAAATGCTATTTTTAAATATGATTCTAAGTGGGGAGAACAGCAGCAATGTGCTTTTGAGTTGACAAAAGAGGCGTTACAATATGCTTTAGATGTGAGGCCAATACAGGAAAGGGACATTGAGTTACATGTGACAGTCCAGGACGCAGTATGCCAATTGAGTGTGTGGCTAACACAAGGAAAGAAGAGGGTGCTCCTGGGATTTTGGACTAAAATATTGTCAGATTCTGGAGAGTGGTAAACTCCCTTTGAACAACAGTTGCTGGTGTGTTACTGTGCTCTGATAGACACTGGGCAGATGACAGTAAGGCATAATGTAATATTGAGGCATTGAAATTCCTCCAATGCAATGGGTGATGAATTTCCCTAAGTTACACAGAATAGGGCATGCACAAGAAGCAAATGTGATCAAGTGGAAGTGATACATAGAGGATAGTGCCCAAGTGGGTCCAGCAGAAACTGTAGTGTTGCATGAGCAGGTGGCGCAGGTCCCAGTGGA
Source organism: Calotriton arnoldi (assembly GCA_963921515.1). Lineage (NCBI taxonomy): Eukaryota > Metazoa > Chordata > Amphibia > Caudata > Salamandridae > Calotriton > Calotriton arnoldi. The sequence goes on along the minus strand of CAWUFW010012300.1, from coordinate 37,431 downwards.
AGATACAGAGGTGTTACAGGATGTGTCTGAGATACAGGAGTCCCTGTGAAGTGGGGTAAGGAGTTGTTGCATGAGATCTGGGAAGTGTTACCGCAAAGCACAGTTACTGTGTATCAGGTAGACGCTCATTGTCCCACCAGTTTACTAGATAGAAGGTTTAATTCCCTTACAGATGAAAAGGTTAAAATCTCGGAGGCTGAGGTGGTGACTCAGGATTCTAATTTGGTGGGACTGGCTAAGTGGGCACACCAAAAATGAGGACACCTGGGAGAGAAAGACACTAACAGGTGGGCAGAGAATAAAGGGATGCATATTCCCATAGATTTGATTAGAACTGTGATTATACAATGTCCTATTTGTCAGCATACACAACACAGACCAGTCCCACAGGTGGTGAGGGGCCAGTTGGGGAGAGGAAAATCACCAGCACAGATATAGCAGATTGAGTTCATTGGGCCTATGCCAAATAGTTGAGGGTGTACTTATTCAGCCGTGTATGGAGGGAAAGTCAGAAAGGGGACTGCCCCAGCCCTTCTTACTGTGCGAGGGGAAGGAGGGTTTGGCTCCACTACCAAGAACCCTCAACTCATCCCCCAGCTCCAGCAGAGATCATTGCAGATGGAAAAGACAATACTTTGTCATTAGATCAAAACCTGTGCTTTCTGAAAAATGTTACTTGTAAAAATAGTCATACTTGTTTATTTCATATATCATACTGTGGAATGTCGGCATGTTGGGTGTCCCTCCTGGAGTGTGGTTGTCTGTGTCTGAGTGGGGCCTTGAGGGACTGGGAGCCCCCAACCCCGAAATGACCACCTGACCACGCAGACTGACGACTTTGCTGAACCAACCAGATGCTAAATGAACTGTTTTCGACAGGTCATAATTTAAGTGCTCAAATAAGACTGATTCAAACCTATGCTAAAAATGAAATATGAGCCCAGCTTGATGAAAATGGTGATTCCAAGACAGAATATATAAGACTGTCCTCAACAGGTTGTACTTTTGAATGACAAATGTGAAAGGATATTGTTTTAAATATGAAATGAAATGAAATTTGTAAAGCGCGATGGCTACCCTGAGGCCTCCCAGCGCTACGAACGGAGCAGCCAATGGCCGAGCAAGAATGAGTATTAGACACCATTCCTGAAGAGGCATGTTTTTAGGAGCTTTCGAAAAGCCGGCAAATTGGACTCACTTCGAATATGAACTGGGAGGGTATTCCAGAGAATAGCCGCGTTGTGGGCAAAAGACCGTCCTCCACATCTGGCTCTTGTTATTTTGGGAGGTAAGGAAAGAAAGGCGGCCGATGAGCGGAGATTTCTCCTGGGTTGGTATGGGGTAATCAGGGATTGGATAACAGCTGGACCAGTCTTCCAGAAAGCCTTGTGGGCCAAACACAAGGCTTTAAATTGAATCCTTTCTCTTATCGGCAGCCAATGCAGGGACACCAAGGCTGGTTTGGCGGACTGTCGGCGGGGAATCTGAAGAAGCAGGCGGGCCGCACAGTTTTGAATAATCTGGAGCTTATTGGTAGTATATTGGGGGGCTCCCAGATAGAGGACGTTTCCGTAGTCTAGGCGGGAGAGGATAAGGGCCTGGACCATGATCCTTCTAGCTTGGAAAGGGAGGAGGGGAAGGATCTTACGCAGCAACCTGAGTAATCCAAAGCAGGTGGCCGAGAGTTTAGCTGCTTGGTGATTAAAGGTAAGGGAGCGGTCCAGCCAGACGCCCAGACTCTTAATCTGATCTTTCGGGGCTGGGGCAGGTCCAAGGCAGTTGGGCCAAAGCAAGGAAGAGTTGAATGAGGGGGAGTTGCACAGGAGCATAAGCTCCGTTTTGTCCCCATTAAGTTTAAGGCATGAGAGTTCCATCCATCTGGCAACCTCCTCTAGGCAGTAGCCTAGGGTGCAAGATGACCTCTCGGGGTGGTTTAGTGCCACCACGAGCTGCGTGTCATCTGCGTAGGTGATGATTTTGATGCCAAATGGATGGACAATCTCTGCCAGGGGTCTCATGTAGATATTAAATAGTGTGGGGCTCAGGGAGGAGCCCTGAGGGACCCCACAACTGAGAGGCAGCTGCTTGGAGACCACTTCTCCTTCGAAGACCTTAAAGGATCGCTCACTCAGAAAGGATTGTAACCAGGTTAGTGCAATACCGGATACTCCTAGATTTCTAAGTCTAGGGATCAGAGTATTATGATTAACAGTTTCGAACGCGGCACTGAGGTCAAGGAGGATAATCGCTGCATTACCCCCTTGATCCAGGATCCTTCTAGCCTCCTCAGTTGCTGCGAGAAGGGCGGTTTCCGTCCCAAATTGGGGTTGAAAGCCAGTCTGGGAGGGATGGAGTAAATCGTTAGATTCCAGAAAATCCACCATGATAGTATTGATGTGTTTCTCCAGAATCTTACTCACCCAGGGGAGGAGGGAGATGGGGCGGTAGTTAGAGAAGTCATCCTGATTGAGATTGGGTTTCTTTAAAAGGGCTTTGACCATGGCGCACTTCCAGGCCGGGGGGACTATGCCCGATGAAATGGAGGAATTAACGAGTTCGAGAATAGCAGGACAAATGATCTCGGTGGCTGATGTGAGAATCTGAGGGGGGGCAGGGTCTATAGGAGAACCAGATTTCAATTTTGTCAGAAGTGGGCTCAACAGAGCCGGATCAAGGGGGGGGGAATTGATTCAGTGAGGGTTGGATTCCATGTTGTGATTCTGGCATGGGTGACATACTTTGAGGGTTCTGTGAGGATGGGAAGGACAAATAGATATTTTGAATTTTCTGTGAAAAGAAATCTGCCAGGCTATTGCAACGTGTAAGAGCACCATCCGGCGAAGGTGATTTCACGGGCAGTTTGGTAAGGGTTTTGGCGATCCGAAAAATTTCCTTAGGGGAGTTTGCTGATAAATTGATCTTATTTTCATAGAAAGCCGCTTGAGCAGCTTGGATTTCGCGTTTATAGGATCTGATTGCCTCCCTGTATTCTAATTTAGAAAGGTCTGAGTAGTCCTTTCTCCACTTCCTTTCAATCCTTCTGCAGGCTTGTTTTAGCTCTCTCAATTTGGGGAGAACCACGGGGCGATATTCTGCCTGCTGATTTTAAATTTAGGTTTTTAGGAAGTACTGCATCCAGTGAACCTTCAATCCAAAGATTAAAATTCTCAATAGCCAGGTTGAGATTAGGATCGCTGGCTGGTCTGGTAGCTTCCAAGACGTGTCTCCACTGATCAGTGGGAAGACTAGACCAGTTCCGTTCCTGCACGGGGATTATATTAGGGAGAGGGGGGGTCCGGGAATTTCCCAGGTTAAGGGGATTCAAAAGTGATCGGACCAGGGGAGGGGGACAGGAGTTCCTACACTAAGTTCGACACAATTGCTGAAAACAGGGTCCAATAGATGACCTTTGGAGTGGGTGGGCTTAGATACTTTCTCACTAAGCTGAAGTGCCTGGAGATTCTCAATCAGCTCGTTGGCCATCTTGTCAGATGGATCGTCTAAGATGAAGATTGAGGTCACCAAGCACCGTGAAGTTAGATGGGGCGAAAGCTAAAGTAGCGACAGTGGTGGGGAGCTCCTGGGGGGCGGTAAATTAGGAGGCCCGAGAGGGTGCTGGTCGAGGAGACAACTATCGAGAAACTAAGACTTTCGCAGTCCGACAGAGGGTCTGCTGTGATACGACAGGTGAATTTATTCTTCACAATAATGGCTATTCCTCCACCTCTGCCACCCTTACGGTCCACCTTGTATATTAGGTAGCCAGGGGGGAGGGATTGGACAAGGATTGGGTCAGATTCATTTTGGAGCCACGTTTCTGTCAGAAAAAGAACATCGGGTTTTAAATCTTGCAGTAAGATTGCAAGTTCTATGGAATGTTTTGGAAACGATCTGCAGTTTAAAAGAAACATCCTTAGTAATGGGGGGTTGCCTAGCAGGTATTAGCAGGTTCACCTCTGAGTGTATGAAGCTGATGGGAGCTATAAATAACCTTTTCCTGAGAATGGCCAGGGGTTGTGGCCCCTGGTCCCGGCCGGGCGCAGACGGGCTTGCCTTTGGCGCGCCCGCTGCGCGGGAGAAGTAGCAGGTAATAGCAGCAGGTTTTTAAAAGAATAAGACGTTTTGTTTAGAACCCAGTAAATCACGTCTAAAATCGCTAAAGAGCAGCTAACACTCAGCTTGCCTGGCCAGCTGCGCGCATCCGCTGCGCGGGAGAATGGGCATTAGTTAAAATAGTGTCTAAGGACTCCTCCCCCTCCGGTCTCCAGCCCGGAAGAGGAAAACGAAGGTTGCCGGTACTCCCTCCACAACAATCGGGACAACCCGTGGTGGACCGGGGAGCAGTGCAGTTCAAGAAGAAAGTGCAAGTAGCAGGTAATAGCAGCAGGTTTTTAAAAGAATAAGACGTTTTGTTTAGAACCCAGTAAATCACGTCTAAAATCGCTAAAGAGCAGCTAACACTCAGCTTGCCTGGCCAGCTGCGCGCGTCCGCTGCGCGGGAGAATGGGCATTAGTTAAAATAGTGTCTAAGGACTCCTCCCCCTCCGGTCTCCAGCCCGGAAGAGGAAAACGAAGGTTGCCGGTACTCCCTCCACAACAATCGGGACAACCCGTGGTGGACCGGGGAGCAGTGCGGTTCAAGAAGAAAGTGCAAGTAGCAGGTAATAGCAGCAGGTTTTTAAAAGAATAAAACGTTTTGTTTAGAACCCAGTAAATCACGTCTAAAATCGCTAAAGAGCAGCTAACACTCAGCTTGCCTGGCGGACCGTGTACATTCACACGTTAGGACTGATAATGTTTCCATTAAATCCAGCATTGCATACCCGGAGTACAAGAGAAACAGTTCAGTTTGATGAAGATTGTGTTTTATTATTCTAAAATTCATTTATTAGCTAAGACATAATATATAAGCTTAGTTGCTTCTATAGTAGAAGTTCCATGATTAGCCATTTATAGCACTAGGAGCATTAATACGCTAACATGTTTGTCGGTTTGAGTATTTATCACACATTTATTTGTGTAGCTGAGTTACTATTAGATATACAGGAGTTATTTTAGGTGGAATAATCGTAGTAATATGCGTTATGATTTTATGATATCACTGTTTTAATGTGTGACTAATTTTATATTCATGCTTTAACCTAAAAAAGTTGATTTTAGATATGTATGTTATGAGAGTCAAAGGTTAAGGGGTGGAGTGTAGTGCTACATGCAATTATACATTGTGAGATTGTGTATTGACCATTGACTCCATTTTGAATTTACAACATCATTTTGTGCTCTTGCATGGTTTTATTGTGTGCCTTCTTGCAGCTTCAGAGTGGGATGTTTTCAAAACAGCCTTGCTGGAACAGAACGTGTGGGATGTGTGTTTAAAAGTGTGAGAGAGGAATGTACTTCTCTGTCTCAAGCCAAGCAATAGAGCCTGGCCAGCTTTGGTGATTGGACTGGACACAGACTGGTACGGTCAGCCTGGTTTTGCAATTGATGAAGGGAGGGGGAATTTCTAGAAGTCTCTCTCCGTGTAGGTAAAGATATTAAAGACAGAGAATTTTGGTTCTCAGACAGAAGCTCGCCTGTGGAGTGGACGCACTGTCACAGGGAAATCTTCGGTGGTGGTTCCCGATCGAGACTTCTGCCTGCCTGTCAAGGGCTTCCAGGTCGTGCTGGCCATAATGTTGAAAGTCTCTCGGTCTGTGATGTATTTCTCTAACTTACTTTGAGTATATATACTATAAGTTTCATTGCTCTGTATATATATTTCATATGTTTTCATGCTGTGTATACATGCTCTTTATATTTGATTACAGTGCTTATTTCTTGCATTGGACGTTCATTATTATTATTTGCAAGCATTTTACTATTATTATATGCTTATGTCTAATCCCTTGCATTTGTCAGTTGGATTACCTGTGAGACTCTTATTATTACTTGCTTGTGCACACACACACACACACAGATATATACGTGAGTGTACATTTCCTTTGTGAAGAATCGCTTCCCTGCTAGTTTGTGCCTGGTTTGGCAGTATGTTTTTAAGCAAAGTCAGGTGACACTATCGTAGTTGACTGGGCTTTAAGTCAAAACCTTGTCGTGTTTACTCTGTTCCACTTCAGGCACCCTCACTATGCCTTAATTACAAGGGTGGTTATCCCTGAGCAATGAAAAGTTGTTTTGGTACTGCGTGAGGTTCAACTTTCTGATTAAAATTTCTCAGCACAGGAAAGTTCATCGGCACTGTCTTTTGCGCGGCTTTCGACAGGGAAGTGCCATGTGCTATTTAATAGTAAATTTGGGCCCTAGTTTGTTTAAGACAATGGATAGGTTACCTAAGTATAAATTAAACAGTATTATGCTATTGGATCTGGCATACTTGCCGTGGTTTCCCCTGACTTTTTGCCTCCTGGCCTCCGGTTTTGCTGACTTCAGTATTGCTGACTTTAGGATTCTGGGTACTTTACCAGTGCTAACCAGTGCTAAAGTGCATATGCTCTGTACTCTAAACATGGTAGCATTGGCTTGTCCACGATTGGCATATTTAATTTACTTGCAAGTCCCTAGAAAAGTGCACTATATGTGCCCAGGGCCTGTGAATTAAAGTCTACTAGTGGGCCTGCAGCACTGATTGTGCCATCCACTCAGTAGCCCTTTAAACAAGGCTCAGGCCTGCCATTGCATAGCCTGTGTGTGCAGTTTTAAACTGCCATTTTGACCTGGCAGATTAACCAACTTTCCAGGCCCAAACCTTCCCTTTTATTACATATAAATAACCCCTAAGGTAGGCCCTAGGCAGCCCTATGGGCAGGGTGCAGTGTATTTAAAAGGTAGGACATGTACTGTTGAACTTTATATGTCATGGTAGTGAAAAACTTCTAAATTCGTTTTTCACTACTGAAAGGCCTATCTCTCTCATAGATTAACATGGGGGTTGCCTTAAATCATATTTTGAGGGTAATTTCCCATTGGGAGCAGATAGAAAATTGGAGTTTGGTGACTCTGGCCTCACAATTTAAAAACACATCTTTTAGTAAAGTTGTTTTTTTTAAATTGCAAGGTCTGAAAAAGCCACTTTTAGAAAGAGTGCATTTTGTTACTTTAACCATTCTGTGCTTCTGCCTGTCTCTGAATACATGACTGGGTTGGGTGACAGCTGGGCTTTGTGCATTCCCTCTAGACAGTCACACAAAAGGGAGATGGAGTGTGACATTTGCATCCTGATGGCCCCTCACCAGGCTGCTGGGCCCTCCTGATGTAGATTGGGAGGGAAGAACTGACACTTGCACCTGAATAGGGCTGTGCCAGTCCCCACACAAAGAGATGCATACCCCCCTGTAGTGTGTCTGGAGCCAGGGCAGGAAAGGCAGGAACCTTGTGATTTTAAAAGGCCTCTTTGAAGTTTCCCCCACTTCAAAGGCACATTTGGGTATAAGTACTGGACCCTTGACACCACCAAATCAGAACTCTACTAGAACCAAGGACTTTCTGTCTGGAAGAAGAGCTGCTGCTGTGTTGGCCTGCTGCCTGCTGAGTGCTGTGCTACAGGAGGGACTGCCACTTTGCAACTTGCACTGCGGTGTTGGCTGCTGCTTCTTGTCTGGGAGTGAGAGGGACTGGACCTGCTCTCTACATCCTTGAACCCAAGATTCTCCAAGGGCTTGATGACTTGCCTCCTGTTTTCAGAAGTCTCAAGGACACAAAAGACTTCTTGCAACTCTGCTGGTGCTGCTGGACTCTACAATCTGTGAGTCCTACCCTTGCCTGAGGTGCCCCCTCCAGTCCTGGGCCTCAGACGTGGGTTCTGCAGCTGTTTCTGCTCAAACCGGAGCATCGACTCAACTGCATGAGAAAAACTGACGTATCACTCTTCGACGCAGTGCCGTATCAACGACGACGAGTGTCTCGACAGCCAGGCTCGACAATGATGCAGTGCCGATCTAAGGAAATCCCTGCGCGGCTCGACAATTACGCAGCACCGAACCTTCAACATCGTCTGCGAGGCTCGACGACGACGCAGTGGCCTGACTGCGTGGATCAGAGCTGACGCATCGAGTCTTCGACATCAATGCATTGCTCCATACAAGGTACTTTTTCAGCGGACCCTGCATGGGTTCTGTAGCCGGCCTGCCCTCCATCGAGGTCAACCTGAACTTTGGATTTGCACCGGTCCCTTGAGACCTCAAGTAACTTTTTCACTGCTAGTGACTTCTAAGCACTGTTTTCACATGAAATTTTTAAAAATTCATATCTCAGGTTCTAATCATTGTATTTTTGTCCATTTGGTCTTGTTTCAATTAGATAAATAATCTCTATTTTTCTAAACTGGTGAGGAGTCTTTCTGTGGTGTTTTCATTGAGTTACTGTAATTAAAGTGTGCACAAATACTTTTCATATTGCCTCTTAAGTTAAGCCTGACAGCTCTGTGTCAAGCTACCAGAGGGTGAGCACAGGTTAATTTAGGTTGTGTATCTCACTTCCCGTGACTAGAGTGGTGGTCTCTACTTGGACATGGGGCATACCTCTGCCAACTAGTGACCCCATTTCTAACATATGTGTGCACAAAGCAACTTTGTTTTAAACCATTCATAGTAAACATCTTTTTCGACTGTGTGCCACCACGATCTAGACTTATGCTCACTCATGTCTTTGCAAGAAACACTCTCACTAGGGTTAACAACACCAAGGACCATAGTTGGTTTCTAGACATGCAACCAAATGCTGCATAGTATTCCATGTAACAGCAATCTAGCTCCGCCCCTTTAACCAGGTGCTTTCCTCCAGAAGGTGCTTATCACAGTACATACCCCTAAGCTCAAAGCTGCTCGTTCTACTGGTATCAAACTGTTTGTAGTGACCCAAGACTGTAAGTATGACAGCAGGTGTTCAGCAATTTTTCCCTAACAGGGTAAAAGTGCAATATTTTTCAAGTTTTCTGGTTTGTATTTTGTGCCATTTCTCAGTCCACATAGCTTTAGGTGTCTGAGAAACCTCATGTTACCAAAATGAATAAGTACATATACATGCAGTACAAATTCAGTGTTTTTCATGGTTTGCCACTGCATGGATAGGCTGTTACGTTGTTCCATTGTTTGGGGATGGGACGCCGAGAAGAAGTCCCACACTCTTCTGCCACCCATCCTCTTGATACTCACTCTATACTCCTCACTTCTTCTGTTCTCCTGTCTCACTTTTTTTCCATTAACTCTTTCCTTCTCCTTGCCTTCTTCACTTTACCTCTATTATCTCTGACTCTCTCTTTCACCATCATGCATGTCTAAACCTGCAGCACAATTGCCACCCTTCTGAGCTCACCTTTGGGAACAAAAAAAACCCAATATTAACTAGCCTTTGTAAATAGTTGACTGGATCAAGTGCCTGATAATAGGTAAGTATGTTAAGGTGACTTTTTCCATTACTTTATACAGGAATGCACTTATAGGCATATGTACAAGCAAAGTGGCGGAGTGCGGCATTAAGCCAAGAAGGCTAACGCCACGCTCCATCACTTTTGATTTACAAAAAAGCAGCACACCCCTGTGTTTCCCCTAGAGCTGGCACTAAAGAAGCAGGCTAGCACCAGCGCAGGTACCCTTGCGCCATGTTGCAAGGGTGCCTGCGCTGCAGGGGGGATTGTTTATGTGCAGGAAGAGACACCTTCCTGCACATAAACAATCTTTACAGGCAATTTGCTGTTTCTATGTGTGCTGCAGATGCAGCACACATGGAAAGAGCAAAATACAAGCAAAAATGAAACATTTCTCCTCATATCTCCTGCTTAAGACTAGTTATTTCCTGGTCTTATCTTTGGCACTGCCCCATACCTTGTAAATATGGGGCAGCGTCAAAGAGCAATGTGGGTTGTGGTGAAATGCCCACCGCAACACCCATTGCCCTCCCCTTGCATGCTAAGTGTAGCGTGAAAGGGGGCCTTATTTACAAGGCGGCGTTAAGTGGCTTAACACCAGCTTTTAAATAAGCTGAAGCTCCTATCGCAACAGGAATGTCAGAAAAAGTGATGTTCCTGTTGCGATAGAGGCTTGTAAATATGCCCCTTAAAGTCTAAGTATTGACTATCCTCATAACTCAGCATTAGAATATGAATTTAGTCCATAGAAAACAAGCAAAAATCAATAGACTTGCGAAAGGTAATATTCTAATATATGTTGAAGTCGCACCCCCTGTATGATCTGGCCTCCAGAAAATCAAAACACAGTCACTTTTTTGCCTTTGCTTTTTTGTTTCTTTCCAGTTTCAACAAAAGACACTCAATGGTCCCTGCTGGATTCAGTAGTTCCACTTACCACCGTTGACCTTCGAACCCAAGGATATCATCTGCGGCATTCCTCAAGGCTCCTTCCTCAGCCCCACCCTTTTCAACACCTACATGATCCCCCATCCAACATCATCATATCCCACGGACTAAACAGCATATCCTACACAGATGACACCCAGCTCATCCTCTCACTCTCAGAAGACCCAACCAACACGAGAATCAGCTTCCACAGGAGCATGACGAGCGTTGCCACTGCATGAAGGACAACTGTCTGAAGCTCAACACGGATAAAACAGAAGTGCTGATCTTCGGCAACGACACCACCCCTTGGAACGACTCCTGGTGGCCCTCGAAACTAGGACTATCACCCAAACCAACCAACCACACCAGAGACCTCAGCATAATTCTGGACTGCAAACTGCCATGAAGTCCCAGATCAACGCTGTCTAATCTGCCAGCTTTCGACGCTGGGATACGTCTGCCAGTGCAACATGCTCTCCACCAACTTGATGATGGACCATTTGCCCAAGCCTGGTAGGGACCACTTTGCCAGGAAAGGCAGCTCCCCTCATTGCATGCTTGGAAGATAACCTAGTCTGCTATGGCTCACATGGTGGGCAAGGGCTGTGAAAATAAGTGAAGGTCTTCCCATCCTAAATGGAGTGGGATGACTACCACTAAGACTTGTCAGTGCTGTGGTGGAGGGACTCCAGATCAAGAATTACTGCCAGCAGTGTCTCTACCAATTGTACCCATGCCGTTCCTCACTTCTAAGTGAGGCCAAGAACCTGTGGGTTTGGCTGGGCAGGACCGCCCACCTCTTAATTGCATTTCTACCACTATTCCAAACCCAAAATGTGGCCCTTCCCCGCTTCTCTATGAAGATCTTAAGTAGGTGTGCACAGCAATTTAGGGAAATATAATTTTGTACTTTACATTTTCTAAACAATGTATACTATTAGAAATATATGCTGGTGATATTTGTTAATTTTAGCCCCGAATGAATTAAATAACCTATTATTTATTACGAAGCATCATAAATATTTAGCCCCCAGAATATATTCTTCAATATATGGTTGCGTATCCACCGCTGCTGTTTTTGCTATAGCACTATATTTAGTGCTAGCATGAATTTAGGGCATCCCACAATAACTATATAACACAATAAATATATACAACTGTAAAAATTAATTGTGGACATTCTCTTCAGGAAGCTGCCCCATACTGACCTTTTCGATCATGACAGAGTATATCCCCATCTGCTGGAAGCCACGGGTGTAGTAGAGCATGTTTAACCAACTCAAGGACAAACATATGACCATGGAGGCCACATACTGTTCCATGCCTATGAAGTACAGGGCCACAGCAACCAGCAGTAACAGAGATTGGACGAAACTGCATAGTAAAAAGAGCTCTTGTCATTCTGTTGTTATGCTTGCAGACTTAATATAGCAGAATTACATACATTTTATATTTTATTGTTGTAAAGTGCTCAAACTATCAGTCAGCTGCAAACCAGTCAGAAGAAGAAACAGATGGGTATTTCTTCCCAAGACCCCATGCTTTTTGATAGCACCCACACCCATTCTGCAACATACATATTTATAGATTTTTAAAACAAGGCTGCCATTCCTATTAATGACCAGGCAGCTAACATGGCTAATTCCACTAGATGGCACCCTATCGGTACTGCTGATCCTAGCCACCATTTTAGGTGTGAGGTAGTGCTTAATTTGTAAAACAAATAGGTGCCAGTGGTCTCGTCAGGAGACCATGGCAGCGTGCGCCACACATTGTCCCTGCCAGCGCTGCCAGTGATAGTACCAACACAACTAATAACCATCACACTCCTACAAGTGTGACAGATAAGATTATTTCAGGTCCCCAAAGCTATATGAATGGCTTCAGTGGCAGGTAATAGTCATTTTAATGTATATGGAATTCATATTTAACTGTTGTTGTAGTGATCTCTAGGTTTACCAGACAGTGCCACCTTTTGGCAGACTGTCACAAGCGCCAGTGTTGACAATGAAGTGCCAGTGCTTAGCACCGGAAAGCATTGGCTCAAATTAAGCACTGGTGTCAGGACTTTGCAAATCCTGAAAACATATCTACGCCCACAACTCTAAACTGTTTTCTTTTATTTTAACCCAAGGTGGAGGAGGTTGTAGCTTTTAAGTGGAGGGGTCAACCTTAGACAGTTCGAAGCAAGTGCATTACAGCATTTAGGCTTTCAATAAGAATAAATTACTCTGTTGTAGAAACCACTTGGTTATTGCTGTGCATGTACATCAGCATTGTAATTAAAATATATCCATTGAAACCCTTTAATAAGTAAAGGGACTAAGGGATATGTGCTTGATATCCATTCCTTTACAACCTTGACCTCTCTTGGCACAATCGGTGGGAGAACTCGATTTCTTTGACTTAACAGATATTGGGATCAGTCATCTGGACAAAAGTACCATGCCTTTGGGTTACAAACAATTCTTGTGTTTCTGCAACCCAAGAAAGGTTTACAACGATCGCCTTATGATCACTAAAGCAAAGAGTGTGCATACCATTTTAGGAGGGACTAAGGCAGAAAAGAGAAAACAAAACTTTAAATATCAAAGTAAGGTCTGTTTTTGATCTCTGGATTCTCAATAGATAGTTCATCCTGGTAGCTCTTAGTAGACATTATTAAATGGTTGAATGAGTGCATTTCTGGGTCTTCAGTTTAAAGCTCAGACGTCGCCTCACCCATTTTTTGGTGTTTACTCAGTTTCACACCTGGGATTGCTCTATTATGTCATACGTATCTCCAGTAACAGATCATTGGAGGATCACAGGAGGTATCTTTCATATCTTTTTTTGTATCAAGATACCCTCTTTAAACAAGCAGTTGGATGAATGCAGCTAAGTTATGACTCCTAGCTAATGAAGGTAAGAGATCTGTCTCTCGTGGCCTCCTAAATTTCTATACGGGACACAATTTATGTAGATCTTAAGCCATGGTGAATATTCATAGCACCCCAGTTAGGACTAAAGAAACACCTTCTCCAATTGCAACAGCTCTATTGTGAGTCACCACTTCAGAGCAGTAGGGAGAGTTTAGTGCAATCATTTTGAAAATAGGAAACATTCACCTGCTATTCAAATTCGTATTTTCTGCCTTTGTGTTTACTTCTTTGAACAGTATACTCAGGAGAGTAGGGTTTTGTTTATAGAATTCTCATGAAGTTCACTATCCACTTAGTTCCAAATTGCTCCAGTGAACAGGATTAAAACTGCCCATCCATGTGCTGCAACACTGCATCTGACTCTAAATAGTTCCCGCTCTGTATGCGGGCAGAGTAGAGGATGCCATGTGGACAAAATAAAGACAACACCTTTAAAGACACTCTTTTTTTGCAGCCTCTTATTGTGTATTCAGTCATGGTGGACACCAGTGGGAATCAGAACATTTTGAATACCAGATCTCTGCATTTCTTTTTCACAGTGGGAAACCCAAAGGGTGGATATTCCTTCTACTTTCAAAACTTCATACAACAAGTTGTTGTACAATTTTCAGCTCCCACTCTACTTTCGTTTTCTTAATTTTAAAACTGACAATCACTGGTTGTAAAGGTAATGGGCAAGACATGTTGAAGTAAGCCTGGTTCTCCTCTCGCATACATGTTGCCTCTGGACGTTGACAACTCTCATCCTAGGAGGGAGGCACCTCACTGAAGCTCAAATAAGTTTGCAACGTGCTCCTAAGCCTCTGCAAATCAGGCAATTTTGACCGGCCTATAGGTGGGGCACCTATTAATTATGAGCAAATACTTAGTTAGGGGAAGGTTTATGCTATACACACAATGCATTTTACTTGTTAGTTATTGTATCTAGCTCACATGACAGTTTGAAGATGTTCAAAATGCTCCAAATAGTAGATTTCGTGCACCACTGTACAAAGCCATGCATAATTTTGGCAGTTACTATGTAAATATCTTAAAAGAGTGGAGAGTTGTGGACACAAAGAACAATTCTGAAAAGCATGATTTTGTATCAAGATCCTCCACTCCAACTTTGCCTTTCTGCACAGATCTTTGTTCAAATTGGATTGCTATACAAGTTCTACAGGTTGTACGTCTGTAAAAAGAAGGTACATATGGCAACTATTTACCTGTATAGAGCATAAGGTAACAGGTTATCTTTTATTTTGTAAAGAATCATAAATGGATTTATTGAGAATTGTATTCAGAAAGATTCACTTATCTACAACTCAGCACATTCATGGCGATGAAACATGGTTTCATATGAATTTATTGGCCAATAATATGAGCCCATCAATCATGTCAAACTGGAAAATGTTTCATTGAATAAAGCACTCAAGCATTTTGAGATATTGTCCAGGTATGTAAGGTATAAGCATTATTTATGCTGCATCTTGGCAAAACAAATGTCCTCAAAGACAAGGTTGTTCAGAGAACAGGTCTTTCTTTTATTTCGAAAGATCTTGTGGAAATCAAGCTGTTTCTTCTTTTACTTGTTTTCAAAGTTCATCATTGTGTACTATTGGGGGAATAACGATACCTACTGCTGTCTCTGTAGCAGTGTATTTACTAAACAACTTTAAGGTCACTATGTGACAACTCCTACGTACCTTCACCAAGCGCTATTGCATGAAGAGAATCAAGATAGAAAAGGCATTTCTGCAAATTCAATTTTAATTTAGAAGGTCTCACTCCCACCTTCTGTATTGCTTATATTTCTTAATCTAGTTCAAAGTGTTTGACTATTTAAATATTCTAAAGATTCAATGCCTAAAAAGGCAATTTATTTACTTGTAAGTATAAGTTTACATTCTAATCTTCTAGCTAGGATATATATTTTTATCAATTGGCATAGGTTTATTTAGTACTGTTAGTGATCATAATATATTTTCATTAGAATTATCAAGTTATATGTAGTTGCATAATAAGTATTTTAGCAACATTCGACATATATCTTACAACCTGCTGTACAGTGAAATAATATGAACAATACAAATACATAATTTAGAAACATTGCAAAATCAAGTCTCTCTCAATAGCTTTCTGGGGCAGCTTATTTTCATTTGGAATAGTTTTTTGATGGTGAAGTTCGATTTGCACAGCAATGAGACATACTATTTTCCTAGTGTACCAGCAGAAAACACTCTGAATAAACTATTTCTTCAAAACAATTCATACATAATCGGATATATTTCTGTGAATGAATTCTTGCTAAGACAATTTAGCAAGGGTTGCAGGAAATATAATTTACTATACAAGATACTGTTCAGGACATTTTAGAAACTTGTACATTGGTGGCCAGAAGGAACTCAACAAATTTTCCACTACCTTCAGAATCCATGCAGTTGCATAGGGCTGAATACAGAAGTCAATGAAAGGAAACTTACAAAAGAACCTCGCTGTAACTGTCGATGAGTAAAGTCTTTAAGGACGGGCGCCGTTGCAGGAAATATTGAATCTACAGTGGAAAAAATGGAAATTATTGAAAAAGAAGTACTAGTGTGAAATTAAAATGCCTTTCTTGCTTTGTTCTGATTTCTGAAGTACTTTTGTGACTAGTAGGAGTATTCTGCACATGTTCTACCGTTTTTGGATTTGTTTAATACTGAATTAGCTTTGCAGAATTAGCCCTAATATGGTTTGATGGTTAGCTGTTTGACAGTTGTTCTCAATACAAATCAGCAACACATGTTATTCTAAAATGCATTGCAAAATAACTTGTGCCATGAAAGAAAGTAAGAGAAAAAGCTCTACAAGCTAAACGCCCCTAATCCATCAAGATAGAGGTTTCTTTTACCCTTTTACAAACCTTTTGCTTCTCCTGCCCCAATGTTCAATATGGATCTTGCATGGCTTGGATTCCAGTGAATCCAGTCACTGGAACAAACTCATAAGCGTTACCCTAATTTCAGATTCACACAAAGGCCCAGATATACTAAAGCTTTGCGCCGGGTTTGTGTCATTTTTGTGATGCAAACCCAGCGCAAAGTGTCCGTGTGGGATTTACTATCCAACCCAATCTGGATTTGCTTTGGATAGTATCCCAAAATAATACAAAGTTACGCTATACGCTGCTTGGGGTTACTTTGCATCAAGGGGCCATTCCATGGGTGGTACATGGGCATTCCAATGCAACCATCCAAGGGTTTTTACACAAATCTCTAACTACAAACTTTGGTAGATAGGTATTTGGGTCACAACCTTATATCTCCTCAAGGCAATGAGAAATATTTTTATGTCTCCTCGTTTTTTCTAACTTTTCATGTGTGCTGCATTATACAGCACACATACAAAGTGGGAAATGCCTTAAAGCATAGTTTTGGTACTGGAAGGGACATATGCTTCAAAGAATGCAGACACTATGGCGCGAGAGGGTGTGTGTTGGTACATGGCTGGCAAAAGCACACAAGCGCTGGGGGAGAGAAAAAATGCACCACATTCTAGTAGGTATGTTAAATTCGTTCTTTCTCCCTCTGATGCAAGGCAGCACAGCAACTTTGGTGCAGTGTTGCCTTACATCAAAGAATAGTAAATCTGGGCCAAATTGTGTGCACTTCAGTCTCATAGATATCCAGGGTGGGTGAAAAATTCTGCTCCATCGGCAGAGTTTGGGGAGTTTTGCCCAGCTCCAGCAAATCACCGCCAACTGCTGCATGGCGGGGTTTCTCCTAGCACGCAGCTCACCAATGTTAAGTTGGTGAGTGAGAATTTGCGTTCCCTGGCATGATTTTCAAGCACTAGAACGCCTCTCTGCGAGATTTCACAACATAGGACACTCGTGGCAGATTGCTACTGTTCGCGTTGAGAAAGGTGCAGCCTGTGGTGAAAAACTACTCGAGCGGCAGCAAAGAAAAGTGGTGCCATTCACGCTGATTTAAAACCGCACAACAGGCTTCCAGCGCCAAAAATCAGCACAGCATGCCGATTCACGCCTGTTCGAGAAACTCAGCAGAATCTCGCAGAGATTTCATGCAACTCTGCGGAATTCCATAGAGTGAAACTCCCTGAGTTCCACCCACCCCTAATAGATACTAGTTCATAAATCATGAAATAAAACTAGAGGTCCACATAATGCAACCAACCTGTACCTTGCGTATATATTGACTGAGGCTTCATTGAGCAACCCCTGAGCAACAATACTTTGAGTGCTTGCAAGAGCAGGGAATAAAACAAAAAGGTAATCTGTGACGCTCAGCCACTATTGGGATGACGTAAGACAAGCTGCACTAAGCTAACAAGAGTCCATGCTGCACATCCACTCCAGTCCTTACCCCCTGTCTCTGTCTTCAGTACTTCTCCCACCATGTCCTTGTGCAGAGAGAGCCCAGCATCATAACCGTCATGCCCACCTCAGACCAGCAACTTGCAAAACAATTTCACTGTGTGAAGAAGGGGAGGGCCTTGGAGGAGACAAGGGTTTGTGACATCCACATCCTGAGGCACTTTAGCTCACTGCCTTCCAAATCCAACACCAAAAAAACAAAAAAATATTCTGAGGCTGCGGCAGATGTCCTGGGGAGGTTTCAAACCCCATAATCGACTTTGGGGATGCAGAGCCACTAACAATTAGCTCAAAACCTGAACCTCTACAGGGTTTCCAGTTAATTTTGTGCACACTGTGTGATATCAGCTCTCTACCAGGTGACCGTTTGAAGGAAACTGATATTGTGTAAAACATCAATCCATCGTATGAGTTGGAAGATTACCACCTCTTCCAGGTGTTTTTGTGAGCAGCACTGCAGTAAATTAAACAAGCATTTGCAATGCAATCGGTCTCACATTTGTGAAAGTTAGACCTATTGGCGTTGTAAATGACAATGTTTTTTATTTTTGTTTTTTTGTTTGCAGTGGTGTGATCATATTTGCATAGCGCTGTTGCCATTCGTATGACCTCGCGACTCTGGAGAACCAGAAAATGGGAAATAGTTTACGAGGGAGGGGATGTGGAAAATAAATGACACCAATGGAAAAAGGAATTAAATAAATAGGGAAAGAGTAGCTGTAAAGGGTTGTGGATAATACATGACAAGAGAGAGCTTGATACCGGAGGAGGGTATGTAAACGGCACAGGAGACCATAAAACAGGCCCATAAACATCCAAAAAGGAGCATGCACAATGAACTGTCAGATCAGCCCATCGAGTACTGCCTTATTGCCCTATATGCCTGCCTGTCCAACCCAGTTCACGACTGACAGTAACAGCCAACCTGGAGCTGCTCTGCTGGCGTTTGCCTTCAGTGTTGCTTATGTTTCTGGGGCTCTGGATGATGACTGTTATGCATGGCATATCAGGTAACAAGAGGATATTATTAGGAGAAAACGTTTTTAGGCATAGGTGACATGTTTAGCATTTAATGATACAGGCTATTCCATTTGTTATATGCCACTGGTTGTGTTTGCACTCAGGGGCTGCATTCCAATTTCTTACAGAGGAAAACCGTGGGCACTTCCCATTCTGTTTGCCACCGGCACACTTGAGTAGCAACAATAACTGAAAGTGGCAAAGAGGGTGGGCCAGTGATAGCGCTACTACCCGGATAGGGACGATCTTGGACTGATGTACTTACTGGCTGGCTGAGAGACGCGGCTTGCTTAAAGCTTTGTCTTCATGTGTGAAAGAAAACACAAGAATGAGAAATGATTTTTCCAAATTAAGGAGGCGATCTGTTTTGGCACTGAGTGATTATAATCGCTACCATGCAAACGGTAAAATTTACAAGAAGCCTCTCAGTAAAACAAACAAACCTTGGCCGTGGATTCCAAAGTGACATGCAAGGCTGTGACCCTCGGCAAAAACGGATGCAGCACTTCAGCAGAGCCAGTCAACAGAGGACGAATGAATTAGCAGTTAGTTATTTGTAAGGCCTGTTAACGTTTTCTAGAAGATTGCAGCTTTGTCTGGTTAGCCCTCACGTGTACGACCTTTCCCACAAACACAGTCTCAGGTGCGGCCGGTGGGGGGTCAGGTCCGGTTATGGATACCACGTGCCAGCAGCTCTCTGCCACATTGCCGGGGCAGAAGTGTGTGCCACTGCAGGTAAGCAGAAGGCCGCGGGGGTCGAGTCCGTGAAGTCGCAGGATACTGTGGCGTGGCGAGAGCTGGCTACCATTCCCCATCAGCACTTACACTAGTGCAGACTATAAAAACATTAGGAATGCTGCCCCGACCCCGCTCGTATCTCAGGAGGCAGTAGTTTAACTAAATTAAAGAGTGCCTGGCTCAACTCACAATGAAGTCACTAGTGACGTTCTAGCCACGTGGTTTCGGGTGCCTAACGCACAGATCACACCACAGCAGGGCTGTCACGGAGAGCCATCCAATGCTGCTCTGCTAAGTGACGCTGCTGACCTGTGTGAACTTCTGTTACAGGGCACAGGCAGGCAGGTGATCATGACCGCGCCACAACTGCTAATTTATAAAACCAATACCATAGCCAACGAAATAGCCGATAAATTATACACACTTCAGGGGGCACTGTCACGCACACTTACTTTGCGAGGCTCATTTGCAGCAATTCGGTTCCGGGCCGCCTCGTGGCCGCAACAACTCCTGCTGCAACTCAAGCGCGCCGTGGCCTGCCGGCCTGCGCAGTCTTTTCAGACTCCCCAGACTCGATTCCACTCCCAACGAGAGCGCATAGCGGTGGCGCGCGTCACTGCTGCATTTTCAGCGTGGCGTGGGGGCTGGCCAAAAACGATGCCCAGGGCCGTCATTGGTAGCGCTTAAGCGCGCTACAAGATTGACGGCCCTGGGACCCGCTGGGACACTGACACTACTGTCCCCAAATAAATTATAAAGACCGCCGCCACGAGCCACCAGTGCCATGAGGACGCCGCCCCCAAAATTGTGCCACCTGGGGCGGACCGCCCCCCCCTAGCTACGCCAGTGCCCTGGACCGATGTACTTACTGGCTGACTGGGAGTAAGCGAAGCAAGAAAGTTGAACCACGGAGCGGAGACTGTGGCAAAACGAACACAAGGAGCGTGGCGGTCCTACTCCCCGCCGCCTGTACGCGTTCCCTGCCTCTGTGACTGCCCATAGTCGGGCCCCGGTCAGAGCTCCAGCAGCAGCCTCAGCTCACACAGCCTGGTAAATCTGGTCCAGCCCCGACGCCTGTACCCAGAAACCGAGGCATGGCCAGCCCATGGTCTTACAGCCGGACCGTGGGTTTCGGAAGTGAAACCGGTGGTGTGCGCACACTACGGGCGTTATCATATCAACAGCATACCTGGCACCAGCTGCTGTGAGTGCCTTATGACGAAGGGCAGGCAAGGCTGCCTGACCAGAAGCAATACCTCGGAACACATCACATTTCACCCTGAGACTCTGGCATTGTCACATCTTTTCGGATATCAGTGCGAGAACTTATTTTTTTATGGCAGACACCCATTTTCAGTGCCCGTACCGGGTGTGAAGTGTATTTCAGTTCAGGCTCTTGTCAACCTAGGTTTCATCGTGTAAACAGGCCCATGCTCCAGGAAGGGCAGCAGAGGAAAAAGAGTTCTACCAAACAACACATAAACCCTTAATGCATAAGGAAACTGTACTTGGCCGGTGCTCCTTGGCATTCAACGGAAGTGACGTATCGGCTGCGTCAACCAGTTAGAAGGCAGCCAGAAGCCAGCAAAAAAGAGCGACAGTGGACTCAACCTATCGTAAGCAACAGGTAAGTAGCAGGCAGGACAAAAGTCATTTTGTTCTTACAACAGGTCTTACAGACAGCGCATGCGCACTGCCTAGGCTCAACCTAAAAAAGGGTCTGAGTCATGCCAAGGCCTCCCTGCCTCAGTCAATCATGCTCTGGTCCTTTCTCTTCCTCCATCCACCTGTCCTGGATGTCCAGGAACCCCACACCCTCACCTCGCCTCACAATAGCTTGCTGTGTAGCAGTGTTCTGGGGTAAAGTCGAAAGTACAGCAGCAGGTAAGATAAACATTTTGAATGCATTTCGAAGCTTTAACCCGTTGCGTGCGCCCGTCGGCCAACGGCCGTCGCGAGCACTACCTCTGTAGTGCTGCGAACGTCCGTTGGCCGACGCGGCCCCGCCCACTCCGCTAAAACGCCGCACCGCGGCGGAATTGCCGCCGCGGTTAAGCGGTTAAAGCACCACATATGCATCCACTTTGCAAGTGTCCACCACCCTTACCAGGGGCCCGCAGCAAAAAACCTGGTACGGGCTCCACTTCGTCCCCTACCCTGCAAGGTCCCCAGAATGCGACAAAATTCCATGGGCAACCCCTAGCCCAGTAAACCATTTTCTCAGCCCTCATGCACCGGTCCATATTTGATTCCTAGGCATGGACCGATGGAATTCCACTCTGGCACCACATTCTGATCATATCCTATCTGGTCACTATGAAAGCCACATTACAGAACAGTGTATACCAGTCTAGTGTTTGCGGCTGCCCGCGGCCCCCGCAGGGGGCCACCTAAAAGGGCGGCCCTTTAGTGCCATTTGGGCACAAACGCCACCCCTCCTAGTCTAGTGGTTGGACTCAGGGTAGGAGTCCTTCGCCTAGGCGCGTCACTTCCGGCGCACGCGCAGAGGTCGGGGGAGGGTACTTATACCTCCCTCCGCCTCTTCGGCGTCCTCTTTGCGCCAGACACGCCGTCTGGACACGTAGTCCAGGCTCGCCGGGGTCATCGTCGTGCCGTCGGGGTATTAAGGTGAGTCAGGGTTTGTGTCGCCCCTGCCTCTCTCGGTCTATCTCCGGTTGTTGTGGCGTTAGGCTGTACTGATTGGCCGGGTGGCGCGAGAGACCCCAGTGGTGACCCGATGGTATTGGTGGGTCCGGGAACCAGTCGGGTGGTGTGCGTGACTTGTTCCCCGGCGCGGAGGGGGATGGAGAGGCATTCCAGCTTTTGCATCTCTAAACGCCCTGCCGTCTGTGTGAGATCGCGGGTACACCGCCGAGGGCACGCCGTTTAGTCGCGCTGTGGTCGTCCCGGTCTTGCTCCTTGCCCGATCGGCAGCAGCAGGGGAGTTTGTACATCCGCTTTGCTCGTCTGGGTAGGGGTGTTGCAGTTTTGGCATGCACCTCCCCTGCTGCGGACGTTTGGTGCGCCGGTGGTGCTTCAGCGGTGCTCCGTGTCCGCTGCAGCATGGGGGCTTCTCCCACACGGTTACAAACTGCAGCACCAGGGGTCCGACCTCCCCACTCACCTCGTGCAGCCTGCAAATTGTTTCCGGCCCTCCTGAAGAGGAGGGTTTGAGGCAGTGAAAGTGATTTCCCCCCACCCCCCATCGAATTATGCGGCATTGGTTAACTTTTGGGGGTAAGCCTGTATGGGGCACATGGCGTGTGGGAGGCTACTTGGCATCCATGTTGTGTCCAGGGGGAACAATTGAGTGTGAGTCGGTGGCCCGCAGTCTGACGGGTGCGCAGGCTCCCATCGTGGTTCAGGGCACGGAGCGGTCACAGGGTAGACCGAGGCCGATGGGCAGAGAGAAATAGCTGCTGTCCCGGGCAGCCTGGTGGGTGGTAACCAGCGCCACTGCCTTGGGTTGTGGGGCCAGGGCCTGTGTCCCTTCGTCGGCTATATTGAAGAATGTAGGACTAGAGAGCAGGCAACTCCTCGAACGCTCGGTGACTGAATTAGTCTATGGCTGTTGGGTGGCTACTTATGTGATCTGTGGCTCCGGGATCCCTCAGTATGTGCCTTCGCCGGGATGAAATGATAATTCAAATAAATTAATTTGTATGCCCAGCAGGTGGCAGGCAAGTGCTACAGGTGAATTATGTTGTTTGCTGTAACGATCGCCAAAAGCTGTTATAAGTCTCAGAAGCCAGGGCTGTAAGCCAACATGCCGGTCTACATGGCAGCGATCTCTACAGCCGTCTTGCACAGTACGAGTTCACATGCACTGCCAAATAGTCGCACCCTAACGTTTAGAGAGAAACGTGTAACAAAACTTTCTGCCAGTAATCTTAAAACTTGTGGTGAAACAGCGCACAGCTCTTAAAAGTAAAACCTACTGAATAGGCTAGTGTAATTTTCCAGTTTCATGTGGGCAGATTTTCGTTTGACTTTGTTGTATACATTTCAATATGCTTCCTTTGCCCTACCGTAGGACCGCTGGACATGGCAAGGAATTGTAAAGTGAGATTGATTTGTGGCATGGAAGGACATTGAGTTTCACGGAGTGCATTTCAGCTGAGGTATTAACGCAAATAGCTTCAAAGGCCCTTTCATAATTAAAACTTCAATCGCTGCGACTGTAATAAGAAACCTGATAAGGAGTACCGGGTGAGGTAGCCAGGATGCCGTTCCCTGTGTATTTTAATTGAGGGATTTCGGGTTGCGGGGTAGACGGCGCTGACTCCGGGCCCTAGGGGGCATATGTTTAGCCCCGGACGGTGCCCTGTTGGCCTGATGTTCATGCCCTTCGTGCCTTTGGTGAATCTGCACGTTTCCCCCATGTGTGGGGGCAGACACCGGAGCCAGAAGGTACGTTACAGCTTGCACAAACAGCTGGGAGCTGGTAGAGACAGTGTACGCTTGAGACGAAGTACAGCAGAGACGAAGTTTCTTTGATGCGCCGTGTGTGCTAGGTCAGTGGACACCTCATTCCAATGGGCGACTCCCCAACTCAGGATGGAAATTAGCTCTGTGCGGGATATGTATGGGGGAACGGGACAGTTTAGACGGCCACCTCGCGGTGCCTTCACCTACCCGATTCATCTGGATGAATTGCCTTGCGCAGTGTTTCATGTTGTGTGTGGACAACATGATGCCAGTCCGTGACTGACAGCTGTGAAGTTGTTTGCGAAAATGTAGACGCATTTATTGTTTCAGTTGGTGGTGTGTTAATGCGACACGGGTCTGTGTTGAGGGACGTTCTGTGTCGAAGGTTGATTGTGACGGAGGGTGGGTTAGAAAGTACTTGCATGTGTTGGCGGTTCTCCTCGCCAATCGTGTTCTAATTTTGGGACACTACTTTGGATCTGGTCACGTCGTCGGGAGGTCACGCTCTTCGGTTCATTGTGAAGCGAGGTGAGTGGCTTGCCACGCTCTTTCGCCGTAATGTAATCATCCCCAGGCGGGTCTGGGGCCACTTGCTCGCCTCCGGGTGCGCCGATGGGGCCGTCTTGCGTAGGGAGATTCAGGCGGCAGTTTTTGGGCCTCCCGGTGCGACAGCGGGGGTGCAGAGTCAGGGCAGTGGGGGGATTTGGAGGTTCGGGTGTGCGTGCTTGGCATCGGTGGCCCGCTCCAGCCGACCCACGCCGCACGAGTTTGGGACCAAGGTCTTTGTCTCCGACCGAGTGTGACCCCGCTGACATCCCCTCCCAAGCACCTTCTATTACCACGTGGGCAGACAGCCAGACCCATTTTCAATGCAATCTTGAGCAAGTGGCCAGGCAGCAGTAAGATCGGATGCCGCCGGAGCCAGCGGTGCGTGACTACTGGTGCAGTATTTACGCTTGTTTTGGAGACAAGATGGGGACACTAGCACCCAAACAGGCGTGTTTGGAACTGCGAAACCTTTATGGAATCCCGGCTCTACATCTAGTGATTCTGGGTAAATCGCTTATTTCCCCTAGCAAATTCGAATCGTATCTGGCAGTGCGCCAGATCAGATTTGCATTGCAACCGGGACTTATTATTAAAGTGCGCCAATCGGCATGACGGCGTTTGTGCTTTTAAACCTGCCAATAGTAAGCACTCTGGGGGAACAGACTGATGGACCTTGCCAGGTTATCCGCGTCCATGGGGCCATCTGCCAGGCTGATGCTCCCTGCTGTTCTGAGCTGGCCCAGTTCTCTTCAAAAACGGTAGCACCCAGCTCAGAGGGAAGACTTCATTGTGCCTTTTTCCCCTTTGTCACGCCAAAAAGGTGCAACTCTAAGGTATCATCGCAAAGGTGGCATGACGGGACAGTGGGCGTGCACCAGAGCGGGAGTGCTCGGTGTAGGAAAGTTGCGGACGGCACGGACCATCAAGTTGGGTGCCGCCTCAGAGATATTTACATGTTGTTCTCTCCTCCCCAGTAATTCTGCGAGTTTTCAGTCGCACCGGACCTGCAAGGTGCAGAGTGTCTAGTTTGGGACGGCACACCAAGGGTGGGTCTCCCTAGTGCAGTCAGCTTGGTACGCCTTACAAGGGGGCAATAAGGGTCGGAGGACTGGGCGAGTAAACCTTGGTCCGTGGTGCGGGCCCGAATAATTAGACATTGTGTGGCTGTACTAAGTACCTTTAAGTGGTCAGGTGGCACATTAGGATAGTTGTGCCGAATAGGTAATATAACTGGCGCTCATGTATAATGTTTCTATACCTTTGCATTCACATATACATTTGTATAATTAATATGTAATTCTCAATGCGCGTAAGAGTAACGCTATGAATGGCGGGGACCTGGTGGAAGGTGGACACATCGCCTTCAGCACCTATGCTAAGCAAAGATTTAAGCTTAGTGCTGAGGGTGATATAATGTTCCCTGGTCTTTCTGTGGGGCTTCAATAGGGTAGGAGGACCCAGCGGCAAGGGGCAGCTCCAGCTCAAATCAGCAGGCAATACCACCTGCCCCCCGTCTGAGCTTCCCAGTGCGGAGAATTATTAATCGATGGTGGAGGAGCGCTGCCGCAGGGTCATTCCCTGTTTTAAGGATTATAAAGCATTAGTTCCCCGTATAGTAGGCAGACACGGGTCTAGCAGCCACGGGCTAAGGCACCCAATGTAGGGATCGTGGTATGACCTCATGATCACAGGTTTTGATCCCGGCAGGCCCACCCAGCCTTTCATCCTCCGGTGGCCATTCAAATGATTTATCATTACCTATTGTTGTAAGAAAGTATCACGGATAGTGTTTCTTAGAGCTGATTTACATTTAGCCCACAGGGAAACGGCAGCAGCTTGTCTTTGGCTTGAATCGGAACTGGGGCAGACGAATGCTCGGGCTCGAACTCTTCCTGTGGCATGCCACGGGGGTATACTGCCGGGGGAGTGTAGACAGATCTCTAGCACATTTAATGTGGATAGGTCTTTGGGTTCATCCTCTGGTCTCAGAGGTCAATAAATATAAACCTATGCTTATACAAACCGATCGATATTTTCCTCCTGTGGAGTTCGGGCCAGTTGGGCGGACTCACCTCTAACTTCAATTATAGCAGATTGGTTACTCAGCAGCAGTTGCGTCGCTATGCAGTTTAGTTCCAAACACTGTTCGTGCTAGAAGCATGGAGATGTGTTAGTTGGTGTAGGACTACTAGGGAAGGAGGTGTGTAGTTTCAATGCAAGTGTTTTAGGTGTCAAGGGGTGGTGTTGACTGTTGCAACATCAGAAGAGTATATAAGGACACCAAAGCTTCCCTTGTCTTCCTCCGTCAAAGCCCGACCATGTCCGTTGAAAAGCTCCGGCTGATGTTTACTGCTCAGCACTAGCAACTGTCTCGTGCTTCCACCGCACTGTTGAGTCACAGTCACGAGCGGATTCTTTCAGGGTCAGCTGGCTGTGGGTCAAGAAGCGCCAGTGCATCAGTAGCACGGAGCGGCTCACAGCCAGACGCGGTATCCGATGCAAGGGGCATCTGTTAGATTAGAGCCCTACTCAGAGGTACCACCTTACGTGCTTGGAGGTCTGTGGGCACTGCCTTGCTATGGAAGCCATTGTCTAGCAGGCTGCTCTGAGCAGTGCAGTTGCAGGCGTAAGCAACAGTATCAGCTGCCAGTTCAAACATGCATCTTTCACTAATTTGCTCAGATAACTGGGACAGGAAGTAAGGCGGGCTGGATAACTCTTGCTTCTACCTGCATTGGCCATCTTGTCAGGAGTGATTGTCAAAGGGATTGCACTTAAGCCAGGTAATGTGAGCACCCATCCACACCAAGCCGATTGTTTAGGCCACCCTGGGACACATTTACACAGCCCAGCAGCAGGCCCTTGTTGTTGTCAGTGCAATGAATTACGAAATTGAACTGAACAGGAGGCGTGTCTGGGGTTACACCAGCAGAAGTTTGGGGAGAGCTAGACTCCACACATGGTCAAGGTGTAGGTTTAAGTAGTTGGAGTGGCACTCTTAGTTGACCAGGGGTTCGATGCTACACGAGGGCATCGCCGTGTTGTGACCAGAGCATGGGCATTGGTGTTTCCCAGGGGCAGCAAGTGGAGGCAAGGCTCTTTCAAATCTGGCACAAGAACACAAGGTAGTCAGGGCCAACTTATCTGTTGGGTGACTTGTGTAGGCACCTGTGTAGTTGTCACTCCACAAAGGGGTGAGTTGTCTCCAATAGTGGGAATAACACAGATATGTGTCTCTGGCCTTACAGCTGGGTGGAGCCTGTCATTTAGAGGTACGCCCAGGTGAAAATTGCGTATTTAAGGTTTGCATGAAAATGCGGTTTGTGGTATCTCCTAGCGGACCCACTGAAGGTACTGCAGCTAAACAGGGAACTGGGAATCTTGGTTTCCGTCACTTTGGCAGGTTTAAAGCATCCAGGGTCGGAGATGGACAGTAGGTACTGTGCTGCTGTGACCCGACGGCAGTGAGGCAAGCGGGGTGTGCTGCGTAAGTTGTAATTGCAGAAAAGGGTGAGGTGTCTCCAATAGTGGGTACAAGACATATATTGTTTCAAACCAGCTTTGATACCATTAAGGTGTTCACCAGGGTTTAACAATCAAAGGGGTTTGTGCAACCGTCTGGTCAACGGGGGAAGTAAGTGCACCCAGAACCTAGGGTAGGGACAAGTTCCTGCAGTTAAGCTCAAATGCCTACCTGGTTAGCCAGGGTAGCCTTGCTGGGTGGTGTTGCTGTCAGCCAACATAGTGTCCCTAGAAATGGGGAAACAAGGTGTCAAGCCCAAAAGGCTACTATGTAAAAGAACATTTGGCACGTCCAGTGATCAACAATGATAAAATTTAGCGGAGCAGGTAATTTTCCACCTATGGGGTTGCCCAAGGGTGGGCAGTGGGAACGCCCCTGCCCCCCTTTTCAAGAATATTCTAGGTTGGGGGTTAGGTAGGACTGAGTCAATCCTTAATGTTAGGCACCTTATCGCTCAGTGCGCACTGTATTACATCAGACAGATTCTCTTAGCTGGCATGCCTAGGGGGTTCACCACAGAGGGAGCTCAGCTGGCGGAATTCCCATAGGAATAAGGGATGCATGGAAGGGATGCATGGCAAGGGCAGGTGGGCCCCCTTGCTCATTGTCACATGCTGTTAGTTATGACATTCCTGTGCGTCATGATTTAGAAAGCAATGGGACGGCAAAGGTTAAGCATAATCCTCCTCGCCCGAATAGCCAAAGCGGGCAGGCGGGGCAGGTTTGCGTTGATTCAGTTAGGCGCTATATTCTCTGCCCTGGTAGCCCTAGTAGATAGGCTGGTTGTGGAAGCGGTCATCCAACATGGGCGATGCTGTCCCACAAATTAGGGAAGAGGGTGTTAAAGCACAAAAAATACTGGAGGATTGCAACTACAGGTTGCAGGAGGTGGGAGCCTACATTAGCCTCACGGGTAATATAGCCATGGTAAGAGTAGAGTTCCCTTTTGGGAGGCCATCACATTCCAGGTAGTGTGAGGCAGTTGCTCTTCCCGGAGCAGGATAAATTGCTCCAGGCGGTTTTCCCAGACGCAGTTTGTCTGGATGGGGTCCCCTGGAATGAGATCGAGCAGCTCTGAACAATTTGGAGCAGAGACTGGTTGGGGGGGTCTCCTTAACATCTTGGTGATCCATTTAGGAGGCAATGACCTCACTGCCGTGGGTAAGGGGGCATTCTTGCAAGCAATGAAGGCTGACTTAGGTGAGATCAGCATAGACATGGTTCAATGTGAGCTCTGGTGGCCTGAGATTACTCACCGCAGAGTGGGGCACGGGCTAAGTCAAAGGAGGCCATTGAACAGCCCTGTAAGAGTGAACTGTTCAGGGCGTAAGTTTGCAGACCAGAGGGGTCTGGGCTTCATCAGACACGTGCTGATTGAGGCTAAGGTCAAGGGCTACTTTGAAACATGGTGTTTATGGTCACCATTGGGTATGGATTTGTTCCCTTGACCTTGCAGGGGGCCCTGGAAATGAGAGGTGGCAAGTGAGAAGACAGCTGTCTTGAGGGCACTGGCCATCCAGGCCTACGCCTAAGGTTAAGTTGACAAACCTGGGGTGCATTTGTCACAGCATGGACACGTTTCACTGGACATACAGGAGGCCCTAGAAAGCAGGTTACAGGTGAGAAATTAGCTGTTTTGGTGGGGGGGCCCTGGCTGCGACGGTGGCCGCCTCCAGAGCTGTGGCGGAGTTACAGGGCGATCTGGGAACAGACGGGTACAGTAAGGGTACCTCTGCGGCAGACTGGTACAGTAAGGGTACCTCTGCGCGGCACAATAGGGGTGCCAGAGCCAAAGACCAGGAGCCTCAGGGCAGGTTCCTGGAAAACCGCGACGGCGCCCGTTAGTCCTTCGGGCGGTTGGAGGCCTGACCACCCGGGGGTTTGCCCTGCTACGCTCCGCCCTGAAAGGGGCGTGAGTAATAAGGGACCAATGTGTCACGTGATCCGGAGGAGGATCACACAAGGTGTAGCACTGATTGGGTTTCCCACAGTGCTGGCTCATCAGGCGGGCGGGGCAGCATAGGTTGGTACAGCTGCCTGCCCTTGGATCGCCCGTAAGATAACCCACCATATTGCATACTTTTGTATGGAATAAACCTGCAGCAATATTTTCCCATAACAAAAGTTGTCTTGTGTATTTATTTATTCATGCATGCTCAGACTGTGGGTGGGGATGTTGCCAATAATGGCACTATGCGGCTGCCCGCGGCCCCGCAGGGGGCCACCTAAAAGGGCGGCCCTTTAGTGCCATTTGGGCACAAACGCCACCCTCCTAGTCTAGTGGTTGGACTCAGGGTAGGAGTCCTTCGCCTAGGCGCGTCACTTCCGGCGCACGCGCAGAGGTCGGGGAGGGTACTTATACCTCCCTCCGCCTCTTCGGCGTCCTCTTTGCGCCAGACACGCCGTCTCCCACCCTACCGCTTACCCGGCGTGGGGTTGGCTGGCAAAGTACGTAGAACGTTGTAATGTTTTCTTTTTTCGTTGCAGGCGGAGTTACAGGGCGATCTGGGAACAGACGGGTACAGTAAGGGTACCTCTGCGGCAGACTGGTACAGTAAGGGTACCTCTGCGCGGCACAATAGGGGTGCCAGAGCCAAAGACCAGGAGCCTCAGGGCAGGTTCCTGGAAAACCGCGACGGCGCCCCGTTAGTCCTTCGGGCGGTTGGAGACCTGACCAACCGGGGTTTGCCCTGCTACGCTCCGCCCTGAAAGGGGCGTGAGTAATAAGGGACCAATGTGTCACGTGATCCGGAGGAGGATCACACAAGGTGTAGCACTGATTGGGTTTCCCACAGTGCTGGCTCATCAGGCGGGCGGGGCAGCATAGGTTGGTACAGCTGCCTGCCCTTGGATCGCCCGTAAGATAACCCACCATATTGCATACTTTTGTATGGAATAAACCTGCAGCAATATTTTCCCATAACAAAAGTTGTCTTGTGTATTTATTTATTCATGCATGCTCAGACTGTGGGTGGGGATGTTGCCAATAATGGCACTATGCTCCCCCGCAAATGCCTAGTGTGACCAGCTGCTGGGTGAGCTCCAATGGGAACTACACGACCTCGAACAGCCTGCAACCTATTTTCTTTCAGGTGTCCTGAATCTTGGGGCATCCCCAGAGTGTGTGCACGATGGTACTGCTCTGACCGCAGCCCCACAAACAAAGATCTGGGTCAACTCGTCCCATACGGAACACCCTGGCCCTGGTGAAGTCTGTTCTATGGAGTATCTTTAGTTGAATTGACCTAAAGCCTGCTCTAATGGCTACCTGACGCAGATAGCGGCAAGCCGCCCCCAGTCATCATCCCCTACCCTGCCCAGGTCTTGTTCCCATTTGTCCCTGAGCTTGTGCAACAGATGCATACTGTTTCAGCCGAGACATGGCGTTACGAGTCAAGGTAGCCCATAGTACTCTGTACTTGAAGTTCGTTTCGTCTGGAGCCTCTTTCAACAATCACTGTAGGGTCGCAGGTGGTGACACAATAACTGATATCGGAGATTTTGACCCCCAGTCAACTTTTATTGCTCCTGTAATTTGGAGTATGGTATCATCTCTGCTCCTCTCCACCTTCGAAATACCCAGAAAATCGGGAGGCGTGGCTTCGCGGCGAACGAACATGGCCGCCTGTTAGAGCGTCTCCGAGGCCCCCTCTCCTGCCCCATATATCCGACCCACATATCCGAACCTCCGGTACTAGAATCGCGCGCCGGAGGAGTAGCGGTGCGCATTGCCGTGATCCCGGGTGCTGGGAACCCCCGGAAAGCGGAGAAATCTCGCCCGGAATTTGCGGCCTTCAGCCCTGGGGAAGCCGGGACCTCGAGTGGGCACGTCTGCCTGGCTGGGTGCCGGAAGCGACGGCAAGACCTCCCCCGCATACATCCACAGAGGGACGCAGGCACCTGAGGCGGAGGGGCATCCACACCTTGCCATAGCCTGCGTGGTGGGGCGCTGCCCGACGGAAATACGGCCTGAAGTCTACCGATGGGGCCGACTGCATCGGGGCCAGTCCCGGAGCACTGACCTGAGGGACTCGCATGATCGGCAGATATAAGGTACATCGGCGCGCAGGGGTAGAGGAGGTGACTGATATATAAGCCCAGCGCCGGCGAGTGTGCCTGAGATTGGACCTGTGGCCAGCATTCTTGGGGGCCCTCCTCTGGCGGTGCGGAGCGAGCCCTAAGCCGGGTGTGCAAACGGAGCCTACTCCTCGGCGCCTGCAAGAGATCCACCGTTGGGCTGCGGCACAGGCACTCGACTGCGCAGACTGTTACCGGGAGAAATATACTCGAAGGCCCACAGCTACAGCGAGGTGAGAAAGACACAAGCCGAGCAGAGCCCCCAGAAACTGCGCAACGCGCTGGCGGCGCGGGCCCGGCCCTGATCATGGCTAACCCGAGAAGTACGAAACGTCTCAACAGAGCAAGCTGGACCGCTACACCTGCCCGAGGGCGGACTTGCCCGAACGAAAGGGACCTGGCGACACACAGCAAGGAGGGCCAGAACACGATCCCCCTGAACCCACTATGAAAGACCTGATGGCGGCGATCACTGGGGTGCGCACATCTATAGACACCCTCTCCTCGGAAGTAACGCTGATTAGAGCTGACCTTACAAAATACAGGGAGAAAGTCAAGCAACTGGAGCTCACCACCACGAATTTAGTAGACGACACCTCACAACTGCGGAAGGACATTGTGGAACTCCAAGCGTTCCGTAAAATCGCTGAAGACAAGCTGGACGATTACGAGGGGCGCTCGAGACGCAATAACATACGCGTTATTGGAGTGCCGGAGAAATCGGAGGGGCCCGCTGCTGACCTGTTCATTGAACACCTGGTGACGACGAAGCTACAACCAAAGGGTCTGTCCAAGCTGTTTGTGGTGGAGAGGGCGCACAGAGTACCTGGGGGACGCCCAAAACCGGGAGCCCCCCGTCCCATACTGGCCAGGCTATTAATCTACAGAGACAGAGACACGATCCTACAGGCCGCCAGGGTCGCCCCGCCTATAAAAGTGGACAACTCAGAACTCGCCTTCTTCCCTGACTTTACACAGGCAGTACAGAGGCGTCGACGCTCTTTCCAAGAAGTCAAACGAAAACTGCGCGACAAGGGCCTTAGGTACGCTATGCTTTTCCCGGCGCGTTTGCGAGTTGAGGCGGAAGGAAAAGCGCATTTCTTCGACCAACCTGAGTTGGTTTCTGACTGGCTAGACGGCTGGAGGACTTCGCCGGAACGTAACCCAAACAGCCACTGAACAATAAGAATGGCATTTCTTGATATGAAGCTTGAACGCTCTATTCCGTGTGTTCCTCCCGATTACAGAACAAAATACGCAACCTCTTAAGGGCCCGAGGACCTTGACTAAGAACCTCTGGTTTAAAAAGATGGATCAATGTGACACGGGGCGCAACACCATAGGAAAGTACCTATGTCTAGTGATGGCAGGAGGGGGACCAGAGGGGCACTGAGGCCTCCCCTCATTTTCTATTATTAGTACACGTTGGGCGACAGGCACTCTGCATTTGATTAATATGGGTAGTTTGGAGCCCAGAGTGCAGGGGAGCAGGGTGGGGGTTGTTGGGAGGGATTCTTGTGTTTTATGGTTTTTTTTTGTTTGTGTTTTTTTAATGGTACAGTCCGAATTTGTGCAAGTAACAGTCAGTATGCGGCACTAAGACACCCATGGGTAAGCAATGGAATAAGGAAGTCAAAATGTTAAGTTGGAATGTGAACGGGTTGGGGGACAAAATCAAGAGAAGTGTAGTATTGCAATATATTAGGAGATTGTCGCCAGACATAGTAATGCTTCAGGAAACACACCTGGTAGGTAACACATGCAAGGCCATGCATAGATGGGGTTACGCAATGGTGGCACATGCAGGCTTTGCATCGAACTCCAGAGGGGTGGGCATCCTGCAAAAGAATTCATTCCCCTAACTCTCACGTCCACCTATACAGACGACCGTGGCAGATATGTCGGGGTCACGGGCTCTTGGGAGGGCCGAACGATCACATTCATGTCCATCTATGCTCCCCCGGGGCTGCAAGCTGCAACCTTTGCAGACCTAAGCGCCGTATTGATAGCACTGCCAGAGGGACACCTAGTGCTCGGGGGTGACTTCAATTCAGTACTTTCGGGCTCCCTAGACAGACACCCACCCGCACACTCCCACACACAGCGCATTCTTTCTCCAGCTTCCTAGAGGCAATGGGGCTGGTGGACGGGTGGAGAACCTATAATCCTGATAAGATCCAATACACCTTCCACTCAGGGGCACATAGCAGCTTTTCTCGCCTGGACTACATAGTCATCCCGGCTACTCAGGTGATGGAAATCCAGGAGATCAGACATCTGGCTAGAGGTATTTCAGACCACTCCCCGATCTGGGTCCATATGGCCCTGGAGAGCGCACAAGTAGGACGCATTGCTCCCATCAACCCATGGTACTTAAAACACCCCAAAATACGCAAGGACCTCACTAAAGCCGTAGATAACTACTTCCTAGAG
Organism: Calotriton arnoldi; assembly: GCA_963921515.1. Taxonomy (NCBI): domain Eukaryota; kingdom Metazoa; phylum Chordata; class Amphibia; order Caudata; family Salamandridae; genus Calotriton; species Calotriton arnoldi. The sequence goes on along the minus strand of CAWUFW010012300.1, from coordinate 3,094 downwards.
AACGAGAATTCGGTAGACTCCCCGCAAATACTATGGGAAGCCTTTAAAACGGTGATCAGGGGCCAGGCACTCTCTCTGATTACGGGAGCAAAAGAGAAAACATAAAAGACGTAGCAGAGGTAGAACACGAACTTTATCGGCTGGAACAAGAAGTGAACACTGACCCGTCCCCTGAAATACTCCATACGCTTCGCCTCCGACAGGCAGAATACCGAGCGCTGGTCACTAACCGAGCCAAAATAATGGGGCAAAACAGGCTGGGCCGGATCTATGAGTGGGGGGATAAGGCTGGAAAACTAATCGCCTGGCTAGAAAAAAGAGAACATGCTAATCGGCTGGTTCCAGAAATCAGGAGCTCGGATGGCCTCCCCATAACTGATCCCCAAGACATAGCCGAACAGTTTGCAACACACTTCCACACAGTATACAGCGCGGTGAGCCCACACACTGAAGAGAAGTCTACGGAACTCCTACAGGATATCTCCCTCCCGGGGCTATCAGCCACTGATCGGGAATACTTAGACAGTGAGCTCTCCCACGATGAAATAGCGGCTGCAATCCGAGCGCTCCACTCGGGTAAGGCCCTTGGCCCCAATGGCATCCCGATTGAGCTCTACAAACTCCGTCCGGATAAGTTGGCCCCACATTTGAAAACCATGTTCGAAGACAGCCTTGAAAAGGGATTGCTACCCCCAGATCAGAGGATAGCAACTATAGTGACAATCCACAAGGAAGGGAAGCCCAAAACAGACTGCGCCTCCTACCGTCCTATCTCGCTGCTTAACGCAGAACCAAAAATCCTTGCCAAATTACTAGCCAATAGGCTGATTAAAGTAATAGGGGACTTAGTGCATCCTGATCAATCCGGGTTCATGCCGAGGAGGAATACGGCGTTAAATCTGCGTAGAGTGCATGGAGTGTTGGGAAGGGTGCCGACCATACGAGAAGATGCAGTCATCGTCTCCTCGACGCCACAATGGCCTTCGATACACTTGAATGGCCCTACCTATTTGCCGTGCTCAAAAACTGGGATTCGGAACGAACTTTAGCCGATGGGTACGATTACTATACGCCACACCGATGGCACAAGTGGTAGTGAACAACAAAAATCCGAGGCCTTCACACTTGGCCGAGGGACACGGCAGGGATGCCCCCTATCTCCATTACTCTTCGCTTTGGCCCTGGAACCGCTTGCCGCCTGGATCCGCAAAGATGTGAGGATCCGTGGAATGCGATGGTCGGCAGATTGGGACGACCGTATTTCCCTATACGCGGACGACATCCTTCTATACCTCACGTCACCACAGAGATCCCTCATCGTAGTATTTGATATCCTATCCGTATTTGGCCGATTCTCTGGGTTCCGTATCAACTGGCAAAAATCTCTTCTGTACGTCCTCTGTGGAAACTCTCCGCCCCTTCCCCGGCACTGCCCCGTCCCGATAGCAATAGACGGATTCAAATATCTGGGTGTATTTGTCTCCCTGGACCGCACACTCCAATATGCTCGGAACCTGGCTCCCCCACTGCAAAGACTCAAAAGTGACATTGCGCACTGGAAGACCCTCCCGCTTTCTCTCCTGGGCAAAGCGGCCCTTTTAAAATGCTGTCCTTACCCCGCTTCCTATATGTACTGCAGAACTCGGCAAACCCTGTCCCAAATGCGTACTTTGCGGAAATAGAAGGACTCCAGCGAGACCTGCTTTGGAATGGAAAGCCACGTATTGCTCTGCAAAAACTCACGCTCAGCTGGTATGACGGCGGAATTGGACTGCCGGACATTAAAAAATACTACTGGGCAGCACAATTGATAGCAATAAACCATGGCACCTATGGGCAGCCGGACAACCCGGGGTTTACTATGGATAAATGGATTCTCACAAACGGGACATATGCCAGGGCACTGTACTCCAAACCAAATAGATTCCCACTCACGGGTCCAACCAACCACACAGTCAAAATTTGGCATTCGGCAACCAAAGAGTTAGGATGGCACAATAAATTAACCCTCGCCACGCCACTATGGGACTCCCAAAAGCTCGGTGACCTAAGAAAGTCCAAGGGCTTTAGCAAATGGGACTTAATTGGCATCTCTCACATCAGAGACCTTTGGGGTAAAGAGGGTGTGCAAAAATTTGAAGCCCTACAGGGTCAATATGCCCTAGCGGATTCCGAGCGTTTCCGGTACCTGCAGGTCCGACACGCACTACAAACAGTATTGCCCAATGACACGGCTCTACCAGACGCCTCCCCACTGGAGGATAGGATATTGGATGGGCACTTACCTGAAAAAGCCATCTCCCTCACCTATCGAAAACTCATCCACAATATGGAGAATCCCCTACAATCGCTACGAGAAAAATGGGCGGGGGACGGGATGGAGGTAGACGATGAGGATTGGCAGGTAGCGGTCTCCTCCCCCAGAACTGTTGCTATTTCTGCACGTCTGCGGCTGGTGCAACTAAAGGTACTACATAGAATGTACATGACAGGTCCCCGATTAATACACATGGGCTTTTCAACAGATGGGTCTTGTAGGAGGGGATGCACCCAGCTGGGCACATTTATCCACATACTGTGGCAATGCGAACAGATCCAGGAATATTGGCGCAGGATACACGAGGTAATGAGCGTAGTAACGGGAATCGAACTCACACCACTAGCCCCTAGATGCCTCCTCAACATCTGGGAACCCACTGACCTTACCACACACGCCACAATATGGGCCACACTTGGTTACACAGTGGCCAAGAGAAACATTGCGCAGCTGTGGGGGGCTACAAAGGCACCTACGAGTACTGACTGGGAAAGAGACCTGGATTGGTGTATGCTGCGGGAAAAAACGGTGTATATGACAAGAGGTTGCCCGCGCAAATGGTCTAAGATTTGGGCCCCCTGGAACGAATACCGAGGCAATATATGCATTCCTCCCCGACTGCTGGAGTCTGATGATCCCCTCTCCCCTTGAATTCCAATGCATTATCTTGTAATATTTATGTGTGTAATTGAACTCACAGTACTTCCTTCAAGTGAAATATGTGGAACTGTACCATGTTTTGAAAATTGTTCAATAAAAAGAGTTATAAAAAAAAAA